>CM068305.1:69576087-70156087 GCA_034768735.1 Schistosoma mekongi | reverse complement strand
TGTTTTATAGGGTATGGTGCTGAGGAAGTTGAAGGTTGTGGAAAATTGAACCCTGTTTGATGTTGGTTTCGTCTTTATTGACAGTCGTCATACCAGGGTGTGACTGTGATCTTGAAAAATTTGCTCCTTTGTATGACATTTAAACCTACGTCATCCAGCTTCTTATTTTGAAAAAGCACTGAATTTTTTGGTTGACGACCAACCAAATGTTTATTTATCATTCACTATATAATGATCTATTCCATGTGCTATATCAGTATACTTAGATTACAAGAAATAACGTGGAAAAATGTACCTTTCAAAGAGAATATTGATAAGAGTTGGAAGGGGAGTGGTTCACGAAAAGTTAAAAAAGTATAAGCATTCAAAGGCAATTCAAATGATAAAACCACTAGGATGAACTTCATTGGTTAGAATTTAAACCATATTATTTACGAGAAGTATGCTATTGAACTACTTCAAGCTTGCCACTGTCTTCTCTTCTGAGCTCCTTCTAATAACGTATTAGAGATACAATATTTATGATCTCATATCTGAAGTCGTAGTGCACTAGCAGATATGTTGTTTTATCTGTCTACACCTTGTATCAGTTTAGTGGTAAGATTTTTTTCAGTATCTCTTTCGTGTCATTCGAATAATTATATATCATTCAAAGATTTTAGGATAGGATAGTCGGTGTTCACACAGCAACAATTCGAGCATTCTAAGCGTCTTCTGAAATTGCCAACGTTTATGTTGTTGACCTTTTGGTTGTTTATTTGTGGTTCTATTAACTCAAAACGAGATCTCAATAGTGTGGAGATAGGACGTGTTTTATGTGTTAATAACCACCTTGTTTTTGGTAACTATGCAGGGATCAACGGTGTTTATCGTCATTTGGTTGTCCAAACTAGTATGAATGCCTAAAATTCAGACTTTCCATCCATCTTTTGGTTAACAGCACATTTGAAGGAGCTTCGTTGATTTTGTGTATATCGTCGTAGGATTCAGTTTGCATCAGCCTTCGCTTTCGGCCCACAATTTATGGAACGCTCTTCTGTCCTAGAGTAGTATAACCGCTGGAAAAGTATTTTCACATGAGGCATTATGAAAGCGTTTCCAATTCTATGGTTAATTTCAAAATATATGTATTATTATTGATAGAAAGATTTCCTTAACCGTCTGTAATACTGTGGGATTTCATACATCCACGTTTATCAGTCTTCACTATACTAAATGGTTGCTTTTTTATTTAAGCTATTCGTTAGGCAGATATCGGATGCGTGACAATGTATTTTATGATTGTTTGTTGTTTCATCTGTAGTGTAATTATATTATAGGAAATCAAGGAAGTGACGCTACTTTCACCATTCAGGTTTAACTGAGATAGTGTAAATATACAAAGTAATAATAGATTTCATTTCAAGAATAAGTTTTGTGAAACTAGTTTGTATTGATTAATCATGCATGTTGCATTAATCGTCGTTCAGTTTTGCAACATTATCCATCATTTATAACAAGATAATACTGTACAGCCACTGTAAGCGATATGATAACAAATTTCTTAATATTGTAATGCTTTTTTTTTTGTGACTTCATATCTGTGTGGGTTCAACTAATGTTGTTGTGGATAATTATGACAATGAAACAAACTTTAAACTTGTCTGGACACAAGTTAATAAAGGTAGAGAAGAACAGTTCTGAATTGCGAATCCTTTCTGTGCAGTCGCATAAAGGACCGAAACAGCTACCCACCAGTAGCAATCGATATCGCAAATTGACCAAAGTCAAGCCAGTCGCCCAGTTCTTCCTGGTAGTCAGTGGTTGTCTAACTCAAAACATTTATGATATAAAACTAACGATAAAGGAAATGCTGATACTTTGAGAGTTGTAGAAATACATTTCGAAAATCAACGTAGTAGTGAAGCTCTTATTTGCCAGAATGTGTGTAGGCTGATGAGTTATGTGCTTTATGTGAAAATTGAATAAGAATTTAGTATTATTTACTCATTTGCCTATACTATAAATATTTTTCTATAAGTTTCGAAATAATCATTTTTAGTATTTTCAACCTAGAACTATCCCACTGTTATATCGTTTAATTGTTTTGATAAATATCGACATAACTAAGATAAACATCTTTATCATAGATAACGAATGTCATGAAAATTTACACTAGCGCATAGCTGGACGTTGCATGTGTAGGAATCACAGAATTTCAGTGTTAATATATCAAGACTGAAAACAAACAAAGACGCTAGTTACTTAGACTTTTTCATGTTTTAACATTGTGTTAACTTTTAGATGGTTTCTGTGGCATAAGTTACTAAGTTGAGGCGATTAGTTAGAGGTCTAGATCATGCTGTGCAGTGAACAATCAGTTGTTTGTCAACGTCTATTGACTTTTTGGAATATTCTATGAAATTTAGTGTATAGTAAAATCATATCAGAGTTCGACATGAAAAGTTAATTATTTTACTAATGAATGACAAGTATTTGTTTTGTAAAATAATAGACAATTGATCGTTAGCTTATCTATTATTTACTTAATTCACATATATCAATTTGCCATGTTTAGTGACAAGTAATGTACTTTGACAGAGTTTATGTACTGATTGTAAATTGGGTACTTGCGTAATTAAATTTACTGTTGAAATAGCCGTCTTGGAATGATCAAATTCACGAATTTCTAATTCAAACACCGTATTTTATTTTATGTAGTTTACTGTTGCTAAGCTATTTACACTTTCATAACTATACTATCACTAAAACCGGAAACAAAGATATAATCTCTGAATTCGCCTCGTCTTTGTACGTTTACTAATCTGAACAAATCGCATAGGTGTTGTTACGCCGGGCGATTAAAGAAAAGTAACGAACTTTCAGAACTGTATTTTGGGGGATTATTCTCGTTATTTTATTTATGAGTGATGCAATCATTTTATTTCTATGACTGTTACGTTCCTCTTGCCCGGTCCTCTCGTTTGTATATTTACTCTTGGCGCATTGTTTATTTACTATGAACTACGCTAACTTAATTGTGTACAAGTTGTAACATTCACCGCCACTCTTTTCTTTGTTCTGTACAAATGTTAGATTCTTGATTGGTTCACTGTGTGGTCTGACTCTATGTATGTATAAAGGCATGATTAAAATATAATACGTCCTCAGTTCTCGATTCTCAATTCTGGTTGTCCTATTGTCGGCCTGGGGGGGGGTGAGTGGGCTTAGGTCAATCGCACATTCTCAACTAGGCACGCGTCTTATTGGTGTTCGCGTCCACCAACCAAAATCATCCTCTGCTTTTTCCTTTCTTCACGTCATAACAGGTGTACAATTAGGTAAGTCTGTTACGGGATTTCCAAAACCTCATGCTACTTTATTGTGTGAGTATTAGTTAAAGCTAATAAAAAGCTCTATACTTTCTCACATAACTGATACGGAACACCAACTCGACATGAACAAAGTCAGTCGGTTTAACCACTGGATTTTGATAAGTTCTCCACGTAATCTGTCCATCCATCTTTTTCATTTAACTTAGACCAATAGCATCTATCTTAATAAAGTTGATCACTGCGTTTAATGTAATTTTCACAACTACTGTTCCTAAATTGGTCATTAAAATTTCCAACGCAATAGTGGTTTTTAAATGATTGATTACTCTTTCTTGGTTTTCAAAATTCTCGTTGCCTTTGTGGTGACACATTTTATTCGTACATAACTGTCATTAGTACTCGACTGTTTATTACCATATCAATTCTCCTGGTAGGTATCATGTAATCTTAGTAACCCAATGCAATGATGAAGTTTAGTATTTCGAACAATATGATGTCGCAGATAAATCACACAACTGTGACAAGATTCGTCATTTCATTGCGTTATTTAAATTTATCAAAGAGACTAAATGCAGTCTGTCAGTTCTGTAATTTTATTTGTTTGTTAATTATTATCTTTGAATGTTAGAATAACTCTGTCCACCTTGATCTTATTACTTCGTCAATCATTAGTCATCATTTTCAAAAACAGTTGAAATCTCTGTTTTTAGTTAACGCATTAATACTTGCTTGGTGTTAGTTTTATTATTATTGTAATGTAATATTGTAGATCCGATCAGTTAGTCAGTTACAACGTTGAACTTGGTATGTACGTATCATTTCAAGTTGCAATGCCCCAACTAGCTGGTAGCGATGAAATTATCAGAGCAGATCCCAGAGTAGTGGAGGTAGGGACAGAGTTAGTATTAATGGAGAGGATTAGAAATCAAAGATAAGATTTAAGAGAATATAATTCAGTAAACAGAAAATTATGATGAATTCGGAAGCCTAGAATTTGGAGGAGGACAAAAAATGAATGCATTTGTGCCGTTGCGAATGATTTTGAGCCATGTGACCCAAAGTGTTTAACCATTGGTTACGTTCATCACGCGGACCTCAACCAGATAGTCTGCACCTGTTAACATGGTTTAGCTTAAAATGTAATTCCATGATTAAAAATATCCTAAGTTCTACGTTGTAACTGATTGACTGACTGACATATTGTTGGGATGGCTCCCAGAAACTTCAACGAAGCCTCCAGAACCCTTGAAGGAGCCGGAGACATTCCGTCCAATCACTGATCGATAAAACCTTCTAGAGTCTCGACGTGGAGCGTTCCGATTGGGTGGCAGTTGAGACTTCTTAATTCGGATTGGATGGATCATAATACTGATTTATATGTTTCAGAAAACTATAAATGTACGAATATTTTATACTTATCTCACTTCCTATTTCACTGGAATAAAGTTTCCTGTTTTCTCGTCTTCTGTCTTTTGATTTTGCGGCTAGGAGGGTTCAAGGCATTCAAGTGCTAAGATTGTTTTGCTGCTAGTCAAGTTATCAATTACGAGATATAACATATAATTTCATGTTTTATGTTAGTGGTTTTCTTCATTAAATTGAGACTTCAATATTTATTAAAATCCTAATTACAGTATATATAATTCTCAAGATTTGTTACAACAAATCATGACAACTTTTTCATAAAAATTACTAATTGGCATACCGATTCCATCGTTTATATCTCTGTTAAAATTTGTTCATGTTTTAAGTAACTGGGTTATTTGGTTGATAGTTATTCGGCAAGAAACTGAAGAAAACAATCATATAGTTTGGGATAAATAATGTCCAAGATAAAAGGAACAAAAAAATTAGCGCGGACCTAAAACCAGTAATATCATATTCAATCACTTATTTTTAAAACTCTAATTGATTCTTGTAAAGTAAAATATGTCTTGTACATCAAACTCTTGATAAATAGAAAGTTTACAAGTAACTCTTATATGTTCATGTGGATTGCTATTGGTCATTACTATCGGTTAGTGTAAACTGAGGCAATTATATTTGTTTCGAAAGTATCAACAGGTTTACATAAACTTGTTACTATCGCTACTATCAAGTCACAATTAATGCATATACATGCACAGAATTCAAAGTTAAAGAAATTTCCTGAAAACAGCAGATGATGCTGTAATTTTATGGTGTATTTATAGACTGTTTAAGTTAGTCCCTTGTTAATAATAAATTTTTAAGTGTATCCATAGCATACATATAAAAGTTTAGTATTATAATGATTTTAATAATCTCGAATCAGAAATTGACGTCTGATGTCTGGAAAGCAATTGACACAACATTTGAATCTTCTAACACTTACATAATCAATACTATTGAGAAAATATAGTCCTATAATTTCAATAATTAATCATAGAAGCAAAAAAATATCCTAAATAGTAACTTTAAAATAATTTATCTCTTTGATAAATTTTGATGATGCAACTAGAAGATGCAGTTTATCAGTGATGTCCATATATGAGCAATATAATTTGAACAATCTGATCAGAAATACTTGTTAAGGCACCTAATATGTGAAAAATGAAGGGTCACTAGATAAATTAGAGTATTAGCTAAGTAAACATGAATAATAAAGAGGACAATGTGAATCACATTCAACCAAAGTAGGTCGAGTGGAAGTATAAATTGTTTTTCAACACAAGAGGTTTTAAACTTCCCTATAGCTAAGGCATCAACAAACCTTAGTACCTAAACCTAAAGCACTTTTATACAACACCACAAAAGATGATTTGATATCAATTATGTGGCCTGTCTCTATTATATGTTTAGTGATAGACGATGAAGATTGTTTATCCCTGTACTTTTATTTTTCCTTTCGAGTTCATCTGTTTTTGGAGTCATTTATTTGTGTTCAGCAACCCTTATATGTAGATCACGACTGCTCCTCCTTATGTATGTGCCTACACACACGTAAATTGATAGACACAATGGAATGTGACGCATTCGTTTACATTTCGTTTAGGTTTGTTGTGAATCAATGCCCTAAACTTCTCTAATTACTACTATCTTAGCTGCATAAAATGTCCTATTAATAACTCACTTAAGCCTTTGTTTTAACATGAGACTATTTGAATCACCTCTGAAAAGTAAGGTGATAAAGACTGATTTTCTAGGTGCTAGAAATATAGTAGGTTTCACCATACTGCAATATTTCCATCGATTTACAAACTTTTGGATACCCGTTCAACATTAGAGTTGCTATCAACAGATTTTCGTTTTCCTCAATAGCATCACTAATACAAATACGGTTGATCCTATCAAATAAAGTCTTTACTAGACTCCTTTTATACTGGTCCGGACAATAACTATTAAAGCTCATATACTACCCTGTCCATGTAAATTTTCTGTGGATAGAACATTTGATTGAGCTACCATTCTTCCCATTGATTAATATATCTACAAAAGGAAGTGGGTTGTTCATCTCTCCACAGTATAAACTTATATGATTTTCGATAGTATCCAGTTTACTTGGTAAACTATTTGCATCGTTGGTTTTCGTACAACTAACTAGGATATCGTCAACATAACATCTGTAAAGATACATCTTAATTGAATCTCTGGCTAGGTTTTCTATATATGCCATATACACATCGGTTAACAATGGTCCTAAAGGACTACTCATCGCAACTCCGTTAATCTGTCGACAATGTGAACTAGACTTTGTCCGTACATAATAATAACAAATCTTTAAGAGTTGCTAAAGAAATAGGTAATGGAAGATGACGTGTGAGGATATAGTCATATACAATTTCAATAGCCTTTTTCAGACGAACAGTAGTTAGCAAAGAATTTACATAGAGTGAATACATTTTCTTTTCTTTGGTATTAATGTCACATAAATAATCAACTAGTTCAAGCGAATCTTTCCAAGAATACTTACATAAGCTTCATTGAATAGAATTTAGTAATTTTGTTTTCATGTTCATTAGTTTCACTAAATGTGCATTTACTTTCCCTTCCAATTTATTAATTACTTCAAATTTAACATCATCCATGCATTTACTTTCACCACACGATGGTTAGCATTTTATTTTTGTGATCACATCTATTCATAACAACCACTCTAGATTTTTTATCAGGTTTTAGTAGAACTATGTCAGGATTTGTCCGTAACTTTTTCAGTGTTTTGAAATGAAGATAAGTTAGTATACTTTTCTGTTTTGTTCTGCACCTGTTGACTTGTTAAGCCATATCCACCAGCCTAGCTTTACACCAGCTTTGATTACCTAACGATGTGGAAACAAGCGCATTCAGTTGGTCACTAAGGTTCTCAAATCGGGCATTAACTCCTAGTTCATGTATACGTGTCATGGGTATAGAAAAATTAAATCCAACTGAGATTGCCTCCTTTTCCTGGGCAGATAATACAATCGATGATAAATTAGTCACCTATTATCAGAACTGACTGGAAACAGATCAACGTTATTCTTATCATTACAAAGTATATCCAGCTTTTCCCGAGTTCTATCTTCAGTTTACCCGACAACGGTACTGCGAAGGTTCATGAATTTAATGTGACACACTAGAGATAAGTCAAATGGTACAGAAGACGTATAATTATGGATCTCGGTGAAGTCATTTGATTTTTCACGACAATTTTCAATAGCCTTTTTCAGACGAACAGTAGTTAGCAAAGAATTTACATAGAGTGAATACATTTTCTTTTCTTTGGTATTAATGTCACATAAATAATCAACTAGTTCAAGCGAATCTTTCCAAGAATACTTACATAAGCTTCATTGAATAGAATTTAGTAATTTTGTTTTCATGTTCATTAGTTTCACTAAATGTGCATTTACTTTCCCTTCCAATTTATTAATTACTTCAAATTTAACATCATCCATGCATTTACTTTCACCACACGATGGTTAGCATTTTATTTTTGTGATCACATCTATTCATAACAACCACTCTAGATTTTTTATCAGGTTTTAGTAGAACTATGTCAGGATTTGTCCGTAACTTTTTCAGTGTTTTGAAATGAAGATAAGTTAGTATACTTTTCTGTTTTGTTCTGCACCTGTTGACTTGTTAAGCCATATCCACCAGCCTAGCTTTACACCAGCTTTGATTACCTAACGATGTGGAAACAAGCGCATTCAGTTGGTCACTAAGGTTCTCAAATCGGGCATTAACTCCTAGTTCATGTATACGTGTCATGGGTATAGAAAAATTAAATCCAACTGAGATTGCCTCCTTTTCCTGGGCAGATAATACAATCGATGATAAATTAGTCACCTATTTATCAGAACTGACTGGAAACAGATCAACGTTATTCTTATCATTACAAAGTATATCCAGCTTTTCCCGAGTTCTATCTTCAGTTTACCCGACAACGGTACTGCGAAGGTTCATGAATTTAATGTGACACACTAGAGATAAGTCAAATGGTACAGAAGACGTATAATTATGGATCTCGGTGAAGTCATTTGATTTTTCACGACAATTTTCAATATGTTACCTAATAAGCTGAAAAGAATTTGAAACATTTGGTTGCAATTTCCTGGAACGTAAACTCGTGTATACATGCTTGGAAAAGGTGTGACTTTACAAACAAAATTTATACAAATCTTGCTTTTGTTCAAAATCTTAACAATAAATCACAAGTATTTCCATGAGGAATCTAACTTGTACACATCAATTTATTCATATGACGATTGGCTGATTAGTGATGGACATTCAGACCTCTTCGCTTAACATGCCTTTTTTGAACACTGTGGGAAAAGATACTATTTCATACAAATGAATAAGTCACCTGATATTTAAGCTTTTATCGATTAAACAAATAACATTATATATTATCGTTTCATATACTACTTAATACATAGTTTACTGAGATCACAATAACTAGAATTATAATCTTATAAACAGTAATAGCATGTTTCATATTTTCATGTGGAGAATTTTATGTATCTGGCTATTTCTATTTACTCTTTTCTATGGAATAATTGCAATAATCTTCCATGCTTACAAAAAGAAATTGGATTTTCTAACTGATACAAATGATAATCAGCTAGTACAGTCATTACCTACTATATTTGCTTGTTTAATGTTAGTTAATTTCAGTTTAGCCGTTAGAATATTCATAAGTGGAAAATATTTATTGATTATCATCTTCTTAACTGTTTCATTATTTATTTTCACTGGTGAAATGTTTATTCTTATTAAAGTCTGTCAATATAGAGAAAATCTATTTTTTGGATATCGTATGATAGATAGCTTTGTTAAACGTTTAGTACAAGTTTACAACTCATCTGAAACTGGACGCTTTATTTTAGATCATATACATACTTATTTTGAATGTTGTGGTTATGATGAATGGCATCGTGAATGGATTACCGTTAATAATACCGCTTTTCATGTTGCACAACAACAGGTGGCAAATCGCCTGTTTGTCCGTTGGGTACCGAATTCATGTTGTAAAAAAAAGATTTATCTAAGTGATGAAGTCTGTGGATATCATATTCCAATAACTAATGACAATTTGGTTATATTACGCCAGTCGTATCAAACAATGCATTTACCTGATAAATGGTATACAAAATTGAATAATGACCCTTGTCCAGAGCTAATTTATGATTGGTTAGGTGAAATACCTGTGTATTTATTGATGATTTCATTAATGATTATTGTTGCACGAATACTTTATACGATGTATGCCGTATTCATTTATGTTAGAATAAACAAGTGATATTTAAATAATTCCAATGTTTAGAGATGACAAATACCTTTTCTAAATGTAAGACATATACATTACTTATTCAGACATAATATCATAAATATATTGTTTCAATACAGCATCTTTCGTTTCTTAGCTTACTAGCATGGTAAACTGAGCGTCTTCTATATTAGGATGAACTTGTAAACATCAACATTGGGATGCAGGTACATCCAGCCGATGAGTCCCAAATAAAACGAAACGCGCCTCCTGGATTCCACTTGCCAGTCACAATCCAACTTAACTAATACATGAGCGTCTTCTGGCTTTTAAACATTTTTACTAACAATAATATCTACCTAAATGTCATTAAAATGTAACCAATGTAGCGCTTGGTTAGGTGACCGAACTATTTGGATTCCAGCTGGTAAATTTCATGATCGGTAGCGTCTGTGCCTATTTTGACTTAAGTATCCAAACAGTATAACTAGACATCACATGACTAAGTAAATACATTTCTGCTTGATACATATGTAATTCAACTAACAGCTAGTACGCTTCCCAACCAAGTTTGTTGATACGAACAGAACGATGTGAATAAAACCAAAACAAATATTTGGATGAAGGCTGTGTTAAGTGTAAAATGATAGGAAATAGTGAAATGGAATTAGTGTTCACTAAAGTTGTCCATGTGATTACGAAATGATGGTCAAGATAAATAAAGCAACTCTGGTTGTTTTAGTCCGAGTAGCCATTGCCTCTGATGTTTAGAGAAGTTTCAATCTGATCGACTTTGGTAGATAGTTATTAACAAGGTGATCTGTTTAATGCTCGCTCAATCGCCCATTTCAACTAAATGTGCGTGTAAGTATATACTAAATATCTTAACCGATCTTATACTCAGTCAATCTAAAGATGCTTATAAGCTAGAAAATGTAAATTTCACGGATATCGACTAATGTAATCTGTTCCACAAGACCAATTAAATTGATGAATTCAGAAAGGGTAATCAATCTAGGCAATTCGTCTTTTAGTTTGTGTTGGACGCATGAAAAACAAATCGTAATTTCCTTGCATTATACGTTCCTTGAACTGTTATGTATAACTACTAGATTAACATTTCACCGACACCATTTTTTCGAAATTTTAAACGCGTGGACAGAGATTTCTTACTTGCCGTTTGGATTAATTCTGCCCTAAATTTAGTGGTAATATACTTGTCAATAACTTTCTGAGATATTCATTTTACTTAGGTGAGTTAAGCAAGATATTCGACTCTTTATCAACAGAATCAGTACAATATATAGGTGTTATTTTATGATTAACTGTTTGTATCAGATTTTCATAGAACTGTGAATATTACCCTGTTGATGTGCTTTTTCTGTTTAAGTCCCTGCTTATCAATGCCCCAGTTTTTTGTGTTAGTAGAACATAAGAAAGCTTATACTACCTTAACATTCCTCTTAACTTATGAACTTGAAGTCTGAGTGTGCTTCATTAAACTGATTAAGAACTACCAATCATGTTGGATTATTTTTTACAAAGAATGGATTTATCATCCATATATCGACAGTAAAGTGTAAACTTCTAAGTAAACTAATGGAGTATTCAATAGTTTCGTAAGGAAGTGTCAACTAGTTGTGAACCCATCACTCATCAATCCACAATGTTTATAAATTCCGCCGTTATGAAATTTACACTCATAGTGCATTCTAACAATAAATTTTTTATGACAATGATAGGAATCACAGTTTCTACTATATTTTCTTTAATATGCTCACATACATATTCGATCTTCTCTAACTGAACGCTTTGTAAGCAATGATGTAATGTTTGAAGACAGCATTATTTGTTTATGAAAGTTCATATTTTTAAACTTGTTGGGATATATCCTTAACACGATATCTTAAAATCTGTTTAGGAAGATGGTTTTAGAATATCCTCCAACCATTCACCTGTAATATGATAAGGATAATCGTCTAAGTCTAAAATAAATCGCAATGGGACACTTGATTTGTATAAGTTTTTGTAATCCAAATCGCCTTAGTAAATGAGTTCCAGTTGACTTAATATTACTAAACTTCCTGTGTTCAAATAGTTTCAAAGTATTTTTGTAAATATGAAAATTTAATGATACATAATGATAACTAACAGAAGGAGTTTGATAAATCATTCAGTTTCAAATATTTCTAAACTATTGGAAACCATAAGAACAAAACATGAAAACTAAAATATACGAATTACTTCTTATTTACTTTGTCAATGGAAGAAAGTTTATTGATAAAGTTTTTGAAAGTTAGATAATAGTATCAGGTAAATAGGATGTTTATCAAAGATATAAAAGCAAATACTACATAGTTATTAGTTAAAATAAAATTGTTATACACATCTAACTATCTATCAACAGTTCACCAATGAAATGTTTTCCAGTTTAATGTATTCAGCTAATTTAAAACATATTTCAAAGCATTGAACATGAAGACCTTTTGATGTTGACAATGTAACAAATATCCACCATAGATTGACTTTAATTACAAATTCATTAATGACTAACATGATAATTATGCAATAATTGTTGATGATTTGAACGAATATTGATCATGTTCACATTGTATAAAATATTTATGTATAAATGTGTTATTTTATTACAATGTCTCACATTCAGTGACCAGACAGTGTCTTTTAATACCCGTTTATTTAAGGCATTAAATTAATCAGTCAGATTTGTGAATAATTATCATTCAACCACAAATGATGATGATAATTGATAATATAATCAATACTTTCATATAATCTTCCTCATTGTTACAACACCTCAATATGTATTGTTAAAAGTTCATAAAAGAAATAACGGTTTATTAGTTCATTAATCTAATCTATTGAATTCCCTCTTGAATGATACAATAAAAAAAGATTAATTTTACCAGAAATATATAATAAATTAAATCAATACACGTGTTATAAGTTAGGATTTTAGTAGTTTAAACATATCATGAAGTACTTAGTAATAGGATATATTCAAGAGAACAATTGATTTCTATATCTTCATCTTACAGTTTTGATTCTATGAAAATTGTATTACAATGATCAAAAAGACGCATATAAGTATGTTGAACAAATTACGTAGTTAGACGATGATGCATGTTAGAATAGTGAGATTCCATATCGAATACTGCTTAAATATATCTAAAATTTGAAATGAGGTGGTTCTCACAGCTGAAGAGCAGCACACTAGGATGAAACACCTGTCTAGTGCCCCCCCTGTGTTTAAATGCTAGTTAACATCGATCTGTGGCGAATACAAATAATTAAATACAACTAAGCTTCATTGTAAACTTGTAAGGTCATTTAAAAACAAGGATAGGAAAAAAGTAACTACAATGAAATGTTAAGTTAAATTCCTTAACACAGTAAACAATTCATGTAAAAACCATAATATAATCAGAGGAATAGTATGCTGCGTTGGTTATGGTGATGTTGTCAAGGTAACGATGATCAGAAGTTCAGATAAATCGAGAGACATTTTCAAGTTAATAGTGATAATAAGAAATTGGTATGAATTTAGAAAAATGTATAAGTAATAATAACTGAGACAGCTTAGAGATAATTAGAAAAGCGATTTACGTAGCGAAAATAGATAACAGTCATCTTATGTAATGGGTGTAACGGTAGTCTAGGCGGCAAAAGTTGGATACTCGATAGCTTAAACCTAATCTTGATCCTTTAAATAGGTTAACCAGGACGTGTATTTTCTATTCTGATTCTACCAAATGTGATAATAGACTCCTTCACTAAAGAAAGTTTAGCTATAAAACAATGACTTCGGAATATCAAGATTCTGTGTAACAGGCGAATGGATACTTTTAAAAATTCATTTAAGTGCAAATGAAACAGAAACCTAGCTACAAGGTTTCATTCTTGCCAAGGCATATCAACACTTTAAACGGTGCAATTAAAAATGACAAAAGAATACCAAGACAAATGAATCAAAGTAGAAGGGAAAATGTAATAGGGAAGAATAGTATGAATGACTTCACTCTATTTCCTTTCTAAAAAATCTATTCCACTTTAGATTGCACTTCATTCAACTAGCAAAATCTGACTACAATCAAATGTTCCTGTTAACTTGTGTTCTTTTTTCTTATGGTACATTTTAAATGTTTCCATTTTCTAGAAAAAGAACCTTTACACTCTGAAATCGATTAAATCATATGACTGATAGTTTACTTCCATAAATGTCAGTTTTCTTGTAACAAATTCACTGGTATACTAAATACTGAATGGTACTATCATGTAGCATTGTGTTTTATTTATGTAAATAAGGTCAAATTTCATGTAACTATTAAAATATTTAATAAACTATACTTTAAAATTCTAAATCAAATACATACAGTTGAAAACTTTAATATACTATAAAATATGTAAAATCGCTTGTGAAATAAATGTAGGTCGAGAAAGATGTAATTTAAAGTACATACTTGATATTCATTGGTATTTTAATTAATTTATTTTATCATTTCTTAGAAAACATTAACACATTTAACTTTTACCCCTTTGTTATTTTCATCAGTCAGTTCACTAGAATGTGATTAGTGCATTTTAATATATAATTATTACGGTAGTAAGTTATTGTTATTATACTGATCTATGCTGTAATGATTATTGCATCAATACATCATTGTATGGTAGTGATCTTAGATCTAACTAAACATTTATTTGTATAGAAGTAATTAATATAAATAATCATCATCAACAATAATGTTCTTTTTTCGATTTTTAAATCGAAACTCGATAAGTTTGGCACTTCATTATTGGTAATATCGCACAATACTTTCGCATTCGAACTCCCCGAACCCTTTAATTCGCGAATCAGCAGACAGAAGAATAGTAGAAAGGAATGTTTATTCCAGTAAGTATCAAATATGAACATAATACTCGGGTATTTATAATTTTCCGTAAAAATGGAATCATTATTACATTCATTCAATCCACAAGCATTAGTTTTCAAGTATTATCAAATCGGAGTACTACACTTCAAGATTCTGGAAGGCAATATCGAACGGTGATCGGATCGATTGCCTTAGGCTCCCTCAAAGATTCTGAAAGAGTCATCAATATTTATAGAGGTAATTCCAACAAGACTCCTCAGTAAAGTGTACCCATAACCACACACAAGAATGGATTTTAGAAACTAGGGTGTCTTTCAGTTTATCATAAATTAGGATTCAGTAATTGTCTGATGTCCCATAGTTATCATTGGAACTAATAGTTAATGTTGGCTAATGATAAATTATGTTCAAATTATGAAGAAATCTTCGCAAAATCAACCAATTCAATGGCTAGATTTTGTCGATATTTCGGATAGGGTCACACTATTAGACAAGTAACTAAGCCTTTTTCCAATTTCAGCTTATTGAAATAGAGTTAAAATGATGCTTACTACTGCACCCGCGAACGAAGTTTTTTTGTATTATATAAGTTGGATTGTGATTGGCAAGTAGAATCCAGGAGGCGCGTTTCGTCCTACTTGGGACTCATCAACTGGATGTACCTGCATCCCAATGTTGATGCTCACAGTGGGATTCGAACTCAGTCCTTTTCGTGTCGAATGCCACCGCGTTCACCACTAGACTACTGAGTCCAGACAGTCACAATCCAACTTATATAATACTTGTGAAAAATTCGTTATAACGAGGCAATCCGCTCAGGATGCACATAGCAACAGTGACTGATCAGCTTCAGTCTTTAGCAAATCAACGGGAATATACCAGTTCATACAAAAAATCTTTTTGGTTTTACTAAAGTTCCATTATTGCATCAAATATTTTACCCTGGAAATTAAACCTATATTTCATGATATCATTGTTATTATATTTTGCATCAAATACATTTTATTATAACAATATATCGGTTTTATTTCACTATTTTATTTTAAATGGCTAAGTTTACTTTGCTTTATTCTCAGTTACTGTTAATTTGTATTCCTTTCACTAAGTAATCGTTCAGCCTTTTACTACTAAATTAATTGATGTTCATGGAACCGCCTACACTATACATACACTATATATATATATATATATATAATTGTAACTGAACCTCAGTATATAACTAACAATAATATTAGCATGGGTTGTCAGAAATCGTTCGGAGACAATAAAGGTCAAGCATAAAAGGCTATCAAACATTGTCATCTCAAAGAGACCGGCATAGAGCACAGCTGCTATTGGTGAGATGTTATAAACCCTGGCTTTTACAGACAGACCCACATTACGACAAAAATTAAAGTCAAATCAGTACATTAATCAAAATCTCCATTAGTGCATATATTATAATCAAGTACAAAAATAAAATATTAAATGATGATATACATAAAAAAGTATGTAGGAAAAGTAAGATATCAGATAAGTAATTTTTATCCAATTTATCATATTTAAAAAGAAGTAAAAATACTTTTACTGTAAAAAAAAATTTTTTCCCCATTCTATATTAATTAATATAATAATTGTGATGCTAGATAGGCTGTTGCTTTATAGACATTCATACTGCTTTTAGATATTTTACTTGTGCCAATATTATTCATTTGGACATAATCCTAGAATGTAAAAGAATGAATGTGATTAGAGGCATAAAAAGATGATCTAATATTTAATGTTAACCAATATAATTAAATATATTGGTGGTTAACAGCTGTTACAGAAACGAAAAAAATAGTAAATGTAATCACCTAACAGGCATTGAGCTGATCGGTATTGCTAGTGTATTACAGTCCTGATTAAGGCATACAATGATCGGTTTATTTTCAATCAATTAGTGCTAAAGAATAATCTAGAAACTGCTAAAACATTGTCATGCGGATTTTATATATTCATTTACTTAACATTCTGTTGTTCTGAAAACAATATACTACTTGCTCAAGTCAATGTAGTTGGTGTACCTTAGAGTGCTAAACAAGAATAGAACGCAATATTATCGGCTCAATAATACCGATACAATAGGAGTGACTTCGCATGAAGTATACAGATTGTAGCATAAAGGAAAGAATCCCGTGTAATCGCATAATTGATTACTAGTAACATAAATGACTTGGAGGTTAGCAGTTAAAAAGACGACAGAGAAACAATTTAATTACACAATTAGTTGGGTTATACTATCTTCAGCAGAACTGTTTGACTGTGAGGCTTTCATTATCTCACTAGACAGAATGAGAAAGAATTGTAATAGTTAAATCCACGTCAAAAGAACAAACTGTTAACCAAATGTGGACAAATATTAGTAGCTTACTTCCAATATCACAACTCTATATGAAGTAGGTGTTAATGATAATTTCTAGAAAGACAATGAGTGCTTAAGGACTACACCATCATGCTCAGAAAACATGATACCGTCAAAATCCTCATAAAGAGCTACAAGAATTATCTAATTGCACCAACAAGCAGAATTTTCAGATCAAAATCTATGGTATGTATGATGGGATGCATAGTGCTTAAAACCGAAGTATGATATAATTACCAAAGTCAGACTTGATAATTTAAATTAAACTGAGCATTGGGTAGGTAGTATTTAGAATTCTATGGCTTACCAACATTGTGTGATACTTACGATATAAAATCGTAACAATTAAAGATGATGAAATAATGTTGTAACTTCACATACTAGTATTTCAATTGATAAAAGTCTAGACTTTATTAGCGGTTTACCGGAAAATGATCATATATTATCTAACCTACGTGCCGCAGGCGTTAGTCTAATCTTTAATTCCCTAAAACTATGCTTAAATTCAATCCTTTTTACCTCCAAAGGTATTTTATTCAAACATAGTAATGGAGGTCCCCTGTGTCTTAGATTGTAGATAACTTATTTATGCTGTATACAGAAGCACATATTTTTACTATCAGCCTAGAAGTCAATGATTTCACGGACTGACGTCAGGTTTTAATTTGGTAGCCCCTATCCTTCTGCAACGTCAGTCAGCACTGCACGTCGAGGTAGGCGGTGGGTGGGCATAAGTAATATATGTTCCATCTACCTCAGTAGATGAAGCTCAACAACCTCAACAACTGATTTACTGTCTTTATCTAGTAACCTGAATCTAACTTCAGCATAGCTCATTCAACAACTAGAACAAAAGCGAGTGATGTTTCGGAGATATCGATGATCAGATACCAATAATTTGCAAATGTTATCTATCCTTAATAACCACGTTTCACATTCATATGCTGAGAAAACTATCTTGGTGTGTATAAATAGGAGGTGACTAAGCATGCATAACACATGTCCCAACTACCTTAGCTTAAAATCTACAACTTGATCAATTGTCTTCAATCTGACTATATCGTTCTCATAGGAAAATGAATCGTGAAAACAATATTGCTTTAATGCTTTGGAAACGACCAGTTGACATAGTCTTACAGCTGATAAATTATTTACAATATAAACAGGAAGATTCATGAATATCCCCCCCCCCGGTTATTACAGTGAGTAGACGGAGAAAGGCTTTAATTAAGATTTAAAATTGGTGAGCTGAGCTATTTGATACAATTCATCCAGTACAGATTCGCATACTCGGTTTTCAATCACACTTTATGCTGTGATACTACCCAGTCTCCCAAACCAAAGTAGACTAAGAGGGATTCGGATTTGCAGCCTAGTAGTGAAAGTTGAATGCTTGAATTACGCCGTCAAAGCTAAAATAATTATACAATAAATCACACATACTAATTCCTAATATTTTCGTGACATAATTAGATAAAAACATCAGTGTATGAAGAGAAGTGTCAAAATCAGTTGTATTAAGGCACATTACTAAAATAATAACGATACTGAAAACTGAATACATACTGTATTAGGAATGTAAACTTGTAAATAGACACAGGTTCATGTGCTTTATAAGTAAGAACTAGGGATACCACCTATTCGCCTAAACCATAAATAGTGTAGCATTAAAAATGTACAAGACATTGATGGATAAACGTCAGTAGGAAGTGTAGGGGTTTTGAATTCACTAAATGATGCAACAAAAACAATAATCAATTAATGGACAGGCAACTTACATTATAAATTTCCATTGAATTTTGATTCACTGATAATGTAGATGATGATAAGGAATTAAGATTGGTAAATTTATTCATGTAATAATCATTAGTTTGTTCTGATATTTTAGAAAAATTTGTGCAAAGATAGTCTGTAAAAACGAAATACAAGAAATGGAAAAAATGAAACGAACACACCCATGTTCAGCAAACATGTTCTATAGATAATATAACACAACTATTAATCGATTTTATCCAGTTAGTTGTAATCTATAACAGTGTGAGTGTTTACTATACCGTATACAGCAATTAAGATCATTTGTCAGTTGCTGATTATTAAGATATAGTTTACATAGAAGGTTCGGTTTTAAGAGGCTAGAGTAATCCGTAACTGCCTTTAGATGGACATGTACATTAGCAGCATAATTCAACATGTTATACGCAAGACACAAAAAGAGTTAAAATTAGGTAACCAGAAAACCCTTATAGCTTTCAGCTACGGACTGCAATTGATAAGGTTTTGTTGAAACATGTGCATCATGAACGGAATGCCACTATACAGCGTTAATACGTAAATATGACCAAAGCTGGATGAATCTGAAACTACTTATCGATTTATAGTTAATTCTTGTTATAAATGAACAGAAAATATCATATTGAGATCTCATGTAATAATAGGTAACAATTCATGAATCAACTACATCGTTTCATTAATAAAGGTATATTGATCAGTGATTATTATTTATATACCTTCATATACATGCTTGGGTGGTTCACTTAAAATGACTTCAGATACTGATACACAATTAGAATAAACAATTTCACGATCTTCTTTAGACGTAACAAGTTGGCCAGTTACTGTTTGTTTTCGTTTTTGACGTTTTGTAGAATTCGATGGATATAGATAACTTAATGAACATCCTTTGGCTTCACTATATTTCTCGAAGGGACGTTTTGATTGTATTAGTGATAAATCTGGATGAAGAGGGATTTGAAACAGATTCAGATTTGGTGGGAAGAAATCAATACAATTATCCATTGATTCCTCATAATCACTAAAATAAAGAAAGCAACAATGAGAAATTTAACATTATTTAGATATATAACATTTACACTTGTTTCAAATTTTTAATATGGAATACAGAGTGATGGTTGAAGTATTCGGAAACAAACTATCAGGTAAAACATAAGGATAATAGCCTGCCGATTTCCGTTTGACCAAAGTGGATGTATTATTACTTTCACATTCAGACAACAAACACCAGAAGATACAGGTAATGAATCAAGGTAACCACATTACCTGAGAAATTAATCAAAGATTTGGAGTAGTCACTAAGTAAGCATTTATTGCCGAAAACTACTTCCCTTATATACGAAGCTATGTACAATTACAATAATAGAAGATAAATATCGGTCCTATAACACACTGAACTGTTTTTTAATAGCAAAAATGAACTTGCAAAAACAAGTAAATTGGACGAACTGAAAAGTGAGCTTTTTCAAAACTTATTAAACGTATCGCACAGAAACTATTACTAAAAAGAAACAGAAAATTAAGTTAGCTTGTACGTCATTTATATGATATATATTTAGATTTGTATCGCTTAAGATTTCACTAACACGAAAAACTGGATCTACGCGGGCGAGATAGAGACTAGCATTCAATAGCACAACGACGCATCATGTGAATGCTTCCCCGTGCCCCACTCCTCTACTCAAATAGAAAGAAAAAGTCAAGAAAGCGAAAAGATTATCGTTCCACAAAGATCAGAATTATGTTGCCTCGGCTCTGTGTATAGTAGTAATAAAAATGACATGGTAACAGACAATAAAATTAGCAAACTAAAAGTGACAATAACCAATCACACAGGAGCAAGGTCAGTGCAGAAAATGCAAACAGAGATATTACTTATTTGTCAGTTTTACAGTTTACCGAAAAGGTTCATTACTGTCATTTTCGAATGAAATGAAGTTGTTTCAATTTGTAATGAAGCAAGAAGAGAAAAACGTTTGATGGAAAAAGTTTAAATTTATTCTCTTCTCTAAACAAACTTAAAACGTCATTAATAACCACAACTAACATTCGAATTTTCATGTGTATTAAAGTATTTTGTTTACTTACTCAAACATTTAATTATAGATGGATGAGAACAATATCAGTGGTCGCAAAACAACATAAATAATGTGACTCGATAAAAAAGAATTGATTTCGATTATTTTAGAGCTTAAGATCTAAGGTTAGAAAAAAAGTGAATCCATTTACATTATTTGTGACCGATTCTAAACCGTGTCGCCAAACGACTCCAGCTATTGGTTACAAAAATTACACAGATCTCAATCAGGTAGTCTGCATCTGTTAATGTGACCCGATTAATTACTTTATAGACTGATGTCAAGTTTTTATTTGGCCACCTCTAGCTTCCGACCATCCTACTCTTACGTCACTTGTCATAGCATTTTAAGACAGGTGGTATTTGAGCACACCTCATACGTATCTTAACCAACTTTAGTCTATGAAAATCCACAACCTTATCAGCTGATTAACAATCGTTCTTTAGTTCAATGTGTTTAACCTCAGCATTGTTTATTTCACATACAGCATCACATGGCATCTGGAATCATACGATCATGTAAGTAAAACTTCTGCGCGCATCTCCACGCAATAGGTATATCACTGCTTCTTGTTTCTATTCGTCTTTGCTTACGACTACCGTTAATATGATAATTTTCAATTATTGTTACTTCTACTGCCGATCTCATTCTGACGTGTCGATGTATTACTGACGTACATACAACTCAAGAGTTACACTAGTTCTATTTTGCATAATAGCAGAAAACAGTTGAACACGTATTAAATCAATGTATCTTTTGATTTTGTGGTATTTCCGTAGTGAATGAGATACTAAACAGAAGGAATGCCGGTTATTTTTCCAAAGAAGAGTGAAGTGTTAATGGTACTACTTGGTTTTTTCAAATCAGTGGTTGAAAGTCAAAGAGCTTAACTTCTAAGACAATGCTCCATAATAGTAGGGTTCAAAAGCGAACAACCTAATGGGTGAAATTTAAATACGAACATACCGAAGCTACCACTTGAGTTGATGGCTTAATACATAAAAAAAATACAACAAAATTAAATGTTGTATATAATTCAACTAATAATTGTAAAAATTCGTCAAAATAATGATCAAAACGTATAATGAAATTAAATAACAGAAAAACGCAATGTAACATTAACTATACCTATCTGAACTAGATTCGTCCTCATCATCATCACCATCAGCAGGATCAACTTTTTCATGTTGATGTTTATCACTATTTTGAGAACACTGATCATTTATTTTTTTAAACGTTTTATTCAATTCAGTATTGTTTAAACGATTAAATGTTTCATTTGTATTGTTAGTAACATCTCTAGTAAATTTGGAAGAAAGATCATTTTGTCTAGCAGTCAAATCAAGATGTGATATATCAGTAAAACTGGGAAACGAATGTGTAGCGCATATTGAACGACCTAAGTCCATATAAATATTTGGTACTGTAGAATAATTGAAATTAGTAATTCGATGTTTTTCCGAAACAGATATATTTCGTACATTATTATTCGAATCTATTTGATCTATTATTTGTGAATCTTCAAATGAAACCAAATAATATTTGAAAACAAAGAAAACGATGAAAGTATGCTTTTCAATAATGCGATTGCACGTAATCTACTTGGAAGTGGATACGAGATTAGTATTTAAAGCCTTTCAAGTAATCAATTGATCGCCGAAGATATTGTAATCAAAAGATTGGAAACGAACTCATGTACTCAAAAAGATGTAGCTGTCAATTTTGCACAATTAGGTTAACTTAGTTTAAGAAATTTAATTGATAACATATAACACTTCTTTTCATGATATTATCAAGTCACTTTTCTTAATTTATTCCTATATCGACTTTTTCAAGCATTATTCATTTCTACTCTGTTAATCTATCAATTTTACAAATGAGATTACGCAACTTTTGACCTCACTAATCACTATATCTACGTATATTCAGGAGTTCTTTGAGAATTCTCGTATCAATTAACCCACATATATTTAACAGTTTGAACATTTTCATAATTAATTCGTATTATTGACTCTTATCATATTCTTCGCAAATATAACGTAATGTATGTACTGTGATTTTAAACACTTATTACTATTGTTACTTTGTTGCAAAGCAGCTGACAAGAAAACGTGAAGTAAATAAACTCATCTGGTTTGCTTACGTCCGTTGTTCTTTCTTTATGAAGATAAAAGGAGATTAAACAAAGTATGAGATATGGAAAAACAATACATTCTAATTTTCTCTGACATATATATATATATATATATTTAGGTAAAGTGTATTTCCTTCAGATATCTAAGTTTGAAATGGTTGTGTCCAGTTTAAATAAAACCGCCACAGAGAAAAATCAAGTACTGATTTACATACTTGGTTTTCAAGTGCATACTTCTAGTATAATTGAGAATTCATGTATATATGTATGCATGTAAAACACAAAACCAAGTTACCACATCATATTAGCACATCGAGATGAACATCAAATAAGTTGGGACAATGTCGACAGTAGTACGAGAAAAAATGTTGGAATATAAAACATAATAAACGGACAAAGAAGCATTTTGTAATAAAAAGTAAAAAATAATTCCGTAGGACGGTAAGGAATGAATGCATCGGTGAGACTGTGGTAGATTTTAAAACATGTCACTCACAATCACCAGCCATTAATTACTACAGTTAGGCGGACTCTAACCAAGTAGCCTGGATCTACAAACACAGATAAGACCAGCAGTCAGTGACTTCATAGATTGGTACTACGTTTTGGTTTGGCTGCCTCTAGCCTTCTTCCATTCTTTGCCAACGCCAGGCGGTATAGTAAGTCGAGACAGTAGGTGGATAGGTAAACGCAACAAATATCCCAACCGCATCAATCGATGAAGATTCACCTCATCAACTGATTTACCATCGGAAACAATTGTGCAGATTGCTGAATTTTAAATTGATATTACAAGGTGGTCTGACTGAGACAACTACTGAAAACCGGGAAGCACTGAACACAAGTTTTGTCTTAATGCGAAACTCTTCACCAGCGTGAATCCACAGCCATCGCGGACCCTCAGGATTCCCAACGGATACTCATCCGTCAAGTCACTGAGACGGAATCCAACGGTTGATATTTCTAACTCAATTAGATGGCGATATATATCTGCGCGACCTTATCCATCATTCCCATCAGTAAGTGGCCGCCTCACATTCTACGTAGTTGAACGCCACTGTCCAAGTCCTCTTTCTCTAATGCCATGCAACTAACCTCATTAATACTTACCAAGTGGTTCTCATGAACACAAGCGATGTTTCAAAAACATCGTTGATCAAATGCCAATAACCTACGCATGTCATCTAATCTTAGTAGTCACGTTTCGCATAACGCAGCAAAACAGAACGACTGTTGTGCACTATACTCATCCTTTAATTGGTAGACGGATATCTCGCCTATGTCATAAGTGGAAAAAGTTGATAAAAGTCAAACGAGCTTTTTGAATTCATACCGAAATTTCGACAAATATCAATCTTTCGGGGTTGATTAGGCATTCGAGACAAATGAAGTAGTCGATGCACTCAACTACATCACTCTATATCTTTAGTTCAGGTTTCAACGCACACCAGTCCTGAAGAAACATTAAGAATTTTGGATAAAAATGCACCCCGAACATATATGGATTGTTATACAACGCCATCAAAAGACTTAATTTTTCCAGTGTTCTCACCAAACAGCAATACATCATTTGTGTATCCAATGTCAATAGGTGAACATCACGGTAAAAAATCGACTCCCAAAAATTCAAACAAAGCTTTATTTTCAGCAGAAAATCTCGGATAAATTTATCAAAATGGAAAACAATGGACAGTCCTAATGGACAGCATCTAAGGTTTCAATTTCAAATGAAAGTTCACCGTATACCTTGACTTAACCAATTATAGATTAGGGATCGAAAATAAGATGAGAAAACATAATTCAGTAAACAGAAAATTATGATAAATTTAGAAGCTTAGAATTTGGGGGGCTAATGACACGAAACTATTTTAGCACAGTCAAAAAGAAGCGCAATACTAGGACGAAACTAATATTAGGGACACCATGGTCATCAATGGTACCCAAATAAGATTAAAATGCGACGAATAATAACAACGAACTACAACCAATCTCCAGAAAACTTAATTAATCACTTCATTTTACAATGAAATTAATACAAATGATAAGTAAGACACACATTAACAATTCAAAACGAGCTAGATTACCCAGTCCATACTAGTTTACAGTAGTAAATCAAGTATAATGTGTTCGGTAGCTGAAGTACTCTATTAGATGATGAATTCAGCCTATTCGTTTGCAAAATTTATCTAACAATAGCCGTAAAGATATTAATATACGTATGTACTAAAAGCAATGCAATAGTTACGATGTACTCATGATGAAAAAGAGAAAGAACAAAGTATTTACTTGTATATGACTGCGGCATAATATAATCACCTGAACGATATTGAACAACAATTTCAGCTGAACGAATATGTGAGTTTGAGAACTGGTTCAAATTAACATAGGATAATAAATCGTAAAATTCATTGAACCAATCAACTCTGTCAGATGGAATAAACAAAAGATATTAAGTTATGATATTCAGTACTAAATATGCCTAGTACTTAGGAGTAAATAATTACAGTTATTTGTAGTATTCCAGTAATAGTCAAAATCATATGCTAGCAAACGAAAATTCACCAACAGTTTCTTTTTTATTAAACTTACGGTCACAGAGCTTTGATATCTCCCGAATAGGTGGGGGATGATAACAAGTCGAACTTACATAATCACGCCTTATGACAAATTCCACCTCAGTAACCCAAATTCTTAAGATGTACAGAAGCAGCATAAAATCATCGCTAACATTTAATAATTCAACATGACACTTTTCACAGCAATCAAAATCAAACAAATTAACGAAAGGCTTTAAAACGTTAATAAGATATTCAAGTAAACAAAACACAGAATTACAGGATAAAATAACAAATATATATATGTCATTATGATCAAATTCACCCAATTTCAACAAGAGTTATCAACTAATCGTTTCCTATAGTAATTTTTCTCTTTTGCGAAGCTATACAAATTTGCGAGAATCCTGGAAGTATAATTAATGACTTCATAAACACCTAAATTTCAGCTAAATCTTGTTGAAAACAAACAAAGAATACGAAGCCACTAGGTATTATATGTATAATACCAGACTTTATTAACTTAGTGAGTGTAGAACCACGACATCATTGGTATCTAAGCTTATCCTTACATCATGTTAAGGATATGCTTGGAATGTATACAACCACTACATTCATTATACATAAAAATGTTGGACAATACGAATTCTGATACAACACTTAAAATCTATGAATCAAAAATTTTCAAATATTTAGAAAACAATGTACTCTGTAAGCATTTTTCTTAGTATGACAATTTCATTTTAGTACCACAAACCGAAGTGACTTAGTGATTAAGATGTTCGGCTTTCAAAAATTACGTCGAAAGTCTGAGTCCCGAACAGTAGCATCGCTGGTCTTCCTAAATGAAGTGTAGGTCAAAGACCAGTCCGCGAATATCTACTCAGTAAGTGAAAAACACTAAACCGACTAAGGAAACTCTAAGTCAATTTTAGTAGCACCATGTAAACAGGTGATAGTATAATATGAGACAAAAATGAAAATACATACAGCTAAAGTGAGTGCACACCTGATATCATCTGCCGGTAATACAAGACATCGATTACCATAAAGACTTGACTTTTGTACGATATCCGTTCCTTTAGGTAGATGTTGTAAAAGATCACGAGAGCACCAATTGGTTAACGAAAAACGACTAATTGGTAAACGTGCCCAAGCATCCAACCAGTGTAAATAGGCATCACTACACATATCCCATATACACCCAGATAGTGAAGCAGCGACACTAGCTAGAATCTGATCTGTGTCCAAATGAAAGTTAGCCAATCTATCAAATGAATAGCTGTAAGATTTAGAAGTTTCATTCTCTTTTACACGATGCTTTGGAATTAGATGGGTATTGATAAAATCATATAATGTACCAGACCAGAGATTAGGGCGATAAATACGTAAAAATAAACTGATTGCACACTGTTTTTCCCAATCAGAAAATTTGTTAGAATAGTACCTGTAAAAATTGAAATAAAATTTAGATATGAAAATATCCGTTTATTAAAAGGTAATTTACTCAACCATAGCTATAATATTATTCTCTAATGATATGTGGGAATCCTGAGTAGGTTGACTTCATGGTTCCCTCGGTTATGATATAAAAGCTTGAATTCCAGTATACGACAGTATAATGCACTCAGAATGAGCAAATACTCATCTGTTAGGATTTGTAAGTTAAGATAGCACATTGATACCGGAGAATGTACGTTTGACCAGACACAATAACAGGTAGAACTAAGCTATCCTCTGCACGCCAGCCTAGGTGGAGAAGTCCAACATCAGTAGGAAATGTTTAAGTCTACAGGCAACCCTGGCATTAGAATGACAAGCACTCAGCTCAAGTGTATACATACATATAAAAATGTCCTTAGAAGCGTCATAAATATTGCACTAAAATAAAATACGGACCAATAAGATTTAATCTCCAACACGGTAGGGAACATACGTAAAATCGGCACCTATTGGAGCAAAAATAAGAAATGGAAATTCTCAAAAATGAATTACAACAATAATCAGTTAACCAAATGAATTCAAGGTATCTAGCATCTCCAGCACAATCTGAAATCAGTAGTTCTGTATCTCAAGGGAAGCATGGAATATAGTGAACAACTTCGATGAAGCTAGACAATTTGTAATTCGCAGATAATCTAGCCTTCCTATCCACATGCAGTAACAAATGCGGGTGAAGACGGACAGTGTAGCAGCAGACTCAGCAGCCAGCAGTAGGTCTCAACATACACAAAGGAAAAAGCAAGACCCTTTAATACAAAACAACGAACACCAACCCAATTACACTTGACGGAGAAATTCTGGAAGATGTGGAAACTTTTACGTACCTGAATAGCAGCATCATCGATAAACAAGAAGGGTCTAGTGCAGATGAGAAGACATACATTGGTAAGACAATGGCAGCATTTCTACAATTAAAGAACATCTGGAACTCAAAACAATTATCAGCCAACACCAGTCAGAATTTTCAACACAAACATCAAAACAGTTCTGTTGAATAGAGCTAAAACTTGAAGAACTACGAAAAGTATCAATCAGGTAATTATAAAACAGTTGTCTAAGCAAGATACTCCACATTCGTTAGCCAGATACCATCAATAACAACCTTCTGTGGCAGAGGAAGAAATTAGGATAAGACGCTGGAGGTGGATAGGAGGCACATTGAGGAAATCATCAAACTGTATCACAAGACAAGCACCAACTTGGAATTTTGAAGGCTAAAGGAAAAGAGGAAGACCCGAGAACACAATGCTAAGGGAACCGGATACATATATCAAAAGAATGAATAGCACTTGAGAAGAGCTGGAAAGGAGAGCCCAGGACAGAGTTGGTTGGAGAATACCGGTCGGCAGCCTATGCTCCACGATAGGTAACAGGGGAATGAATCATGAATGAATCTTATAAAATTTGATCATGATGTACTAATGTGGTTTAGTAAGTTGAACCTTTTAGCATTTGTTTCAAGATCTATGTTGTTCATTACTCGCTGACTGACTTGCATTGGTCCATGTTGCCACAACACATCAGTACAACAAAATGAAACAACCAGGATGAGTACTAAAGTAATGCTAGTGACAATAAAAACGTTTAGTTGCATAGATTATGATCAGCGGGGAACGAATGAATCAGCTGAATAAAAATTAATAAAATAATCTCGAAACTCAGGATCTATGTAAATACAACGAATGATGGTATGTACGCTGATGTAACAAATTCTGAGTCATATTATCAAACATTTACAACCACATCAGTCAAATGTAGACCGTTATTTTATAATCTGTATTAGAATGTCAACATATCTTTTCAGAAATTCTAATATAGTTTTCCTGTTGACTTTAGGAAAATGTGATTTGTTTCCGTAAAAAAGTAGTAATTTCATGTAACACAACGCTTGAAGCTGGTATGTATGTTTAATACGCAACAGTTACTTTAAGATCCAACGAAGGTGTTTGAATGCTGCTTTGAGTTTCAAATGTTAAATTCTTAACCAAAGTGCAATAATTAGAAAAAAATGCAATTAATTGTATAATATTTTGCCTATCGCCTTTACAACCATCTTATGCTTACGCGTAATCCATTATACTGTTCATGACTGTAGTTGTTACTATAATATAGTCGTCGGGCTTGAAAATCATGGTGAATCAATTAAGACACTTTTTAAATACTTATCATTTTAATCCCACAATATAAGGCGGGTAGGCTAGAGAAAGATGAAATTAAAAGCACTAAACATAAAGTTTAACGGCAAATTCGTAATGCCGACTGTAGTATGCTGTGACTGGAGTAAAGTCTTACGAGCAGGCGACTATGGTACCGTCTCATAACGGGAGTGGGAAGTCAGAAAAGATAAAATATAACTCAGACTGCCTCGTAGAATGTTGTTACTGGCAGTAAGATAGGTGAAGTATACAATCAAAACATCAGAAATTATCATAAAAAAGCCAAGTTTCCGGACTCAAATAGTTGTCTTTTGGATCCTGAGTTTACATATACTAGTAGCTAAGATCGATTTAACTTAGTTTTTAGGTATCCCAAGAAGTATTCTCCCAGTATGAACAACCGGACAGAGAAGAAGGATCAATATTTAAATGCAGTTGTAATAAAAAAACAGTATTATCGAAAAATGTTTTTTTCATGAAGAACAAATAACACTGGCAACAAATGTTTTTCATTACTTACCAGTGGAAGATAAAACGGTAATGAATAAAGTATGAAATATTCAAAATAAAAACGAGATCCACTCAAACTTACCGTGATAAAGTTTGAACGAAGTCGCGAGAATGACTAGACAATTTTTTTATTTTACGATAAGTATTTATATTGTGTACCAACTGACTCCCGCCGTATTGTAAAGCCAATGTATCTCCATGCTCATCGTATAAATCCTATGAAGTATTTAAAAATTCAAATACATATATATATATATATATATATATATATATATATATCTGAGTGCTGAAGTTGTTCGCGGTTATTTAAGCAATCAAGCACAAGTTATAAGAGGATGCTTACTGTCAACTGATTAAATGCAATTTACAAGGATTGAGTATTATCGCATAATAAGATATTATCGTCCATATACTCAATGTCAAAAAGTTTTTATGCAGATAACAAATTCATATTACCAACACGAACTTCCTTCAGAATTGTTTTCCGGAATGCTATCGATGACAAAGTTCAGGAGGAATGGTGAGATTGGGTAAATCTGATTAACTCCACTGCTGAATTGGAACAGTGAAGAACAGTAGCAGTATTCACTCACTTTATTTGAACTTTTTAGTAGAGACTAGAAATGTCAATAAACTTTTCGGGTATATATTTCTCCAACAGATAGTTCTAGTGCACAGTTCCCATCAAAGGATAAAAGGTGACCTTAATGTCAAGAAGTAAGGATTGTTGGCTTGCAATAGGTGCGACTATGTTCTAACACATGGAGGGTGGAAATGAGATAACACCTATGACCTGATCTAAAAAGAGCCTGCTCTACGCACCCCAGTCTATTACCTGTTTTGGGCGATCTGCGAAGTATGATAGAGAACATTTGCTCCCTGACAGCTTTTCAAATGGTTAACTGAGCTCGATTTAAAGATAGAGACGACGATCGTTTCATTCCAAGATGATAAAACAATGAGTTTCCCAAACTTTCCCAAACAACCCTGTCACTTCGAAGACTGGAGTTAGCCACCATCCTTAAAAGAACGGGAAGTAGATCGTATATATCTTGTGATTATTTGCAATTCGGAAGTCACAGCTCTATGGGAACTTCTGCTTCGTTAAGTGGATAAGTTGCCACAGATCTTAAAAGGCCAACATAGAAAAATTAAATAATTAAAAAGAGTGATAAACTGGGGCTAAAATACAAACCACATTGAAAGTAACATAATGGCTTTATAGAGAAAGAAGGAGACAAACGCATCCCAAAAATAGTTTCACTGCTATTCAGGAGACTTTATATTGTTAGCAAATTCACAAAAATAGAACTATAAAGCCGACTGCTTCCAAGTCAGAAGGGTTTGTAACTACTTGAGCAGTGCGTTTTCAAAGGCGCTTTTAGTTCATATTACCAAAAAAATCAATTGACCAATGCCTGTTAATACATGTGGAGCATAGGCTACCGACCAGTATTCTCCAACCAACTCTGTCCTGGGCTCTCCTTTCCAGCTCTTCCCAAATGCTGTTCATTCTTTTGATATATGTATCCGGTTCCCTTAGCATTGTGTTCTCGGGTCTTCCTCTTTTCCTTTAGCCTTCAAAATTCCAAGTTGGTGCTTGTCTTGTGATACAGTTTGATGATTTCCTCAATGTGCCTCCTATCCACCTCCAGCGTCTTATCCTAATTTCTTCCTCTGCCACAGAAGGTTGTTATTGATGGTATCTGGCTAACGAATGTGGAGTATCTTGCTTAGACAACTGTTTTATAATTACCTGATTGATACTTTTCGTAGTTCTTCAAGTTTTAGCTCTATTCAACAGAACTGTTTTGATGTTTGTGTTGAAAATTCTGACTGGTGTTGGCTGATAATTGTTTTGAGTTCCAGATGTTCTTTAATTGTAGAAATGCTGCCATTGTCTTACCAATGTATGTCTTCTCATCTGCACTAGACCCTTCTTGTTTATCGATGATGCTGCTATTCAGGTACGTAAAAGTTTCCACATCTTCCAGAATTTCTCCGTCAAGTGTAATTGGGTTGGTGTTCGTTGTTTTGTATTAAAGGGTCTTGCTTTTTCCTTTGTGTATGTTGAGACCTACTGCTGGCTGCTGAGTCTGCTGCTACACTGTCCGTCTTCACCCGCATTTGTTACTGCATGTGGATAGGAAGGCTAGATTATCTGCGAATTACAAATTGTCTAGCTTCATCGAAGTTGTTCACTATATTCCATGCTTTCCTTGAGATATTTTTATAATCCAGTAAGCCAGCAGGAGAAAGAGAAGGATGACAGTGAGCAGACTTGTTTGACACCGGTCTTTAGTTTGAATTAATCCGTGAGTTGACCTCCATGCACGATTTTACCGTGTAGTACGTCGTCAGTTATTCCGTATGGTGTTGACTATCTTTTTGAATACGCCATAGTGTCGAAGAAGACTCCATAGTGTTCTCCTATCCACGCTGTCGAATGCTTTCACGTAGTTGAGGGAAGTGATGCAAAGTGATGAGTTCCATTCAACTGACTGTTCAACAATGAACCATAGAGTCGCGATTTGTAGGTACACGATCGATTCTCACGGAATCCGACCTGTTGTTTTAGAAGTTGGGCATCGACTGGATCTCGCACTCGGTTCAATACCACTTTGTTGAGGACTTTTTTTGGTACTGAAAGTAGAGTGATGCCCCTGTAGTTCTCACATTTACTAAGACCTCGTTTGTTTGATATTATGATGAGATACATTTCTTTTCAGTCTGTTGGCACTTGTTCTTCCTTCCAAATTTTCCCGAAGAGAATCTCCAGTGTCTTTGCAATTGCTTTTATATCTGACTTCAGTGTCTCTGCTTATATGTTGTCTAGTCCTGTTAACTTGCCAACCTTTGATTTATCAAAAGCCACTTTCGATTACTTCGACTATTGGTGAACCGGTGTTTATAGGGAGATTTGTAGATGCTACTTCGATGACTGGTGGATTCAGTTTGAAGTATTCTACCCACCTGTTTCGTTGTTCTTACCATCCTTGTTCTTGATTTCCTGTTCTGGCTTACTTAATTTTCCAGCTAGCTTCTTAATTATACCGTATAAATGCCTCATCTTTCCTTCTTTTGCAGCTTTATCTGCTGTCATTGCTAGGTCATCCACATATTTCATTTTATCCGACCTGATGCCCCTCTTCATTTGCTTGTTGGCTACTGTGTATTCAGCCTGTGTCTTGGCTTTCTTTGTTCTTGTCCGGCTGTTGTTGATTAATACCTTCTTGCTCCGCTTTTCTTGGATATTATCCAGAGTACCAACAGTGATCCATTCTTGGTGGTGTTGCATCTCGCAACCTAAAACCTCCTAGCATGTTGAAGTTATTTTCTCCTTAATCTCTTTCCAGTTTTCCTCCATAGTAGTTCTATCTTCTACTAGTAGATCGTGAAATACCTGGAACTTATTGTTGAAAGTTATTTTGAATTCACTAAGTTTGTTAGCAACCAGAAGGAGCTGTATTAAACTTTCGTAATACTGCTGCTTCAGTTGTCCAGTGCTTCTTTAACTTCAATTTCATTTTAGCCACTACCAGATGGTGACCTGGAGCTATGTCAGCTCCTCTAATTGTTCGTACGTCATCTATGGTCCCTCCCCCCCATCAGAATGGTCAGGTCCTTGGTTGAACATTTCTAGATGATTGACTGCAGCCTCGCATAGAACTGGTCTTTGTCGTCTTCGTGGTTGTCATTGGTGGGTGCGTAGCACTGGATGACATTGATTGTAATCTCTTCCTTCTTCGTCTTGAAGGATGCTTTGATGATCCTAGGTTCATAAGGCTTCTATCCTATAAGCGCTTTCCGTACTTCTTGGGACAGCATTAGTGCTATTCCCTGTATGTGTGAGGCTTTTTTTCTTCGTGGGCAGAGTATAAAAGCAATTCTCTTGAGGATAATCTTTGCTTTTCAACTTGTAACCAATGGGTTTCGCTTATTTCAAGTATCTTCAGGTTGTATCTTTTCATTTCCTTAGCTGTTCAGGTGCTTCATCCCGTCTTCTACATAGTGCGAACATTCTATGTACCTACATTAATTGTTGCCCTAGTTGTCAGAAGGGAAATCGGCCTCATGACTTCTGACGAAACACTGCTTTCACCATGAGGGGTCATAACTCTCCGAAATGAAGACCTTCTAACTCCCAGGGCAGAGTTAAAATAGGTGAGGTTTTTCTCTGGTTAACGATTTATTGGCAAGGTTGTTTTTTACGGGATGGGATTGCTAACCCCATGCCCAACCCTCTTACCTCACCTGGTCTTGGGACCAGGAGTAACCCTAGGGGGATTCCAGGCGGAGTTCATAAGGGAAATACCATAGGAAGATTTAAAGAATTCATTGATAATTATACAAGAAAAGTATTAAATAGCAGTTTACCTGTAATAACCGATCAATTGGTGAGTTATCCATAAAATCTGGTTCAGCTAAAAAGCCTAGTCCATACAACTGATAGGCTAAAACAACTCGACCAATGACAAATTGTGCAGTGTTAGTTCGATCCAAACAATCTACGCAATTGACTCGGATTATTCCACATTGCTTAGAGCTAAAACATCAATTAGTTAAGAAGGAAACACAAAATTTGATCGCATGTAGTGATAACCAACTAAGAATGTTAGTGAATGTCACATGACTTCGGTGAGTCTATCGACCAAAACCTTCACTGACGACCAACTTATTAAATAACGATAATAATAAAAGACAATTAAGTAAAAAATAATATCAGATGAAAGATAACAAATGACTTTTTACATTACTTTGATATTTGTTTAGCGTTATCGCAACTAATAGTGCAAACTCGAGAAATAAATTATCGAAAAACTACAACCCACACTTGTAAAACTTGCATATACAAAACTAATATATCACAAAACTGGAAAAGATACGACTACATCAATATAAAGTTTGTCAGATTTGGCCAACTCATCAACTAAGATTTATTGGCCAATGTATACAAGTAGAGGCATGAAAATAGTATAGTTTAAAAATTAAACCAATATGAGCGTTCACTTAATACTACTCACTTTTTTTAATGCTCGAAAACTCAGAGACTGTAGGAAAACCAACCGATAATAGAACTTGTCCTAAACTTATATGACTACTGAAAACATTTAAAGTTAGGTAATTGTTACGGATTGGTAAGGCAATGGCAGCATTTCTACAATTAAAGAACATCTGGAACTCAAAACAATTATCTTGCTCTCTTGAAAATAATAAGGGGAACAAAGTGTATGAAATTTCTTGAAACAGTTCTGTTGAATAGAGCTAAAACTTGAAGAACTACGAAAAGTATCAATCAGGTAATTATAAAACAGTTGTCTAAGCAAGATACTCCACATTCGTTAGCCAGATACCATCAATAACAACCTTCTGTGGCAGAGGAAGAAATTAGGATAAGACGCTGGAGGTGGATAGGAGGCACATTGAGGAAATCATCAAACTGTATCACAAGATAAGCACCAACTTGGAATTTTGAAGGCTAAAGGAAAAGGGAAAGACCCGAGAACACAATGCTAAGGGAACCGGATACATATATCAAAAGAATGAACAGCATTTGGGAAGAGCTGGAAAGGAGAGCCCAGGACAGAGTTGGTTGGAGAATACTGGTCGGTAGCCTATGCTCCACGTGAATTAACAGACAGTGATTGATTGATTGATTGATTGATTGACTGAATTGTTACGAGAATGCGTTAGAAGTCGAATTAACGTAGAAATCATATCAGAAGGGGATTTCAATAGTCAAATATATAAAACTTTCTGGAATCCTGTTAATGGGAACTCTATAAAGAACCATCAACAAATTTTAGATTAATATACTAGGATAGTTGACATTTATGCTCGAAATCTAATGATGCTGATGAGTTGCTCTGACCGGAATCAAAATAATTAAGGATGATATTCCCTTTTAATCGCCGAGACAGTAATAAACACAAACTACATCTTACTTAGTCTTTGCGGTGAAAGTTTGATCCTTAGACCACTCAGATGGGATTCATCAGTTGATATTTCTAACTTCAGTCAACTGATAATATACTGTATGGCAGTATCTGGTCTAAGTGACTCGAAATAGCATGCAGTACGTTTACCAATGTCGGTATGAAACCATAAACCAACTGCCGACAACTATTAAACACTAAAACACACAGTGAATTATGACAAATCAATTAGACTACTGGTCACGTTGCAACTTAACCGAGAGAATTCGATTAGTACTAAGAATTGAACAAGCACGACAATAACCACTACTCAGTACCCAATGAATGTGATTAATTTCCTTTAAAAAAAGTATGACTTACTTGAAGCCGATTGTTCTGTGTTTTTCGAATTGAATTTCTGAGATTGGTAAGGAAGCAGATGATGAAAAGTATATTCCAGTACGACGTACACAATTGTCTATAATAGGCTGTAATTCATCTAGAACGACAGTACGTTTCATTTTTTGCACACGAGCAATATCAAACCCAATGTACATAATAGGTGGGCTATTATCAATCGTTTCGACAAAAAGTGAATTTAACGAATCAGATGGTTGAGGAATTCTAGAAGGTAGAAACTGTAAAGAAAACATCCAGATAAGAATGACACTAATAAGTCATATTTGGACAACATGGGATTAAAATCGAAACCAAGGCAACCTTATAGTCGATACAAAATTACCACTACTACAAAAGTACCCAATTAGATTATACGGCAAATAGATTATAAACTGAAAAACATTTTGTCACACAAATTCTTGCTTGTATACAAAAAGATACATGGTAGAATAATGACAGTATGAGAAATGGATAATTTGTCTCTGAAAGTTTACTTTGTTTAGATAGCGTTAACGTGATCTTTGATAATCCGAAACCAAGATCTAAATAAACGTGTAATACAACTCATCAGAATGCTGAAGCAAACTACTACATTCTAGAACAGAGTGATAATTCTGATAGAGGTCATTGGCGTATAATAAAAACAGCTACATAATTCAACTGACACAGAATGAGATCATTCTTAATCTTCAACGACAGTAACCAACTAATTGTTCAGAAGTCTAAATTATTCTGGAAAAAATAACTCAGCGAGCAAGTCAAAGACGATTAATCAAACACGATTTATGTTGTATGTATAAAGTGAAAATGTCCTTTTAAATGCATTACAAAAACAGCGTACTAAAAAAAGAAATGGACCAATAGAGTATAACGTCCTAGGAAGTAGGAGACACAAGAATGAATGCAACACGGCCACTATTAGAGTTAAGATATTAAGATTCGAACTTTTACGGAAAAAATTATAATAATGGATTTACCAAGTTATTTTTCGGGACGTAGCATTCCGAACATGAACTAGAAACTGCCAGTTGATTTACTGGAGAGTATAAGAGGTTTTCAGAATACTGAAAAACATTCAGTTTAGTCTACGCTATCTGAAATTAAGAATTAAGGGGAATTGAACTATGCCTAAAGTTGACAATATCTGGCTCAGCCATTCATCCTGGTGAATTAAATAACGTGTTTATTAAGATCACGGTTCTGGATAACCAAAGACCACTGTGGCAACTAAACGTTTATCAATCAATTGTGGTAAATACTGTATTTCTGTAGTACTTAATAATAGTACTTGGGTCTACCAAACGACGTAGGTGCGCACACGCCATTATGGTAAGTAAGGCTGATATAAGCAATTTAATATTAGCATATCTGATACTATGTTTGGTGTTATGTAGAAACTTGACTAATCCTAACAGTTGAAGAAAAATTGTTGTTTAGGTTCTCAAGGTATATTCAAAAAGGTTTTGATGGCTCCAGATAGTTGCACCAGTCTAATTGTTGTTAGCAGACTGGCATTAAGTGGGGAGATGAAGCTAATACATTGTCTATACAATATACAAGGCGTTGTAACCAATGGCATTAAATGCTGTGAGTTCCGACTACCTTCTATAGAGGATATACTGAAGCTAGAAACATACTTCAGAGACTTAAGAGATATATGTTAACTAGAAAAGTATTTTAAGCTGTTTGAAGAAAAGGTCGTTAAGTTAAGGACCATACAAAGGAGTTAGCTAGTTCTAAAGACAGTTTAGTGAAGCATAGATATACATTCATGTCCTTAAATATGGAATATTTGGCTATGTACTGAGCTAATACCATTAAAACAGATAAAAATAGCCTTTCTCTTTTGTGAATAACTGTCACTCTATAATTTTAGACTATCTCATGTATGCAATATGAATTCTAATTATTTTTAATACTCTAAAATGCAGTTTACTACATTTCAACTAATTACATAATTCATTGTAATTACAATAAAATCAAAATTATGCGATTACTTGACTTAAATAAATAATTCCACGTTCAAATCTATCCGATAAAGTTGTTTCAAATTTTCTTTTCTCCCGTTTCTTCATCAAATTAAGGACAATAACTGGAGATCCATGACGTTGAAGTAAACTGGTAAAATGCAAACCCATCGATTCATAAAACGGGTCGTCACGCTAAAAGTATAAAAAGTAATCACTATCCAGTAAAGATACAAGTGACCGATTACTGAGTAGCGGCTAGTGCATGGTTGCTTAGTCTTTAAGCGCTGACCGGACTTTATCTGTCTGGATGTAATACAACCACTAGTGCGATTAACACAGCGTACACTATAATGAGATTTTAAGTGGTTGGAGGCAGTGGGAAGAAAACAGTACTCTAACTAAGTTTAATGTTAATTAGTACACATAGAAAGGAGTGCCAAAAATATTAACGGATCTAATACAATCTGGTGGAGTCGGAGACAGTAACCACAAAGCTATTCTGATCGCAAATAACTTCTTGTGGTACAACGATATATACATTAACTGATCACTAAATAGTGACCAATGTTACACAACCCTCGCTGATATGTGTCAACAAACATGAAACAGCTGTGCTTTTGTTTCGCATATAGTACGATCATCAATTTCACTCTTACCCCCCTTCCACCTTGGAAAATTCACTTTCTCCTTGGTCGCTCTTTAGGTGACTTAATTGATGTCTGAAGTAGTCATGATTTGAAGATGATAATCTTTTGATATTTTACGTTATTTTTTGCTTAACACTACCATATATTTAACAAATTTCTTCTTTCGATTTCGGGATCTGACATGTAAACTCGTTATTAGGTTATACAATCGAAAGTATCGTATATTTGGTTTAAACAGTTATTGATAATTACTGCAATTGAATGAGTGATACCTATGTTAATAGTTAGATACGTGGTTATCCGATTATCGAAGCCAGGGTTGGATTATGAAGACGGATCCGATAATAAAAGAATAAAGATACATCCACAAGATGTTTCCAAATCAGAAAAAACAATGTTATATCATTTGTTTACAAAATAATAATAGACACTTCTGAAGTAATCTCACAAGTTTATAAGTGAGTTGGAAACCCTATTGATATCTTACACACTGCGAAGGCAATCATGAAATGTTCTGATGACAGCTCGAAAAGTTTTACGAATAGACTGTTCGAGGTTAGACTACAACTCCTATAGGATGATCGTGAAGTCGTATGAAACTAGTCATATATTGATTGATCACGGAGTTTCAATTGAAATTCATTCAAATATATTACTAGGTCAAGTGCATCGAGTGTGCGAAAACTATTTTTTGATGGTAGATGACTGGAAGTAATCAATATAAGGCCCTGGAACTAAGTTTCATGCTAGTTGACATTTGACATCGAACAGTATCTGCTCACTTAAAGATACAGATAACCTGCATGCGATTTTAACATGCGCCACCTAGTGTCATAACCAGAGATGCGGACACAGTAAAGTGAGCCTCAAACAGTAATAATGTCTGAACACATTGATGCCACAGTTTAAATAAAAAAAAAGTAGAAAGCTTACAAGGATTTCTAAAGGTGGCCTACCAACAACAACTTTGGAAGATTCTTGTGACCAAAATAACGGTACAGAACCACGCATTTGTACATATGATGAAACGCGTCCATGGCGAAGGAATGAGTATGAGGTATCGTGTACTATTTGTTCCGTTTCTACCTAAAGAAAAACTCATTTAAATTGAGCTGTAGAGCGCTAAATATTAAAATCTAAAATAAACAAGGAATATTATCATAACCAACCGGAATTGATCGAGGAAATTAAAAATAACTCATGAACCATTCGGTGACACAATTTTTACTGGTTATTAACCACTTAGATGAGAAACGACAATGTTATGTAAGGTAAGGAGATTTTACATGTTTAGAGAACTTAAAGGCATTTTCTAAAAGTTTTACTGTTTGAAAATAGAAAGTTTCTGTGTTGATGAGTATATAATATAAGTATTCTCGAAACCTTATTGATACGATAATAGACCTTTATGCGTTTTTAAATTGTTTCGAAATGGAGTTTAGTTAAGATTGACAATTGAAATTTAGAGTTGATGTACAATGCTAAGTTTAATATTGGGGTTTGTGGTAAGGTTATGATTAACTCGCTTGCTGAATGTAGTTTACTTAGCAATAACTTAACATCTGGTAAGTTCAGCAACACAATTTCTAACTAATATCATCAAAAACTCATTTCACTTTATAAGTCCCGTAATTTTATGTAGTAAATAAATGTCTTGCAATAGCTGATCGTCGAGTGGCCAGTTAGAGACTTACCATATAGGTGCTGATTAGCTAATCACGCAATTTTTAGTTCGTATTTTAACAATTGCTGGGTTCTGTCTCCGTATATTAATCTTATTATGTCTTGAGACGGAAGAAATGATTTGTGGCTCAGGAGGATGGTTTATCATGTCCAGACGATAACTAGCCTGATTTCCGGTTGAATTGTAATTTCACTAGCCACGATCAGATTCGTGTACTTGGTCTCCAGTCACGATCCACATAAGGGTTAATGATACTATCCGACTGTCCAAATCAAGGCGGGTGGAGAGGAATTTGGACTTTCAACTTAGTGGTTGCAAGTTGAACTTCTTAACCATTAAACACTATTCATATTAATCAGAATCCAATGTGCTTGACAAAATTGTCCTATGGTAAAGTAAATTATTCAAACACTAGAAATAATATATTTGCTCTAAGAATAAAAACTAAACAACCAAGACACATTTTTGAAGAATTTCTACCTAAATATACAATGGAGATTAATATTTCTATGTGTGTTATGAAAATGTTTAGCGTTCATTACAGGTTACTCAATAATCATGTTTATCATAAAATATCTGAAAAACCTTCCTTTAATCAAAGTGAAGTTTGATGGCTTAAATGTACGACGCTAAACAGCTTCAAATCAATGAGAAATGGTCATTATCCTTACGTAACAGCTTTTAATTGCATTTTAAACGGTATCAGTTGGCTGTAGATACACACATCAAAACATAGAAATAAACATTACAAAAGGTGTGAATCTTTACTAAAATCGAGCTAACATAAACAACTAATACAAAACTACGTACCTCATTTGCAACGTCACCAACTAGGTTAACTCCACGTTTTAAAAATCGCCGACCAGCAAAATGCCTTGATCTACGAGCAATAAGAGTGACCATGGTTGGCATTCGGCAACCAGACAAAGCTATTTGACTAATACTACCATGAAATAATAAGGTGAACCAATCGGGCTGATCACTAATGATGTCAGTTGGATTATTTGCTGGTCGAAATTTCGGTGGAATTAATCTCCAGTTCCAAACATATTTATCATTAGGTATATATTTTGATGTTAGAAGATGATTTACTTTTTGTTGATCATATTTAAACACCTTAAAAGTAAAAAGGGGAAATATTTACAAATTATCTGAAAATGATACCTACATGATGCAGTTTGTGACATAAATTTATCTAAAGCGCATAACGATAAGTAAGGAAGTGAAGCAATACCAAGAGGTTCAGTCTCATGGAAGCTGATGATCAAAACTGGTCTATGTAATTTAAGCACAAGATGTCCGTTTCTCATTTTACCATCCCTGAAAAAACACTCTCGTTATATGAAAAGCAGTAAGGAAAATCGTTATAAAGGAGACAATAAACGCAAAAGCGTATGACAACATTTTTATGAGAAGATTATTCTTCTTACCCTTGGTCACATCAATAGATTTGGAGGAGAGGGGGAAGAAATGAAAATAAACTTTTATTTGAGTATACGTTAGTATACCGTTACATCATGACGTAAATGGGAAAAAAAGATGGTTTACATAAGCTGTATAATTGTGTTAAAGTAGAAAAGTAGTATGAACGAAACCAGTGTACCGATACAAACAACAAGTTATTTTCTCAATATGCAAGGAAGTAATATTCAAATGAATGGATGCGGAAAACATAAATTACGATTAACAAACAATGAACGTAGATTGAGTTCGTTAGACAGAAGGTTAAGAAAAAGCATTTATCGTAAACCGAATTCTGTTGAATAATTTACTCACAGAATGATATAGTTAATACGGGTCGGCGCGGCATTCAAAATAATATGTGGAGTTTCAAACAATTTGTCCTTTGGCCTCTAGATGTCGATTCTTACGAACAGCGGAAGCCCTAAACATATGAATAAGCAAAACCTTTGTATTCAAAAAAACGTAGTCGGCCACACAACTAGTTTAGAACGTACGATTCCACTTCTTATTTCCTATTTTTGATCCTAATTCAATTGTTGTGTAATCATTTATAGTAATTGACAGATTGGTTCCAAACTTCCCCTGTATTTTTTTGTGCAATCAATTTGAGTAACCAAGTGATTTCCAAGTTTAGTTTTACATTTATTTACTATTACATAATGGAAACAATTAATTAACTCCAACAATCAACATACACTTACATTTTCAAACGTCATCATTATATAGTCAGTCTCAATTATCAACCAACTTCGCAGTCTGATTAATTACTACCGTTGTATCATTACTACAATTATCTACTCTCTACCACTAACTGGTATTGATGATGTGTACAAACGTAAACGTATTTACTAGTGCTGAGCACTGACGAGGAGCTAATTAAAAAGAAATACTAATTCGCTCAATTTGTTGTCTATGACGTCATCTTGGGAATATTTAATGAATTGAAATCATTTTAGTAATTCACCTATTAAATGATATTAAACGTAAACTTAGGAAACAAGATAAACAAGTTTGATAAATGAAACTATAGAACTTACAGGTTCCATATTGTACTGTAAACTATGAGATAAATCATAAGTATAACTAAAGTAGAAATTGCTAGCCAAATCTACATTACTAAACAGTTTTAAATATCGCATTTCATCACTGGACAGCTTTTTACGTCCTACTGAACTTTTGATAAGATGAAATAATCCTGTCTGTTGTTCATCTTCGTTGGAACGAGAACTAGTATTAAGATCTTGCGAAATTGTATTGTTTAAAGATATTGGAGAACATTGACTTCTGGAACCGTTGATTGAAAGTCCACTTTCATCAACAAAGTCATTTCCAGGAATATACATCATAGCAGTATCTTCGACCTTCACATATAGAAAAATATAAAGCGTTCAAACCGATGTGTAAAGAATAAACAGTAAAACTGGTCATAAATTAGACTAAAAAGTCAACATGACAAGTTGAGGCTATGGTAACAAACAGACAGACAGTTACAACGTAGAACTTGGTACATGTGTACATCAGTTCAAGTTGCCATGACTCAATTAGCAGATAGAGATTAAATTGTTGAATCAGATCCCAGAGTAGGGGAGGTAGTAACAGAGTTAGTATTAATGGAAGAGAATAGAGACCGAAGACAACATTTTAGAAAAATATGATTCAGTAAAGAGAAAATTATGATAAGTTCAGAAACTTAGAATTTGGAGGAAGACAAGGAGTGGATGCACCTGCGCCATTGCCAACGATTTTGAGCCATATCACCCAAAGTCTCTAACCATTTATTACGAGCGTCAAGCAGACCCCAACCAGGTAGTCTGCACCTATTAACATGGCTCAGCCCAACTGTCAATGACTTCATAGACTGATCCCATGTTTTGGTTTGGCCGCCCCTAGCTTTCTTCCAGCCTACTCCCACACCAGACAGCATTGCTCGTCGAGGTAGGCGGTGGTCAGGCATACGTAACACATGTCCTGACCACCTTGGCTGATGGAGATTTACTACTTCATCAATAGACTTACCGTATCTACCTAGTACTCTATTCCTAAGCCACGTATTGCTCAATCAATGGTCTCAGCAAACACGAGCAATGTTTCGAAGACATCTATGATCGAATACCAGGAGCCTACGAATATCCTCTATCCTTAACGGCCATGTTTCACATCCATAAAGTAGAACGGATCGAACTACTGCACAGTAAACGCGTCCTTTGATCGAATATCGGTCGGATGTCTCGCCTACGCCACAGGTGACGCAAATTCCCAAAAGCTAATCGGGCTTTATGTATACGCGCAGAGATTTCAGCAGACTCCAGACCGTCAGGACTGATGAGGTTGCCAAGATAAGTGAAGCGGTCAACACATTCAACTGCCTCACTCCCTATCACTAACTTCGGAGCCGAATCAAGTCAATCTTGAAGTAACAGTTTGCATTTGAGTGGAGAGAAACACATCCCAAATATCCTTACATTCATGTTTAATGTGGTCAAGATACTCTGCATTTTATAAGCACCTTCACCTAAGAGAACTATAATGGGACGATTAGTGTGTGAGACCAATCCGATGAGATTACGCCCAATTCCCAGATTCTAGACAGTATACCGGCTAATCTCGCTGCTTTGACATACTGTTAGAAATTACACTTTCATCGTCTGACTTTTCAGGAATCGATCTCCTATCAGGAGATCCACTTATTGACTTAGAATATGCTGACAATATAGTCCTGTTCGGCGAAGACGCTGATACGATGCAGAAACTTTTAACTGCAATAAGCTCGAATGCAAGCATTTTTGGAATGCGTTTCTCCCCCTCTAAATGCAAACTATTGCTCCAGGACTGGTTTTCGTCAACACCTGAACTGAAGATAGGGAGTGAAGTAGTTGAGCACGTCGACCACTTCACTTATCTTGGAAGTCTGATTAGCCCCAATGGCTTGGTCTCTGACGAAATCTCAGTACGAATTCAAAAAGCTCGTTTTGCTTTTACCAACTTACGTCACCTATGGCGTAGACGAGATATTTGTCTCTCAACGAAAGGGAGAGTGTACTGCGCAACAGTTCGCTCTGTCTTACTGTATGGGTGTTAGACGTGGCCATTAAGGGTAGATGACACTCGACGGTTATTAGTTTTTGACCATCAATGTCTACGAAACATCGCTCGCGTTAGCTGGGATCACCGAGTAAGTAATAACGAAGTTAGACGACGGGTGTTAGGCAAATGTGGTAAATCAGTCGATGAGGTTGTGAATCTTCATCGACTGAGGTGGTTGGGACATGTGTTGCGTATGCCCAACCACCGTCTTCCTCGACGCGCAATGCTGGCTGATATAGGAATAGGATGGAAGAGAGTTAGGGGTGGCCAAACTAAAACATGGCATCAGTCCATGAAGTCACTGACTGCCGGTTTAAGTCGTGTCGGTAGCTGCAGACTACCTGGATGGGGTCCTCGCGATTACCGTAACCAGTGGCTAGAAACACTGAGTGACATGGCCCAGAATTGGACACAATGGCGCAGATGTATTCACTCATTGTCCTCCCTTAAATAATGAGCTTTAAATTATTCCATTACTCACTTTTAACGCCTCCTGAACCCTATTCTATATGTTCACATTCCTTGTTACTATTATTTTATTTTATTGAAGTGATTTCTACTAGTGGTGGTGGTGTTAATCTTGCGGTGCCATGGTGGTATGGCAACTTGAACCGATGCACACATGTGCCAGGTTCCATGTTGATTGTACATACATACATACACAATCTCGCTGCTAAAACTATACCACCATCCTTAAATTTCTCGGGGGTTAATCCATCAGGTCCTGCTGCTCTCCCTCGCTTTAGATTCCCTATAGCCTTATCAACCTCACTAAGACTTGGGGGACCAATATTAATTTGCCATTCAGATTGCTTGGGAACGGTGGGCAACTGGGATGAGGCCGAGGGCCAATTGAACTGTTCCTTAAAGTGTTCTGCCCATCGGTCCAACCTTCTGGATTGACAGTGAATAATGCTCCCATCTTTTTCTGAGATAGTTTCACTTACAGTTGGATTTCTGATACCCGTTTCCTTGATAAGTCTGAACAGTTGCCTACTGTTTCCTATTGCCGCCGCCTTTTCCATCTCTTTAGCTATGGTAACATTTGGAATGGGCTGACACAAGCAGTAACAATACCAAATTCACTCAACTGTTAACTCGTTAAACTGATGTACGTATGAATATTTGTCACAGGAATTTTCAACAGTGAAACTATTAATCAACTTTGTTAGATGAGTGAGTAACAATAAGTAACCTGAATAGAGATATACTCTTTACTTTCTGAAATACTAAAATTCAAATACTTAATAAACATTATTAAGCTTCAAGTTAAAAAGAAAAGCTCAACAGGATTAAGTCTCGATATCAAAACTATTGTTTCAGGGTTGCTGACAATTTTTACATCATCTACTCGTAGAAAATTAACAGTTCATATAGTAATATATCAAATAGAAAATAATAATTAAAAAAATGAGTAAAAGAAATGTTTTATACCTCATTTATTTAGACATTTAATCGGAGATAGTCACTTTATATGATAAACAAGGGTTAAGTATCAAGCGAGTGAGCTACAAAACAAATTTTGTCAGTTCGTTTGTGATATATAATCATGTTACGTTTGCACTAATATTTTGCATATAAGCTTGTTATTTTGCTTGATAAAGGATTTATTCTGCAGATTAACTACTTGTTCTTCTGATATCTGTTCAAATGAGGCCTTGTGTTAATAGTTTGACCTCGTAAAAATAGCCATCACTCGCCTATATTATATGGCTTATCAATTAGTATTACACTCAGCTTTTGACAAATACAAACCCTAATCAAATAATCAAAATCCTAATCTGTATTACTTCCACAAAATTAGTGAAAATCATAAAAAATTACTTTGCATGTGTCAACGCCAATGATTATTTTAAGTCGAGTCAATGGGTTTAGTTTCCTTTGTAAGTGTAACTTTTAAAATCATTGACATTTCCCCTAAAATGATCATTTTAAAATGACTAGTAAATGAAAATGTGATATTTCACCAAACTATAGGTAAGGAATTAATATGCCTAGACATGGAAGAACAACTACTGATGGGAGTATGAGCTGCGACTTATTGGTTAACACATTTAGCTTTAAGCTAATAGGTCAGAGAATTATACTGTTCCATCCACTTCGGTTAAGGCGACTGCGTGGGCAACAAAGGCACAAGCGATGGAAGAAGAGGAGACGGCGGGCAATAATAGATAGGTGTTCCGACTTATCAAGGACACCGGTATTTAGAAATCGGCGGTTAGTGAAATTATCTCCAAAAAGATGGGTCTATGATTCACTATCACTCTAGAAGATTATAGCGATGGGCGACACCGTTCAGGGACAGTTTAACTGGTCCTCACCAACTCTTAGCTTACCTACTATCCCCAAACTACCTGAATGGAAAACCGACACAAGTCCCCCCCCAACTCTCAGTGAAGTTGAAAAGGCTAGAAGCAAATTGAAGTAAAGGAAAGAAGCAGGACCTGATAGGTTGTCTACTGATACTTTTAAGGATCGTGGTTCAGTTTTAACTGGCATATTGACTGATATATTAACAGACATCTAAGAACTGAACATCATCCTACCTGACTGGTCTCGTTCGCTGATCGTTCAAATTTACAAAAACGGACAGAAATCCTCTTGTGATAACCACAAACAGATCAGCTTGACTAATATAGTATCTAAAATATTATCCCCTATAATCACTCGGCATTTATCCAACACTAGAGAACAGCAGACTCGAGAAAACCAGGCCGGTTTCACACCTGGACATGGTTGCATTGATCAAATACTCACCCTGCGCCAGATTCTCGAACATATACATATGTACCAACGTCCGACTATAGTTGTATTTCTTGACTTGAAAACAGTTTTCGACTCTATAGACCGTGAAGTCTTGTGGAAGTGTTTGCCATTAAAAGGCGTACCTCAAGAGTACATAAACCTTATAAAGGCTCTCTACTCGGTCACCACCAGTTAAGTCAGAACATATGGCCAATTATCATGAGAAATATCATCCTCAAGTGGGGTTAGTCAGGATTGTCCCTTATTCCATTTTTTATTTAATTTCGTCATAGATGTTCTCTTAGAAGACTCACTCACTTCTTTTAACTCTTCAGGAATTAATCTCCTTCCAGGAAGTCCAGACGACATGGTCATTTTCGGTGAAGACGCTGACAATATGCAGGCTCCTGAACACCATTAGTAACAATTCAAGCATATTCGGGATGCGCTTCTCCCCTTCTAAATGCAAAATGTTACTCCAGGATTGGTCCGCTCCTTCACCTAGATTAGTCATAGGGAGTGAAGTAATTGAATGCGTTGACTGCTTCACTTATCTTGGAAGTCTTATCACCCCTGGTGGGTCGGTGTCTGACGAAATCTCAGCACAGATTCAAAAAGCCCAATTGGCATTTACCAATTTACGCCACTTGTGGAGCCGGTGAGATATCCTTCTCTCAACGACAGGCCGGGTGTACTGCGCAGCAGTCCACGCCGTTTTAACATATGGCTGCGAAACGTGGGCCGTGAAAGCTCACGATATGCATCGTCTTCAGGTATTTTACCACAGAAACCTCAGCATCGCTCGTATATCATGAAACAGTCGAATAAGTAATATGGGGGGTTAGACAAAAGGTTCTTGGGAAGTATGGTAAATCAGTCAAAAATGTCATTAAACTTCATCGACTGAGATGGTTGGGACATGTGTTGCATATACTTGACTACCGCCTGCCTCGTCGCGCGGTGTTGGCTAGGGTTGAAGTAGGATGGAAGAAGGGTGGGGGGCGGCCAAACAAAACATGGCATCAGTCCATGAAGTCTTCGACTGTTGGTCTAAGCCATGTTGGTAGATACAGATTACCTGGTTGGGGTCCGTATGATAATCGCAATAAATGGCCGGAGACACTAGGCAACATGGCTCAGAATCGGTCACAGTTGCGCAAGTGTATTTACTCTTTACTTTCATCTACATCTTAAATTCTATTATTCTTTTCTGCACACCATCACTTTACTTTCACCTCTTGTATTTTGTTATTGTATTACTTCTGTAATCTCGTGTAATGCTAATATGGTATGGCAACTTGAACCTATGGGCGTATGTGCCCGGTTTTACGTTGTTGTTAAATGAATAAAATGAATTAGGTGACTGGGTAGTATGTCTAGCAGTCACATAATTATGACTCAAAACTAAGATTGATACATGAGTAAATCAATCAATCAATGGGGACAGTTTGGATTAAAACAACAGTCAATCATGAGTAAAGTAGAATGTTCGGAATAGAAGTTGTTTACAATAAAGGTAAACCTCGTGGGAAACTATAATGTCAGTGACAACGTAAAAGTTCCCAGTTAATGGAATTAAAACTTAGCATCTCGTCAATCAACTGCTAAAATACTTAACCATACTCTCGATTCATTAGTATTTAATTTCTAACAGATGTGAATCGTAAGCTAACCTTACAGATTTGATGTTCACCTAATTGAGCAACCACTGAGTACTTGGTAATTAAAATAAGATAATAACCACGTAGAAATCGTATAACTCCAACAACCCCATAGCATTTCGTGACTAAAACCAAAGAACGTTTACTGCTGCCAGTAAAAAGAGCATAAGCAGCAGCTTGTTGCAAGTCTTTGGGATTGGAAGGTAAATCGTTAAATGTATTTGAATCCGAAATCTCAGACGAATCTTCACTGATTCTGGGCATAAGTTCTTGCGCTCGACGCCATGAAAAAAGTGAACTGAAACGTGACCATTTAGGAGATTTTGAAGCGTCCATATTGTCATTATCATGTGAAGCCGTTTTTGTGTGGAAATGCTAAGAATATTTCATATACATACAATAAAAAATTAATTATGGGTAACATTTAAAAAGTTAATATGTACGAATATAATGTTACAATAAACAAAAGAGATTTCTAACTTTCTTAAGGCTATAAAACAGATGTTAAAAGCACTACGAACAATATAAATTTCCATTACTCTAGTGAACTGAAACACTATTACTTCAATATACACTTATTTTCCTGTAGGTGTAACTTCTCTTAAAATAAATGAGTTTAAAACTGATCGTGAAGAAGTATTATGTATAGAAGCCAGTGAGTTAGAGTAAATATAAGGCCTAGCAAAAATGTCAACAACCGGGTTAGTACACCTCATGCCAGCGTAGCAAATGAATGAATCAACAAAATGAGGAGCAGAGATTAAATAAGACTAATTGAAACGAAAGTATATATAGGAAAATTGCATTTGTAAGAAGAATAAGAAAACGAAAAATGAAAAGTTATAAATGCCGGTTAAGATTTAAAAAATAGAAAATAAATCCAAACAAGTCATTATACTGACAACAGCTGCTATCTTGACGGAATAATCTGGTTTGCTTACTGTGGTAAAACAATCGAACCAAACTGGCCAGAATAATAGTTACTTACGGTCCACAAATTTCAGGCAAGTCCCTTGAAGGTCGGAGGGTGAAGTCGTACTGCCGACTGTACATAAGAATGAATGGAGTAAGACGCTTCTTTCATGAGGGCGATGCTGCCCTCCCACAACGAAGAGATGGAGTTAGGAAAAATTGGCGCTAAAAATGCACACCTCACCTTACTCCACGGATTCCCGTCTCCGGCAGTAAGGCTTTAACAAGTATGAAGCCAATGCAACTAAAACTACTAATAGGAAGGCCGTCCGTCACCGATCCCAGGCAGTTATTCCTTAGGCATTGAGGTTACGCTACCATGCCATTACGATCAATCTTAACCCAATATTCTGGTGTGGGAAACTGGGAAGTGATAACCGCTCCCCCCCATACCTTTAACAGCACTCAAGATCACCTTCATAATAAAATTTCTCCTTCGGCTCCTAACATTACTTTACTTTTATTTCGGCTGCGAACCTTCAATTTGTATTCGACTTCCTTCTCATGTGCCACCGAAGTCAACGATCGAAATTCACACGATACTGTTTCAGGTCCTCCGCACTGTACATTAGAGTCTTCAATTTATGAACTGTATGTCAAGTTGAGAAGCAAGCCTCTCTGGCTAAGACCTTAGAATCGCGTGCCACTGGTGTATGCTGTCTCCAAAACACACAGAATCCTGATGTAGTCATTCGGTTGACCTCACCTAGCCTACATTGAGAAGTGATACGATATGCTCTTCGTTTATCTGGCGACTAGACGACAACTTTTTATGGCTAGCCAGTGTTTGTATAGCACCAAGTGTGGAACTAAAATAGGTACTTCCTGAATAGACCCCGGCTGTCAGTAAACTATGTGATGTCCGGTTAAATGGCTCGTTAAGAACTCTGAAGAATAAGGCGCACGTTGCCTTTTCATCGTTTCTGCCTACGATCTCACTGACAGCACCCGAGGTGACTTGAATTTTATAGAAAGCCTTCTGAACGCCTCCATAAAGTTGAACACTCATATTATATTATTATTATTATTAATGCCTGTTACTCCAAGTGGAGCATAGACCGCCCACCAGCATTCTCCAACCAACTCTGTCATGGGCTTTCCTTACTAGCTCTTCCCAAGTGCTGTTCATTCTCTTCATGTCTGTTTCCAATTCCCGACCCAATGTGTTCTTGGGTCTTCCTCTGTTTCTGTGGCCTTTAGGATTCCAAGTCAGTGCTTGTCTTGTGACACAGTTTGATGGTTTCCTCAGTGTGTGTCCAATCCATCTCCAGCGTCTTTTCCTAATTTCTTCCTCAACTGGAAGTTGATTAGTTCTCTGCCACATAAGGTTGTTGTTGATGGTATCTGGCCAACGAATCCGAAGAATCCTATGCAGACAGTTGTTTATAAATACTTGTATCTTCTGAAGAACACTTTTCGTAGTTCTCCACGTTTCAGCCCCATACAACAGGACTGTCTTCACATTTGTGTTGAAAATTTTGACTTTTATATTGACTGACAGTTGGTTTGAGTTCCAGATGTTTTTCAGTTGTTTGAACACTCATACGAAGTACTAATAGCCGATGATCTTAATGCCCAAGTAGGCAGCCTAAACCGAACTGAAACTTACGTGAATGTTTTGTGTTTCAAGTCAACGGACAGGTAATAGCAACTCTACTTAGACAACCATTTATTTCCAACAAGCGCCAACTTTGAGCACAAGAGGATATCATGTAACGTGGTAAATCTCTACACCAACTCAAAGATAGACCCTAAAAGACCATGTCGCTATCAGTCACAGCGGGAAACTCATCAGAAACTACCGTTCTTTATAATGAACGTGTTTGAACCATGATCAGTGCAAGAATGATTTTGCCTGTATCTTATTGGACACAGAAAACTCACAACATAAAGATTTATTGGAGCTCAGCCCATCGATAATAAAAGCCAAGAGTAAATTCCAGGAATAACTAGAGGTGCACTTCCGCAACAAGGCTCACCTGAATGTAGCCTCTCACGGTATTCAATCATCTGTGAAAACATAAGTGATATATGCCAGCGACTTGAACTAAAATGTTGTGAAGAATCAGTGGCATCCAGTGAATTGATGGACCCTTGTAAACTCATCCTGTGAGGCCCCAAAAACATAATGAGGAGCGGAGATAACTGACTGGTAAAGAGCCTGCGAAGCGATGGTGAGCAATGAAAGCAAAAGAGATGGAAAAATCAGCGGCAAAAGTTAACACTACAGATTTTCAGACGTATAAGGCTGGGAGTAAAGGTTAAGTGTTAGTGAGGCGACCACTGAGAAAGACAAAACTTTTATCTGGTGTCAGCCTGGATGCTTAGAACGATGAGCGGAACATTTCAAAGAACGCGGTGGCGTTTGGTACGAAGCAGGCTGAGTTCGAATCCCAGTATGAACATCAACATTGGGATGCAGGTACATCCAGCCGATGAGTCCCAAATAGGACGAAACGCGCGTCCTAGATTCCGCTTGCCAGTCACAATCTAACTTAAATATATTTCAAAGAACAGTTCGCTTGACCTCGAGATAATCTACACACACAATTACCAAACAAGCTAGTTGTAAAATTTACATTAATCGCTCCCCTCGACTTTAGTAGAAGTTGAAAATGTCGTAGCTAATATGAAGTGTGAAAGAGCAGTAGGTTCAGGCGGGTTAACTCTGAAAGTTTTTCATGATGGTGATTGAGTTTTAGTAATCAGGATGACCGATATTGCAGTCAAGGTCTGGGAACAAGATGTAATCCCATTTGACTAGTCTCTATTGTTGATCTTTCTCGTCCCAAGTCTATAGAAAATGACCAAAATCCTCTTCTGATAATCACTGAAGGATCGACTTTATTAATATAGCATCCAAATTATTAGCATCAATAATTATCTAGCGCCTTAGTAAGACACAAACTGTAAAACCTCAAAAACCAGGCTATTGTCAAACATAATTGTGGTTGTTTCAATCAAATATCCACCATTCTTAAGATTTTAGGACATAGACATACTAATCGATGTCATCTAAACTTGCGACCACAAGTGCTGCCTTTTTAGTCTATCCACTATATGTTTTTAATTCTATCATAGACTTACGACTAGAAATAACGTTTAGATGGTCCTCTACCAGGAGTTACATATACCGATTAGGAACACAAAAATAACAGTTCTGTTTGGCGAAGACGCTGACAAATTGAAGAGTGCCTGGAAGGAAGGTACACCAGAAGGACAAAGAGATAAACGCCTTCGCGTTTTATTTAAAAGTTTTTTTAGTTCAACTGTGTGAAATCTGTTAGACACGGCTAATATATCAGAAAAAAATTACCTGCTAAAGGTAGACCACTATCCCTACAGTTATTTAGAGCTAATCTATCAGATCTTGCTGGTTAACCTCGCTTCAAATTACTTCTTCCCGAGTTCTTACTGTACCACTTAGAGAAACAACACACAAACGACTGTCAACAGGAACTCACTGAAGATATGTCTGATCTGCTCGGAAACGTGGTATTGTGCCTACACTAACACGGCCACGAAAACCTGCTGCTAAGTCTCCAAATAAACGAAGAGTGATTAGCACTGTTTCACTGTACTGACTAGGTGAGGTCAAATGAATGACCATGCTAGGATCCTGTATGCGCGATTCGTAAACACAATATATAACGATGGCAAGAGATTCTAGAGTTTTACCTAGCGAGGCCTGCAAACCGATTTAATGCAGAGCCTACACACTGAAAGCTCCAACGTGAAGCTTAGAGCGCGGTCTCGGAAAACCTGAGAAAGCACTTTGTGAACTCGAATCGTTAGCACTTGTAACGTGTAGGAGGAAGATGACGGTTAGAAGGGAAAATAGAAATGTTTGGAGGAGAAGAGATGTGATCGTGACCTTGAGTGTCGTAAGACGTATGGGGTTAGTAAATCTTAGTTACATGATGTAACTAAACAACCAATTCTTAAGTGATTTATAATTCATGTTTAACCTTGCTTCTGTTTAGATTAGAAAACCTTTCTGCATATTATGTGATCAAGCCACCTCAAATGGTTTATGGAACCACAACGTAAATCATTTATAAATATTCCATTTAAAAAACATAATTTCATCTCCCCCACAACCTTAATAAACAACGTATATTTTAATTTATAGTGATTTATTATCGAAATTAGTGAAACAACTAGACTTTCAGTAAGACTTCAGCCAATTGGTTGAGGTAATTAATTACTATGACAGTGTAACATTGTTTCAGTCACAGCATCAAAGTACACAGTTATCGTGCATAGCCTATACATTTATAATTATTGAATTGCACTTCAGATCACCAGTTTGTACTATTAACATAACGGTCCAAAGTAGTGAGGAAAAGTCAAAAATTGTTGATGGTGGAGAATCCATGATGAGTGAGCTCATGTTTATGAGCAAATATATTTATTAGGTATATTGTGCAAAACTTGATGTTATAATAGAAATGTTAGAGAAGGATCATCAAGCGGCTATTCCGGAAACATGAAGCGACCTAAAAGACAATATAATGTTTCCAACTCGAAATCTTAGCAATTATAATGAACTGGCGAGTAAGTTATGCGCAAACATATACAACGATGACTATGCTTGTCATCATTTTAGTATTATTATCTTTCAAAGCATTTCACTGTTTATGCTGAGGTGACGGACAATCACTGTCAATTAGTGGAGACGGTCCTGCCTAGTAACCCAACTACTTCGGTCAAACACAGTTGGGAAGGAAGGAATAAACAGATCATGTTGTGACTTGATGCTAAAGAATAATTACATTTATAAAGCATTTTGACCATTATTTATGGGCCCAATTAGCATACCACACTCCATGTAATTAAAAGAACAAAGATCACTATTTTAAATGCAGATAAGCCGTGAGATAATAGTGTCACAACATACGCGATCGTGCTGGTGGTAGCAAGAGACAAAGGACTAATAAAAAGTTTTGTGGTCTTTAAATATCTGATAATTTCATAGGTCGCGGAGTGCCCTATAGCTAGTGAGAATGCACCCGAACCTTCTCACAATCAAATTTCACGGCGTTTTCATCTGTATGCAGATAATAAACCTTTCATATTAACATACACTTGTTTTCTTAAAAACTGAGACATAAGCAGGCAACAAATTAGTGTGATTTCGTTGTGATTTATACTACTTACAAATATTTAGTACCTTAATTTATTTTGCATCATATTGTAAGCGGTAGAGAGAAAGCGAAGTGTCGTAGGTGGATAAATGAAGGGGCTAACCTATAACCACAATGAGATGTAACGGTGATTTAGCAAAGTTGCCTGTTTTACTGCCAATTTCCCACTTTTTACACTCTCCTAACCCTCCTTGTTACACAAAATGCCCACGCATTCTTGCTGATTAGGTATTACTGAACTATGGGATTCAAAATACAAAAAAGGTAGCAATAGTGTACATTACTCCTTATCTTTAAAAAGAAAAGAAATAAGAATGTCCAGACAGTTTTGCCGTAATCAATAGTAACTACCTACTATATTAAACAGGACGGCGTTCAAAGCGATTTTCAGTAAATACTGTAAATTTAAGGAAACGTACTCGATTAGTTGCTTGTATAACATGAAGTAGTCGTGCTAATTCTGATTTGGAATAAATGCGAGGATCCTCGATTATATTTAGTCGCCATACTCGATCAACCAAGGTTTCTGCTTCTATAGTTGCTTCAGAAGCACTACACTCTTTGTCAATCCATAAATAGTCATCTCCCAAAGGGACAGGAGCACGAGCGATCTTTAGAATCCGGAAATAGCGCTCGCCAGCATCAGAACCAACGAGGTAAATGTGTGAAGGGCTTTCATAAACACGAATGCTTTTCATCCAATTTATGTATGTTACTTCCATACCTAAAAAGTATAAAGGCAAATGACGCTCCATCGTTATAAGATTTTTAAGCCATATATGGCTTGGAAATGGCATAAATGAAACCGTGAAAGCAAAAGCCCATATTTACAAACTAGAAGAAAATTTGCGCGAGAATCAGAGGTCAAAAATAAATGAGATTTTTACTTTCTTTAGACACAGTTACAGTGCTTTTGGAAAGCGAGTTCAAAAGAGAGATAGATAAACTGTAACGCTAATTTTTAAGACTAATACATGGTTTCAGATTCTCATTATCTTCAAAGTTTTGTCTAATTAATGAGACAAGATCACCTGATCTAGCTTAAAATGATCCAATCAAAGTTAATTTTACTTATTTTAGAATCCAGTGGCACTAACTATCAACTTGGTGGTCAAAGTACTTGAGTCTTAAATCACTTCCAGAAAAATATAATAGTTAATTCATTGATCTTTTGTGTTTTTCACTAAATATATGATAGTGTGCATCATATAACAAACAAAGTGGATGACAAATATTAGCTAACCAAGTCAGTTTACTCACTAGGCAGTTAACTTTAGACACGTAGACCATACCAAAACTAAAAACACATCGCCATCTTTGAACAACGGTACATAAACTTCGAAATCCAAAGTTCACTAGGTAAGAGTGGCAAGATTTAGCCATGAATATTGCTGGCAAATTGTTTAGTAACTGAAATGCAATCAAAATTCACTTGAACTATAACATTGGCCAGTTGTTCTGCAAACAGGTAGCTGTGTTTCGATCTACTAGCCTTCGTTTGACAGAATCCACGAACTTATGCCTATGATAGGCATTATAAAATCAGTAATGAGGAGGATTCAATCTGTGGGTATGTACAAACCCACGTTCAAGTAGATATACCTCTTGTCATACGTGGCAATTTCCTTGAAGTTGGCCGCTTATAGATTGAATTCAGCTTCACGTTGACCAACGAATGAAGTTACTGGCAGGGCGCTGACTTTTACGCCAGTGTTGACGAGGTAGCAGACCTTCGTAATTACATTAGTGACTAATGAGAGCCAGATATTGGAGCCAGCCACCAATGTCACTAACGCCGTGCAGGCGAAATAGTTTCTCGAAGTTTCAAAAGTAGGTTTGAGTTTAGACGAAAAACATAGCTCCCTACAGCTTAGAAGTTTTACCACAGATGTCGTGGTATCAATATCAATTTGGGTTTTTCTTCTGACATGATCGGGGCGACCTCTCGCATGAAGAACTTCATTATGATTTTCTAGATCCGCATGGTCACTGTCAATTAAGATGCTGCCCAACATAGTTACCTCGTTCTCGGTTGCATGAGGCTTTTCTATGACGAAATAAACCTCATTGTGGTGGGTTTTGGTGATCTACAAAATTCAGTTTGCAGAGAAAGCCATTTTATTTACTGGATTATTTCAGATAGTTGTCAAAACTGTCTTCGTTTGTTGTGGCAGTTTGCAGAAAAACAGCTAACGAAACTCGTTAAAAGTACGTTAACAGATTACTTCACACATTCGTGATACTCCTGTTACCGAACTGCCGCCAAGTTTCTACTTACTGAGCAATTAGTTAACATATTGTCTATCGGACAAGTTTCATTCATGGACATGATATATACACCTAAGTGAATCAGAGCCAAGATAGTAGTTGACAATTATTGAGCAATATTTAGATGAAAATACCGAAAGACATCAAAAACATGATAAATATTCAGGATAAAGATTAAGAATTTTAGTCAAAATTAGGGACCATATATATGGCCAAACGGAAGTACGTATCATTTTTGAACACGTGTTGTGATTGCATATAGTACATAAAGGACACTTTGTGGATCCATAAACTGAAGTTTATCCAAGTAATAGTAATTCAATGTAAATTATGGTAAAATTGTATTCATGGCCGTACTGTCTAAAATAATACTATTATGGGGTCACTTTGACTGTTTCATAAAATGAGGTCCGACGAATAAATAAACAACATAGTTAAGCATACTGATATAGAAACGATACATACAATTTTCCGTTTCTGTCATAAATGATTGATTACAATATACGAATTTTCTAATGAAAATGATATGCGACCAAGACAATATGAACGAATACGGCAATCACTAAATAAGGCACGGTTTCAAATGACAATAACGCAAGACACTACAGCCAAGATTATTATTTACGCAGACGACTAGAATCGGAGTTGTGTTTGAGATAGGAATTGGAATCAGGACCCACGGTTAAGAATAAAATCATAAGTTGCGTTTGCTCTAAGCTCAACAGTACAAACAGGATTTACTGTTAGTAGTATTTGTAGTATGGACTAAGATCAGCAATAAAATCAAAACATTTATGCCTGTAACTAAAATTTAGGGTTAGGAATGTGACTCCAAATAAGGACTTAGGGTTAGTAATAAGTTCGAAATTAAGGTTAGAATTAAGCATAACCTTAAGGTTACAAACCAATTTATGTGAGAGTCGTAATTGGAAACGATTGTTAGTATTAATATTTAGAACTAGATTTAGGTGAAGGCCGTTAAGTTCCTATGGAAATATAACTCACTATAATATGCATTCTTTAGAGAAACCTTAAGTAAAACAAGATTTAACATGAGAACAACATATACAGTTCTCATTTGCGGCTTAGAGCTTGAACTACTATGATGTTCATCGATCTGCATAAACGCCCTCACTTTACACTAAGTATTTTCACGAAAAAGGCATATTATAATGAGTCTTAGCTTAATATTCGTTAGAATTCTAACGAATCCCAGGAAAATTATTGCATTTTGGCTTTGCAGCATTCTAATTGGCGTCATTTTGGGGTCGATAATGTTTGATGCTATATGCCATATTTATCGCATCCTTTTGGATGGTTAACTTTTCAAGATGATCATCGAGCTGAGAAGACAGCGTAGTCTTTCATTTCGCGCGGGAATAAATCTTAAAAATTTAACCCCAACCTTGCTACGCAGAATTAGCGAACGTTGGTTCTTCGAGATATGCGCCTAGGTATTAAAAGTGTTTCTGATTAGGGAAAATACAGTACTGATTATGCTACTTCTAAATCAGCGGGAGAGGGTTAAATTAAAAGTCAACATTAGAAATAACGGTGAAACTAAACTTTGCCGACGACCTTGAGATACCTTATGGCCAATGAGAATGCACTGGTTGATATAATCATCATTTATTATGAAAAAACGGTGAAATTCTAAAAAGTATTGCACATTATACACTTGCAGCTCGATTTGGGACATACTGGAAGTGTCCCTTACATAATGTTCGGTCGTAAATTCCAAATTCCTACCAGTAATATTTAAGCAATTATCACTTACTTGTCCGGCTTTTACAGATCTTCCCCTATTATATTATAACTTTCCAATAGCTGTTTCATCTATTTCAACGATTTTTATTACGCCTTCAAGCGACAGATTTAAGCGTAACATGATTCCTGAGCACTGCTGATACTTTGCTTACATCAGTAAGAGACGATGCCAGCGTAACAGGCAACTGCATAACCCATAGTACAACTAACATGCAGTTTTGCCTTAGTGTTAGTCTAGACTTGCTAAAAAGCTGCCTATTCTTATTGAATTCTTCCGCCAACAACCATCACAACGAAAAATTACTCCATCTCGAATGTCTGAGGATTGTGTTTGAGTCATATTCAGGCCACAATCACCAATGAACTCTCTACGAAGTAGTCTGAGAGATTGTAGATTAGAAATAATAATGTTTTCTTTAAAAATTGCAATAAGCTGATCAAAAGTAAGCATTTTGAACTTAAATGCGCGCGTGACCTTAAAAGTAATAACTTGATTCTCATTGGCCTTCTCACGTTCATCGGCAAAGTTTAGTTTCACCGAAATAACTAATGGTATGCACCTACATTATCGTCTCTTAATCCCTATAGAGTCTAGATATGCATCAAGTTATATTTTGAAAGATTGGTAGGAAGGTGTCAACAACACTTTTTCAGAGAAGGAGTTCCAGTTTTTACTTGCTTTGACCACAAAAAGTTCGCACGAATTTTTTGAGCGAGCTCCTTCGTGTTCATTTCCTAGAGAGTGTTCTCCTAGATTTTATTTCTGATTAAATAATAATAATAATTTATTCCCAAGTAACAATTTGTACATGAGAGCATACCAGTTTACAGGCATGATCAGAATGTTATGGCATAATTGTAACAGAGTTTTAGTAGAATTATTGTTATGGAGTTGACGATATACAAAGATATTAATTAATTAGGAGGCCAACGGTAGCTAGCTTCACAGTTAACAGTACTGCAGGACTAGAGGTATATTTTGCATTACAGAACACTTCCAGTAAACAACCGCGCGCTTTTTGTCCCTGGTGCTGTTGTAACAGTGTGGAAATTACTATGTACGATGTTATTAACGCGAATCTGTTCCCTTTCTATTGCAGGGCGACCAAGGATAAATGTGTTGGAAGAAGAAGAGCGAGCGCTTTGTAAAATGAACTTGCAAGACGACGTATGAGACTGTCTTGTAAATAACCTCTCGTTTTTGTACTAGAACCGCGTATTTAAATTTTAAAATAAAAGACCTGTGGTTGCTACTCTGCGCTCTCACTTTGCATGAAGTTCCTGATCAACGTTGTGTGTTGTGGTTTTTAGATCTTCTTTACCTACCAATAACACGTGTTACAAGTGGTGATGGAGGTGTTCACGAGTAAACACGATGAAAACTTTGTCGAACCGCCAGTGCTTCCAGCCAAGCCAGCACCTGGTACATCGCTCCGCAAACCGCCACTTCTGGAAGCTACATCGGATTACTCTATTTGGAAAGTGAGAATGACAACATATCTGCGGAAAATACCAACTACAGACCACTTTGACTACCTTCTTTCCTGTCTGGACGACGATACTGTTAAGAGAGCAATAGGCAGCGGTTTCGCGGCGGGTAGCTCACTAGCACAGAATTGGAAAGTTCTAGATGAATGCTTTGCCTGCCCCGTGGACACGCAGCAGGTGTCCATCCAGTTCCTATCACGTTACCAAAAGGCAGCTGAGGACCCTATCGAGTATCTCCACTCATTACAATTGATGGCGGCTCAAGCATTCCCTTGTCTAGATGTCATGGGTCGAGAAGAACTAATACGTTCACGTTTTGTTGAAGGCCTAGTGCCTGGTCCACTGAGAGAGCACCTGCTTAGAGTGCCACCTGTTGATACCAATGATTTGAAAAGAACTGCCCTACGTTTTCTAGCGGCGGAAAAATTGTCGGCTTCACCTGCAGCTCATCGACAGACGGTGATGGTGGTAGACAAAACTCCAGAGTTTGGTCAGTTTGATAATCCTGAAAGTGCGGCTGCAGTTAAAGAAATATCAACCCGGCATCCAAGACGGGAGCGGAAGAATTTAATATGGACCAGACGGCAATTACAGAACAACTACCAAGACTGTTACACGGAATGCTTTTATTGTAGACGGTTCGGCAAAAATGCTAGAAGATGTGGCCATAATCGCATTTGGAACCCAAGTAAGCCTACCCTTTACCATTTGTCTTCGTGTAATGTTAAATCAGTGTGCCCCGTTACTATTAAAGGTAGAGTCCAAGGGGTTGCGACCACGATTCTACTAGATACAGGAGCTTCAGCATCCCTCATCAAGAAGGAGTTCCTTCAGAGACTAAATCACAAGGCCCAGCAGCAACCATGCTCCTCGGCACTGATTACAGCAAGTGGGGACTCTCTAAAAGACTGTTCTAAGACTTGGGTAGAACTAACGTTAGGCATGCTCCCGTTCAGACATGAATTCATAGTGTGGTTAAGGCAGCCAGTTTGTGTGGGCTGGTCTTGAGCGGTGAGTTGTTGGTGCGTTGACTACGTTCTAGGCCAGCGTTTGGAGTAAGTTGCTTAAAGGAGATCAGTTCTTTGCCAGTCCAGACCGTAAACTCGGGAAGACTGTGACATAGATTATGCGATAAAAAGAAAAAAAATTTGATTAGTGGTATCAAAATAATCAGTTTCAAACTAGAATCTTCTTCCGTTTTTGTTTTTTTTACTACAACATACACGATTTTAGTGTTAGCAGTCTTAGTACCCTAGTAAGCCATTGTTTATTGATTCGAGGTTTAGTGGTAAGTCGTCGAAGATTTGGTACAAGTCTTTTGATTTTAGATATTGGGAGATCAGGCGTCTGAATATTAGGTTAGATTTAGTAGTGCGGATATTTTGTGGTAGTTTGTTCCAGAGTTTGCTGTAGTAGACGATAAAGAGCTTACCGCGATGTTGTGTTTGGTATTTGTCGATAAGTAATGTTGCTTCGTAGTTCCGAAGATCGTATCTAGGCATTTGGTTCCACATGGGAGAGAAAGCCGAGAATGATATTCCGTAGATTATTTTATAGAAGAATATTAAGTTATGTCGTAGTCGGCGACGACACAGGGGTCCTAAAGAGAGTGTTTCACATCTAGTCGTGTAGTCCATGTTTCCGTTAGTTGCCAGAATTCGACGTGTGAAACTTTGTACACTTTTGACGCGTTTTCTATCTATGCTATTCATACTCGAAAAGATAAATGAGCAGTACTCCAGTACAGGTCTTACACATATCTTAGCCTCCGTTGTATGGAAATTTTTAAGAAGGAAGCCTGTTAATCTTCTAGTTTTAGAGATAATAGAGGAGGCATGTTCCATGAACTTTAGGTTGCCGGAATATTTAATACCCAAGTCGCCTGTTGATTGAAGTATTTGGACCTTTGACCCATTTAAATAAAACGTGGACTGTGGGTTATAGTTGCCTATGTGCATGATTCCACATTTACTGTAGTTAAGTGGTAGTTGCCATTTTTGGCTCCAGGAAGTTAGGCTATCGAGGTCCTTTTGAATTAGAGTCATGCCTTCTTCTAAAGTGTCCGGTTTAAAGCTATAAACAATCTTGAGATCGTCCGCATATAAATACGGTCGGCCGTGTTTTATAACGTTATGTCATTTATGTAAATAACGAACAATAAGGGACCCAGTACACTTCCCTGTATAACCCAGCTGGTAATTGGTTTAGGCGATGATAGACTATTGTTGAACTTTATTGTTTCCTTTCTCCCTTCCAGGAAAGACGCAAACCATGAATGAAGTGGGTCTTTGACCCCATATGACTTAAGTTTAATGAGCAGTCGTTTATGAGGGACTTTGTCAAAAGCTTTACTGAAGTCGAGAAATAAACTGGACACTAGAAGCCCTTTGTCCCGTTGTGTAGTTATGTCATCTAGGTAGTCTAACAAGCATGTGTCACACGACCTATTCTTTAAGAATCCATGTTGGGAAGGGAAGAGTAGTTCGTTTTTAAGTAAATATTGGAGTAATTCCTCCTTGATTATCTTTTCCATTACTCTTGATGCAACAGAGGTTAGATTAATAGGACGGTAGTTCTCTATATTTCCTACAGGTCCGGATTTAAACTTAGGAATGACGTGTGTAGTTTTCCAAAGGGTAGGGTAGCATGCAGTAGAGAGTGACATTGCAAATAGTTTGAGAAGTGCCAAATGGAAGTCCGTGCCACCATTTTTAAGTACAGTGGCTGGTATACCATCAGGGCCCAAAGTGTATGAGTGTCTTAGCGTAGTGATGGCCTTGGTAATATTTTCTATAGTGAATGCTATATCACTGATTTCGCATGATAGTGGCGGAGTGGGCTCGATCCCATCTGTGTGGTTTTCAATAGTAAGTGAAGTGGCAAAGTGCTCACTGAATACATCAGCTATGCGGCAGGGGTCATCATATACTTCATTGCCAAAGATAAAGAGGTTTCCACCCTTTATCTTAGAGCTACTGATTTTGTTCCGGAAGGTCTTGAGAAGTCCCATGGAGTTATTCTGTGCAGTAGCCTGTTTTTCTAGTGCAACTTCCATCTGTATACGCTCTGCCCTGGCCTTAATGCATATTTCTTTCATAGTTATGAGGGAGGAAAAATCTTTAAGTTTATAAGATTTATTTGCATGCTTACGTAGGCTTCTTCTTGCAGTAGTGGCGATAAGCATACACTTCGGAATTCTAGATTTAGTATATCCTAGAGGTGTTACTACATCTAGTACATTATAAGTGTTGGAGTAGAGTATACCAGTCAGCTTATCAGCATCGTCTTCCGTGAAGTAGTTGTTCCAGTCAAGATAATTGAAGTAAGTCTTAAAGCTTTTCCAGTCTATCTTGTGGAAGGATCTGCTAGGTATTGTACTCGGGCATTTATACAGTGTAGTCTGTAAGTCAAAGCTGCACATAACAACGTTGTGGTCACTACCTGGGAATTGTTTGCCTGTACGTACGGTGCATAGGGAAAGTTCATTTGTAAAAACTAAATCCAAAATATTTTTATATCTGGTAGGGCTACGGACATACTGTGACCAGCCACCAAGCTTTAAGCTTTCCATAAGCAATTCATAGCGTTTCGGCGCTTTGGTGGGGAACCATGAGATTTCAGGCATGTTAAAGTCTCCACAAATGATCTTACCTGTAAAGGGTAGGGAAGAGGCCAGTGTAAAAATGTCTGACAGTAAGTTTATATTCTCTATTGATGGGCTAGGTTGTTGGTATACACAGCCGAATAGGTAAGGCTGTGATACAGTAGGTCTCATAACAATCCACACTGAGTCTTGTAATTTGTTTAAGTCTGCTGTATCAAACAGAAGTGAGTTTAACTTTGTGTTAACATATATTAAACAACCCCCTCCACGTCCATGTAACCTGTCACTACGATACAGATTATAATTATCAAGGGATATACTTAGATCAGAGACGTAAGGGGTAGTCCATGCCTCAGTTACCATAATAATTGATGGTTGGCAGATTGATGCAAACAGAGCTAAGTCGATCATTTTGTTGCATATTGATCGCGCGTTAAGTAGGCATAGACTAAACGAGTGGCCAGTGAGGTCGAAATAATTTAAGGCGTCATGGATGAAGGCGTCAGGTTTAGAATCCTGGATGAAACTTTGACTTGGGGATAGCTGAGTTTCGCATTGTTCAGATACTAGTGAGTAGATAATGGGTGATTGCTCTGCAGCCTCAATGTTTAGGTTGTCACTGCTATCGTCGTTTTTTACGCTCAAAGTGTTTGTGATTAGTGGAGATATGGTGCTGTGAGATTGAGTACTTAGTAGTGGCAGAACTGGAAGTTGGTGGTGTTCGGGTTCGTCATCAGCTGACTTAGTAATGGCTGCGGGGGCAATGAGTAGGGGTGAGAATGGTTGTGAGTTATCGTACGAGGATACTCTAAAAAATGGTTCGAGTGTGCGTACGTGACATATGGATCATAGTAGTTAGGTAATGAGTTTTAGGATGCAGCCAAGTAGTTGTAGTTACAACTGTTTACTGTAGGAAAGTATATAGGTCGTAAGTTTCCAAGTTTAGGAGGGTTTTTATGTTGATAGAACGGGTGACATCCCACGTTAAAATTATTCCCATTATCTGTTTGGGACAGAAACGATATAGGTAGAGGAAGGAGGCTTTTCTTCCTGGAATCAGCCTTCGGGGTCATTCGCACATGGTACTCTGACGCAGTTGCATGCGTCATTCTGTTGCTTTTAAAGTATTTATGCGACGGAACAGAAATAGGGTGATAGGAAAGGAACCGCTTGTTGCTGTTCTTAACACTGACCTTCAAACCTAGTGATTCAGAGATATTGTGCCTAGCGGTTTGGAGTTTGTTACTTATTTTATTACTCTGAATTTTAGGGATGAAGTTATGCTGACCCTTATTGATAGGGAGAGCATTAGGCCTATTGTAAGGATAAGGTATGAATTCTGTTTTAACGGTGGGGTGATGCATTAAGTTGTATGGGTTGATCCTGTTCACCTCTTTATTTTGTGAGTTAACTGTACTCCCCTTGGGAGTAATGTCTAAATCTACTAGGTCGCTGCCATTTTCGTTGGTTGTGAGAGATATTGGGGTATGAGTGTCTATACTCGGTAGAGTTATGGGTATGGTTGGGCTTGGTGGAGTGCACAGTCTGGGTGGTGGTGTACTACCACTAGAGTGCTTCGTAGACTTTGTTTTGGGGAGTTTATTTGGAGTGGTTAATTGTGATTTTGAATCTTTTGTATCTGAGACAACAGCACCGTAACTGTTGAGAGATCTACGTTGTAGAGGCGTTTTATCAGTAACTATTAGTATATTTTTGAAGTCACTGCCGGATCTAATAAAGTTTACTGATTTTATAAAACGCTTGCAATCTATGATGGATGCAAAGTGAAATAGAATTGGGCAGCTAGTCTGCCAGTCTTTTTTACGCAGTCTGTTACATTCGCATGGAATATGAGACATGCCACTAGCCTTTAGTAGGGTCGCTCTAACATTTTTAAGTGGAAAATTCCCTGGAACATTGTAGACGATGGCTTTGTGAGGCGAGGTGAGTCGCTTTACAACTTCTGATCCAATAAAATCTAGGAATGTTTCAGCTCGCTTTGCCATATTTATTTCTATGTCTTCTTGCTTTCCAAGCAAGTAGGTTAGCGGGGTTAGGTCATTTAGGATAGATTGTATTCTGGTAAATGCTAATTGTACTTCTTCAACTTTGTTTTTATAGTCAGCAATGTCACTATTTAGATCAGTCAGGTTGATAGCCTTGACAAGTGGTGTGCGATTGCCTATTATCAGCGGTTCAGTGGCAAATAGGTCATTAAAGGAAGATTTAGGGTTTTTGGGAGAACCGCTATCTAGCTTAAACCTTTTAGCCTTATTTCGAGCCATTTATAAACAGGAGGGTGAGATTTCAGTATGAAGTATACTTTTATTAGGTAGTGGCAAGTTTGTAACTAAGATTACAGCTATTTGTATGAAAATGTGTTAGCTCGAATGACGTGATATACAATATGTATTTAATGCGATATGTTTTATAGTACTATGGATAAGGCGGTTGGCTAATTTTGTTACAAAGATCAAAATATATAAACCACGTGTAAAAAAGTAACAACCTTCGAACAGCGCGCTATTGTAGTAGCAATTTACTATGGTTAAGAGTTTTACAAGCTACATGATGCATCTAAATCCTCCCTCCTGATGCAGTGCTGAGTAATGTTTATTCTTTATTACAACTACCTTTATTTGTAAACTTCTATGAACACGTTCCAAAACAGCAACATCTTTCTTATAATAAGAAGACACAATATACGAATTTTTTCAAGATTTGGCCATATGTATGTCCCCACAACATTGATTAAAAAATTTAAGGAGTCGGGCTAACACAATTTCTAGTCAGTAACCTGCTGATAGGAGAATACCTCTACAGTATCCCAGACGGTTACTTTGAGGTCGCTTTCTGATATGGAAAAAGCAGTACCAAATACACCTAGCAAACACGCAGAAAATGTGTCCCTATTATACGCCGTTACCATCTTTTATTTATCGGTTTTAACAGGATGTAAACTAATGTGGGCCAACATATGTATACTGTCTGATTCCTAATTAGTCATATATTACGCCTGTGATTCATAGTTGGCCCACTGCAAAGTAAAGATAATATAAATCATCAAGGAAAATTAGTCACCACGTCAAACTGACTCAGATTGCCTAAGTGGACCTAGATTAGGTGATTACATTGCAGTTTGTACTTAACGATAAGAAAATGCAATCATTATTCTTTATAAAACATAAAGTGACATTTCAAAACAATGAAACCATATTCAAAATGCATTTCTAAAAGAAAAAGATTTGCAGCGGTAAATAATCCCCAAAATAAATAGTTACATAGGTCCTCGACATTGATGCTGACCATGTTTATCTTAGCGGACATTACTAATTGAAGGCGCTCGGTCACGCATCACCAACAGATCACGTCACGCCATACCGTGGAAAGCATCTCTCTAGTTTGCCAGCCTAGAGGTTGCTATTTCATTGCCACTCTAAACATGATCAAATATAACTTTTCTTCCATCCTTCGTTGCCTTCTGATTTATTCTCATTCGTAAGAGTGGGTTCAATAGTTAGAAGTTGCCCTGGTAATACCGCAAACGTAACTTGGTCATATATCGGGCGCACTTCAGACTCATAAAGCTGTAGTAGCTACGCGATTTAGTGCAGTCAGTAATTATGTAGAATAGTTTTAATATGCATGTACAGTTGAAATATCAGAGTTGGGTATTGTGGACTCTAACAGTAGCTGATTCCTGATAATTTCGGTAATAACACGACAACTGACTACGGTCCCACGGAAACGCTAAAGGTGACGAATAATCAGTCTCGTCACGATATCAGAAAGACGTTGGATCACCTTCCAGAATTCGGGATAATCTGCACATAAGGTGGATTGTGACTCCACGTTATAAGGCAGGTCATTTGTAAACATTCGGGAGAGAAGTGGTCCAAATATATGGTTGACACTTTGTACACATGTCGATATCATTTATTTCTATAATTTTGGAGAACGGTTGAGGTGGTAATGAATTTCTATGTCGCTTAGATAGCTTCTTAGTTGTCAACGATTTGTTACTGAGACCGGTTGGAAATCAAATTAACGTTGTTAAATCTGATTGAATGTTCAATAAAATAATACAAATTTAACCCTTATTTTCAAAACACAGTTTCAGTGCCTGTTGCGAAGAAGAATTTATCCACTCAATAAACAAGGCGAACTACGTAGGTGGTAATTAATTTTGAAAGGTCAATTCATATTCTGGCAGCAATGACAGATAATAGAATGGAGTTAGGTAACAATCATATAGAGTTTAGTATCATTTGTAGATATAAAGTGCAAGATTTAGCTCGCAAAATTCGTTTTGATCTATGAAAAATGCTAACTTAGTTCATTTAGGTCTGATAGCGAGAGCTGCTTAAGAAAACTGAATAGACATGGATTATTACTTCGGTGGTACTTAGTTCACCCCTACCACCCCCCCATCAGATGAAAGTTACTTGCTAGATCGGTGTTTCTACTAAAATGTAATCAGATGTAAAGTTATCACTGAAGGTTCAGTGAATATAAATAAATTTAAATAGAAAATACCAACCAACAATTAAGTTAACAGTTTCAAAATAATGCTGAGAAAGTGGATAATGGTTAACGCCAGTTTACAAGTATCGTCATAACGATACAAGTATTAACTTACAAAAAAGAGCATGGATTTGACAGGAATTATTGCATGCATAGCATCCACATTTACAATACACTACATTTGTGTGAAGAAAGGTCATAGTGAAACAACGGTCCACCACCAAATGGAGAGTACTTTTTGATTCAGGGGGGGGGTTCAGGAATACATAAGTAGAGAACACTCACTAATAAGTGCAATCAACTAAGAAAGGAGTGTCATAAGTTAAAAACTAAGAAAATTTAGAGAATCGGGAATTGTTTTAAACAGTTAATTGCAGCGTTCAGTACGAACATGATCTTGTATGGACAACGTGTCATAAGGAAACAACAGAGACCAAAATATCATGTCAACACATCATGATTAGACCACAAAGACGAGCATCACCTTTTAGCATGAATGCTGAGAATTTAGAAGATGAAAAAGAACGAACAGGCAGCAGAGAAAGAGGACACAAATTATCAATTAGGTATAACAGTTTGCAGTGGAATCTAAGGCCTATAAGTCGTATTAAATGAAGCATATTCGTTATTTCATTTTTCATCTAAAAAACGTCAATTGGCACTGCCGATAACTAAGACCGATCGCAGATTTATTCTGGAATACAGAGTTCTGGGAAGCATAGCTTGAAATAAAAAGTATCACCTCTAAGAAATACATGGATATTACAAGAGTCCAGAGCGCAATGTGTCAGTAAAAAACGCTCTATTGCATACAAGTGAAAAAACCATAAACCTCTTATGAGGGTAGACATTTTAGGAGTGTAACTGGAATTACGGGATGCCAGAAAGTCCATTGATGGATGTATCCCATACTATATAGGTTGTATTGAATAAGTTACACATGCCAGCAATGTTTAAGTAGGGGATCTAAACTGTGATAGGGTGCTGCACTGTTAAGTGCTTTCTGGTAGCTGGTTCCAGAGGTTGGTATATCGTGTAACAAATAAGGAAGATTTTAATTTAGTTGAGGCACTTGGTACGCTTACCAGAAAATGTTTCTTCTGTAAGTATCCTTAACATCACTTGAGTGAAAATTCACAATTTCATTACACTGTTAACTGGATTGTTTGACCTGTTCATTACTATAATTCGCTATGTATTTTACATGGTTAATAGTACATATTTACATTCTGTACCGATCTATATTATTATTATTATCATCATTACTATTATTATTATTATCTGTCTTGTCACTGCTTATAATCCAATTCACAATTTTGATGACAATTTAACCTTTTAATTATATTGGACTTATTAGTTGCCTAACAAACCTATTCACACAAAATCTAAACTAAAACTACGCATTGAACTCTCTAGAATTTCATTTATAATCTCTTTCCATGGTGCCATACATATATTGTTATTTACATGTTCTAAATCACATTGGTGTTTTGCTCTTAATATTACTTGGCTAATTTGATTTATTGAATTATTATACTCCTCTGATAAAACCCAAAACGGTTTCTACACAACGATTGTTGTAAACGAGTAGTATGCGATTAAAATAAAACAAAACAACACTTCTGTTTACGAGGATTTGTTAAAGTATCATAATCTGTTGGAGTTTTTTTTACGAAGAATTTCATAGAATGTCTTAAAATTAAGTTTAAATTTTCTGATGTTTGGTTTCCAAGCAAAGCATCTGTTTTAATATGATTGATCAGGGGCTAGTGACCTGGTAAAATATGATCAAGCTTTCCCTATTTTTCGTCAGTTTAATGGGTGTATGCAACTGTATATAACAAGACAGTGTTCACGTAGAGGTCTATCACGGTTTTATAAAAAACCACTTTGGATTTGTTAAGATGGTAGTTACCATTAATAAAGCCAAAATGTCAGAGGGATTTAGATACTTGTGATAAAACTTGATCGGCAAACGATAGGCTTTTCGAGTATTTTACTCCTGAATTACAGATACTACCTAGTTGACGAACTTCATACCAGTTAAAGTGTTGATTGATCTCTGGGTTAGATGCTCTGAAATATTGATACCCTGACTTCCGTGTATTAAGAGAAGGAAATTATGTATTACACCACTGGATCAGTTTGTTGAGATCGCTCTGTATTATGTTGTTAACATTTCGACATTCACCTGGATAAAGTTTATGGTGAACCTTCAACTCATTTACAACTACAAAATTCCCCCCCCTTGAAGATGGTATCTTATATCACTGACATACATGATAAACAATAAAAGTCCTATGACTAAACCCTGGAAGACACCACTAGTGATATGATTAGAACGTAAGAGAAGTCATCCTAGATTTACTACTTTGGTGAGATCTTTCAAAAATGAAGTCATCCAGTCATGCAACTTTCCTGCTATTACTAAAGCTTTTAATTTACGCAAGAGAAATGAAAGATATACCTAACCAAATGTCTTAGTGAAGCCGAAGTAATAGTAATAACTAATTTACCCCCATCTCTAAGTAGCAAATTATACAAGATTTTTTTGCACGTAAAGCCGTGCTGGAAGGACATAATCAGTTTACGCCTAATAAGATAGGTAAAAACCTCTCCTCTTATAGCTTTCTCCGTGGCTTCAGATGGAACAGAGTGGTCAATCAGACAGTGGTTAAAAACACTAGGTCTAGAGCATCTTTTAACGTGAGGAATTATGTGTGTGCTTTCCACGATCTAGGGAAAGTTTCAACTTCTAAAGAGAGATTAAATATTTTGGTGAGCAGTATTGGGAAGGTTGAGGAACCATATTTAATCAAATTAACTGGTATTCCATCCTCTCCACTACTAAATGAAGGTTTTAGTGATCATATGGTTTCTCCAACGTCACTGAATGTAATCTTTCTAAGTTAACTAATTGATGCCGGTTGACACTGTGAGTTATTCTTATACACGGATCACTTATGGTAAAAGAATGTGGAGCATCGAACGACTTAAAAAATTTTCGTATTCAGCAAAAACGTTTGTGCATCCACGAATTGCGTTCAAACTTTAGAGAGGTACATTCGAGGTTGTTACGAAAGTTATTACAAGGGACTGTCTAATACCCATCTATCCTCGTTGCCGAAGTGTATACATGACAGTCCCATTTCATAGACTCTCTACAGAAACACTATGTAAATATTTGTTTATTCAACATACTTTCACCTAACATTTCGATTTACTGGTACACGTATTCTTTGGCAACCGCTTCTCCAGCAGACGAAATTTACATGTACAGTGGGGTCCTCAGTCACTGAGAAGCCACGAATCACGAAATTGCAATAGGTCATCTTTTTAAAATCCAATATTACGCTTTTCAGAACTTTCAGTGTTTGGTACGCAACCGCCACTTCCATGCTTTGGAATAAGTTCTTGGTAGACGTGACTAGAAAAACTGGGGTCGCAGGATGTAAAAGCTATTTATTGTTGCAGAAAATCTGTTGTGTACTAAATGATTACGCAAACACAGAGCCGTGTAACACACTGTTAGTAATAATTATTATTTACTTATTTCCCGAATAACAGGAGTAAGCTATTTTTAAAGGCAAGATCAACAATAACATATCAGATAGTAGAAAAGGTTTAACTGTTATGCAAACTTACAATACATTGACTCACAGAGATAGTGTGATAATAAACTTTGTTTTAGATTTGCAATTATTTAGCGTCCATTACAAATATGGTCTCGGGACTACCTTGTAGTGCAGTAGAATGACTGGATGGGTTCATGCCACCATTACAAGCGGTTACATTTTGACGGAAAATGTAGACGTTCTAGCTTTCGCGTAATATAAAGCAATCTTTAAGTGCTGAAGGGTAAGAAAAAAACAAACAGCAGAACGGTGTTTGTAAACTAATATAACGAAACATATCGAACTCTGGCTTCTAGAGGATTCATACTGGAGCAGATTTCGAAGACAGTAACGTTTAGCCATGTGGTTCGTCTATTTTGTTTCTATGTATATATCTCGCACATCTCCTAGCTCATAACACCCTTAGTAATACTCTGGTAGTATTACCTAACTCCACACACAGCCTTATGGTATTCCGGAATAACAAAATGGAATGTATTAAGATGGAACGCTCAAAACTCAACACTACTGATAATAATAATCGATTTTTCCTCAAGCAGCCTTTTGTACATAAATGCATACCAATTTACAGGTGTGATGAGCATGATATAGGCTGGCGCCAACTCCGACTACGGTAACGTTTTTCCACGTGGTTTGTCCAGTTTGTATATTTTACGATATCTTACACGTTTTACATTATATAACACTCTTAGTAGTACTCCCGCAGTATTACCGAACTCCACTCACAACCTTATCCTAGTATAACGGAGTGTCACGCATTAAGGCCAAACGCTCTAAACTTAATACTAGTCTTCCTAAACCGAGCGATATCCCCTCCACTAGTTTTACTCCACTTAACCCATTGGAAACACAACCATATTGTGGCAATTCACAGCGACCAATATTCAATGGCTCGTCCCCTGCACATTCTGAAATATCTGCCAACAATGCATTTATCACCAATCAGCAACTAGCTGACAATCGCACACCACTTGTTTATTTTTTTATTTTAATCACATACTACTCATTTGCAATAAGCGTTGTGAAGGAATAATTCTGGGCTTCATCAGTTGAGTACATTAATACAATAAATCAAATTAGCGAAGTAGTACTAAGAGAAAAAATTCTAATGTGATGTAGGACGTGTAAAAAAAATATATGTATTTCACTATTGAAAGAGAATCTAGGTGAAATTATAAAGAGTTCAATGCGTAGTCGAAGATTAGACTTTGCATAAATAGGTTTGATAGCCAACTAATGAACACAATACAATTAAAAGATCAAGTTGTAATCAAAATTTTGAATACCTTTATAAGAGATGACAGAAGACAGATAATAATAATAACAATAATAAAGTAGATTGGAACAGAGTGAAAATATGCACTAACAACCATGTAAAAAATATAGTGAATTATAGAAATGGAGAGACCAAACAGCACAATTAAAAGTGTGATGAAATTGTGAATTTTCACACAAGTGATATTAAAAAGGTGAATAATAAGAGTCGTTATAATGATAAAGTAGACAGGTAATAATAATAATAATGTTACAAATAATAATAGTAAAGTAGACAGATGATAATTATAAAGTTAACAATAAAGTAGATTGAAACAGAGAGAAACTATGCACTAGTAACCATGTAAATTACACATAGAAATATAGTAAATAGCTTTGATTCTCAAGTATCATTGTGTACATGAGAGCATGCCAGTTTACAAGCGTGATCAGAATGATATGAGTTTAAATTCGTACAAATATTTCGACATAGCCACTGTAAGGACATTCATAGCATACAAACAGTTGACTTGAAAACCAAACCAACTGTAACAATACTTACAGTAATAAGACACTCAATATATGTATTGTGGCACGGTGTATATATTACAAAGAAACGCGCGCTCCTTGGCCAGTACGTTACAATTCCAAAAACAGGCTGTTAGCGGAATGGATCGCATGTGGGATAAGACCAAGAGTACTTGGAATTCGGGTGTAGAAGAGAAGTTAATAGTATTGCTCCATACTTGTTTTGTACATAATCATCTATAGGTTCTGGTTACTGACGCACTTCAGTAGCAAGATACTGGGTTCGGCGGACATCCATCGTGAGGTATTGGAGTCTGTAAGGTTGATATTCGGGTAAACTTTCAAAAGAAAAGAAAAGATTTTGTGTGTGTAGTGCACAGGTATGAGGATGACCCAGAGCATGATCTGATTGACTGCAAGCCGTTGTTTCTGGCAAGTGAATTGTAGATGAAAGTTTAATGGTCTATTGATATATTTTACTCAGACAGGTAGTCACGTTGTCTTTGATATCCAATCTTTTTCAGATATTAAGGGGGTCTATTATTTTTAGTGTGTCTGAATAAGTGGCTTCATCAACCAGGAAGCTAATGTCTTTGAGCGCTGTATTAAGTAGCTTGCAAAATACTGGGAGATTGTCTACCATACGTACTGCTGCTGGCAGTTTGTTCCATATTTGACCATACCTAATCAAATAAAAGTTTGCGCGAGCTTTTGTTTTGTAACTTTCAATCTTAACTTGAGAGAGCTTATTTCTCAGATAATAGTCCCGAGTGTAGGTACTGTATGCAATATTAATTGAGGTGTAGGTCATATTATACAGCAACTTATAAAAAAGGATCAAGTTTGTCCTTAGTCTTCTTTTCCATAGAGGTTCAAGTTTGAGCATGTGTCACCTAGTTTTGTAGTCTATTTTTGAATTGCTTTTAATCATCTCCCGTGTTAAGTAGCGTTGCACACTCTCTGCTCTCATTCTGTCACTTGTTCGTAGATCGCTAAATAGGAAGGAACAGTACTCAAGCATAGGTCTTACACATATTTTGTAGAGACTGAGTCTTGACTCATTTTGATGAAAGTTTGTTGGAATGAAGCCTAGGAGCAGTCGTGATTTGGACAGTTTGGCAGAAATGTGCTCAGAGAAGTTAATGTTGTGAATATTGTATGCCTATGTCGGTTACCGTCTTAAGTTTAGGGAGTTTGTGGTTGCTAAGTACAAGTTGCACTTCAAGTTTTGGTTCCCCCCACACACATTCACCCACATTTCTCAGTATTGAACTCCAGACACCAGTCGGAGCACCATTTAGGTTGTTTAGCTCGTCCTGTATATTTTCGATGCAATATGCCACGTCATTTCTGTCAGTCTTATAGACTACTTTGAAGTCGTCGGCATACAGGTATGGCTTTCCTGTTATGAAGCACCTGCATATGCTATTGACATATATAATGAAGAGTAAGGGCCCTAGAACACTGCCTTGCACAACCCCGCTGGTTATAAGTCGTGGTGTTGATGTTACAGTGCCTACCTTCGTTATCTGATATCGGTTTGTGAGGAATGATTTAAACCACCCTAGGAGTGGATTAGTGATTCCTATGGACTGCAGTTTGCAGATGAGTAGATTGTGTGGTACCCTGTCGAAGGCTTTTTTCATGTCAAAGTATAGTATTTTCACTAACTTTTTCTGATCACGGTTTCGAGTAATCTCATCAAAGAAATCAATGAGGCATGTGATGCATGACCTCTTTTTAAGAAAGCCATGCTGGAATGCACTAATTAAGCCTCCATTTAGTAGGTAGTCAGATGTTTGATCTTTGATTACCTTCTCCATTACTCGTGAGATCATTGGCGTGATATTAATTGGTCGATAGTTTTGGACCAGGCTCCTTGCTCCTATCTTGTGTTTAGGAAGTACGTAGGTGGATTTCCAGATCTCAGGATAAGTTTCAACTTCTAGTGAGAGTGTGAACATTTTAAGTAGGAGAATAGGTATGTCTGGTCCAGCATGCTTATAGAAGATTGATGGGATATTATCGGTTCAACCTTTATAATCTTTGATACGAATGTCAGACAGCCCCCACCTCTTTTGGTGGTTCTATCGCAACGAAATACAGAGCAGTTATCTATGACAAGGCATGAATTAGGAACATCAGATGTCAGCCAACTTTCTGTTATTAGGGCAAGTGTAGGGTTGTATAGGAGGACCAGGGTTCTCAGAGGTGTCATTTTATTTATTACAGATCGGGCATTAATTAGCATGAATGTCAGATGAGGCGAATCGATGACCTTATATGAGCTATTGGTGATTGCATATTTAACAGCGTTCGTACTGTGGGTTAATCTATTATATTTATTGTAACAGTTATCGTAACATTTGCTTGTGGCGTGGACATTTATACTGTGATACGGAAGAAGAGTACTGCTGTTTGCTTCTAGTAGTGGTGATGGATGGGATCCAGCACGACTCATGAGCATTGGTTTAGTTAGGGCTAAGGGGGCAGTAAAGGAATTGAGATTATAATTATGAATATAACTGTCAACATAACTTGGACTAGATATTAGAGGACTATGGCAATTACTTAGCTGAGATGTTATTGAGGATGTACTCAGTAGTTGTTCCGTGAGGTCCGTGTTCCAAACATCACTATTATCTCTGTGGTAACTACTTAAGACGCTTTTGTTAACCGGATATGAGATGGTAGCAACGTTTTTCCTTGGTGATGATACGGGTCGTGATTTGGGGCATTCACGATTGGCACGAATTGTTGGTTCAAGATGGGTGATAGAGGTAGTGGATGAAAGTGAAAAGGGTTGTAAAGTGTTGAATGATGATGCGCTAAAAAAGAATATAAGTGAGCATGTGTGACTTTTGGTTCACAATAGTTGGATATTATCGGTTCAACCTTTATAATCTTTGATACGAATGTCAGACAGCCCCCACCTCTTTTGGTGGTTCTATCGCAACGAAATACAGAGCAGTTATCTATGACAAGGCATGAATTAGGAACATCAGATGTCAGCCAACTTTCTGTTATTAGGGCAAGTGTAGGGTTGTATAGGAGGACCAGGGTTCTCAGAGGTGTCATTTTATTTATTACAGATCGGGCATTAATTAGCATGAATGTCAGATGAGGCGAATCGATGACCTTATATGAGCTATTGGTGATTGCATATTTAACAGCGTTCGTACTGTGGGTTAATCTATTATATTTATTGTAACAGTTATCGTAACATTTGCTTGTGGCGTGGACATTTATACTGTGATACGGAAGAAGAGTACTGCTGTTTGCTTCTAGTAGTGGTGATGGATGGGATCCAGCACGACTCATGAGCATTGGTTTAGTTAGGGCTAAGGGGGCAGTAAAGGAATTGAGATTATAATTATGAATATAACTGTCAACATAACTTGGACTAGATATTAGAGGACTATGGCAATTACTTAGCTGAGATGTTATTGAGGATGTACTCAGTAGTTGTTCCGTGAGGTCCGTGTTCCAAACATCACTATTATCTCTGTGGTAACTACTTAAGACGCTTTTGTTAACCGGATATGAGATGGTAGCAACGTTTTTCCTTGGTGATGATACGGGTCGTGATTTGGGGCATTCACGATTGGCACGAATTGTTGGTTCAAGATGGGTGATAGAGGTAGTGGATGAAAGTGAAAAGGGTTGTAAAGTGTTGAATGATGATGCGCTAAAAAAGAATATAAGTGAGCATGTGTGACTTTTGGTTCACAATAGTTGGATATTATGTCATGACTTCTAGACATATAGTCATGAGCAGATACGTTTGATATAGGGAGCTGTCTCGGTATCAAATTTTCAAGTCTATATGGCCATCTACATTGGTGACAGAGATAATCTCCATGGTTGTAGTGATTCGTACTACTATTTGGTTGGGGTAAAGGTGGTGTAAGTGGAAAAGGGTGATTTCTGCGTACAGGATTGTCTTTCTGGGACATTAGTATTTGGTACTCTGATGCAGTCGGGTATGTCGCCCTATACCTTTTAGAGTAATCACGAGAATTAACGTGAGGATAGGAGAGGAATCGTTTACTGCCACATTGAGTATTAACTTTTAGTTTAGGTGGTAGAGATTTAGTCTGCCTAGGTTTGCGGGGTTTGTTGTTGATTTTGTTGTCTAACCTGTTAAGGTTCCGACTGTTCTTAGGCTTGTTTGTACTGATAGTTTGAGTTGCGTTGTCTGATGTTAAGGGGAAGAATCTATTCCTAGTGAGTAGTTATTTATAATCATCGTCAAACCGATGTTTGAGTTCCTTTACAGTTTTTACAGTGCGGAAATATCTTGCAGTGCATGACATTTTCTCGTGCGTCACATTAGTTGGAGAGATATTCGTGCCCAATAGGGGAGTGATGTCTAAATCTACAGGGTCGGTTGCTAGTGACGTAGTCTGTGCGCTTATGTCGAGTGAAGTAATCGGTCCATTTAAACTATGTGGTCCCCCATGTTTTAGTTTAGTCGGCGGGGTTGATGGTTCCAATGGCATGTCGCCTTCACCACAGTCTACTGTAGGACTGGCTTTGCTGAGGCTGTTCTGGTTTATTAGTCCATGTTTGGGTTCCTTTGGATTAGAAGCTTTGGCGTTGTACCTGTTACGAGCTCTGCGTTGTAGTGGTGTTTTGTCAGCAACTATCATTACATCCTTGTACTCACTGCCGGTTGTTATACGACTCATTGACTTGATAAATTTCACAGAATCCTGTGTATATTTAAAATAAAAAAAGTATTGGGCAGCTGCTTTGCCAGTCTTTTTTCCTCAGTCTCTTGCATTCACAAGGCACTTGGGGCATGCAGGAAGCCTTTAAGAGAGTTATCTTTACCATATTAATAGGGATTTTGTCAGGAATGTTGTAAACTATGGGTTTATGAAGCGAGTTAATGCGCTTTACAACTTCAGTAGAAATGAAATCGAGGAATACTTCAGCCTGTCTTACTTTGTCTACGTCGATGTCATTATGTTTACCAAATAGGTATGATATTGGGGCTAGATCTTGTATGACATTCTGCATCTTAGTTAGTGTTGACTTAATGTTATTCACTTCCATTTTATAAGAAGCAATATCAGTATTCTGATCGGCAATGTTGACTACCTTAACAAGTGGTATGCAACTGTCAGCTAGTTGCTGATTGGTGAAAAGCGCCTCGTTGACAGATGCTTCAGATTGTGCATGGGAAGGGCTATTTAATATTTGTTTTTAAGTTTTGCTACAATTTGTTTGTGTGTCTGACTCTAATTACCCACTGAGTTTCAACACCATATACTTATTTATGTACAAGCAGACTTCTTTATTCAGAAATTTCTCCCCTCTAATATCACTAGAGTGGAAATTCACAATTTCATCACACTGTTAATTGCACTGTTTGATCTCCATTTCGGTGCGAACTCCGACTACGGTAACGTTTTTCCACGTGGTTTATCTAGTTTGTATATTTTACGATATCTTACACGTTTTACATTATATAACACTCTTAGTAGTACTCCCGCAGTATTACCGAACTCCACTCATAACCTTATCTTAGTATAACGGAATGTCACGCATTAAGGCCAAACGCTCTAAACTTAATACTAGTCTTCCTAAACCGAGCGATACCCATCGGAAATACAACCATATTGTGGCAATTCACAGCGACCAATATTCAATGGCTCTTCCCCTGCACATTCTAAAATATCTGCCAACAATGCATTTATCACCAATCAGCAACTAGCTGACAGTTGCATACCACTTGTTAAGGTAGTCAACATTGCCGATCAGAATACTGATATTGCTTCTTATAAAATGGAAGTGAATAACATTAAGTCAACACTAACTAAGATGCAGAATGTCATACAAGATCTAGCCCCAATATCATACCTATTTGGTAAACATAATGACATCGACGTAGACAAAGTAAGACAGGCTGAAGTATTCCTCGATTTCATTTCTACTGAAGTTGTAAAGCGCATTAACTCGCTTCATAAACCCATAGTTTACAACATTCCTGACAAAATCCCTATTAATATGGTAAAGATAACTCTCTTAAAGGCTTCCTGCATGCCCCAAGTGCCTTGTGAATGCAAGAGACTGAGGAAAAAAGACTGGCAAAGCAGCTGCCCAATACTTTTTTATTTTAAATATACACAGGATTCTGTGAAATTTATCAAGTCAATGAGTCGTATAACAACCGGCAGTGAGTACAAGGATGTAATGATAGTTGCTGACAAAACACCACTACAACGCAGAGCTCGTAACAGGTACAACGCCAAAGCTTCTAATCCAAAGGAACCCAAACATGGACTAATAAACCAGAACAGCCTCAGCAAAGCCAGTCCTACAGTAGACTGTGGTGAAGGCGACATGCCATTGGAACCATCAACCCCGCCGACTAAACTAAAACATGGGGGACCACATAGTTTAAATGGACCGATTACTTCACTCGACATAAGCGCACAGACTACGTCACTAGCAACCGACCCTGTAGATTTAGACATCACTCCCCTATTGGGCACGAATATCTCTCCAACTAATGTGACGCACGAGAAAATGTCATGCACTGCAAGATATTTCCGCACTGTAAAAACTGTAAAGGAACTCAAACATCGGTTTGACGATGATTATAAATAACTACTCACTAGGAATAGATTCTTCCCCTTAACATCAGACAACGCAACTCAAACTATCAGTACAAACAAGCCTAAGAACAGTCGGAACCTTAACAGGTTAGACAACAAAATCAACAACAAACCCCGCAAACCTAGGCAGACTAAATCTCTACCACCTAAACTAAAAGTTAATACTCAATGTGGCAGTAAACGATTCCTCTCCTATCCTCACGTTAATTCTCGTGATTACTCTAAAAGGTATAGGGCGACATACCCGACTGCATCAGAGTACCAAATACTAATGTCCCAGAAAGACAATCCTGTACGCAGAAATCACCCTTTTCCACTTACACCACCTTTACCCCAACCAAATAGTAGTACGAATCACTACAACCATGGAGATTATCTCTGTCACCAATGTAGATGGCCATATAGACTTGAAAATTTGATACCGAGACAGCTCCCTATATCAAACGTATCTGCTCATGACTATATGTCTAGAAGTCATGACATAATATCCAACTATTGTGAACCAAAAGTCACACATGCTCACTTATATTCTTTTTTAGCGCATCATCATTCAACACTTTACAACCCTTTTCACTTTCATCCACTACCTCTATCACCCATCTTGAACCAACAATTCGTGCCAATCGTGAATGCCCCAAATCACGACCCGTATCATCACCAAGGAAAAACGTTGCTACCATCTCATATCCGGTTAACAAAAGCGTCTTAAGTAGTTACCACAGAGATAATAGTGATGTTTGGAACACGGACCTCACGGAACAACTACTGAGTACATCCTCAATAACATCTCAGCTAAGTAATTGCCATAGTCCTCTAATATCTAGTCCAAGTTATGTTGACAGTTATATTCATAATTATAATCTCAATTCCTTTACTGCCCCCTTAGCCCTAACTAAACCAATGCTCATGAGTCGTGCTGGATCCCATCCATCACCACTACTAGAAGCAAACAGCAGTACTCTTCTTCCGTATCACAGTATAAATGTCCACGCCACAAGCAAATGTTACGATAACTGTTACAATAAATATAATAGATTAACCCACAGTACGAACGCTGTTAAATATGCAATCACCAATAGCTCATATAAGGTCATCGATTCGCCTCATCTGACATTCATGCTAATTAATGCCCGATCTGTAATAAATAAAATGACACCTCTGAGAACCCTGGTCCTCCTATACAACCCTACACTTGCCCTAATAACAGAAAGTTGGCTGACATCTGATGTTCCTAATTCATGCCTTGTCATAGATAACTGCTCTGTATTTCGTTGCGATAGAACCACCAAAAGAGGTGGGGGCTGTCTGACATTCGTATCAAAGATTATAAAGGTTGAACCGATAATATCCCATCAATCTTCTATAAGCATGCTGGACCAGACATACCTATTCTCCTACTTAAAATGTTCACACTCTCACTAGAAGTTGAAACTTATCCTGAGATCTGGAAATCCACCTACGTACTTCCTAAACACAAGATAGGAGCAAGGAGCCTGGTCCAAAACTATCGACCAATTAATATCACGCCAATGATCTCACGAGTAATGGAGAAGGTAATCAAAGATCAAACATCTGACTACCTACTAAATGGAGGCTTAATTAGTGCATTCCAGCATGGCTTTCTTAAAAAGAGGTCATGCATCACATGCCTCATTGATTTCTTTGATGAGATTACTCGAAACCGTGATCAGAAAAAGTTAGTGAAAATACTATACTTTGACATGAAAAAAGCCTTCGACAGGGTACCACACAATCTACTCATCTGCAAACTGCAGTCCATAGGAATCACTAATCCACTCCTAGGGTGGTTTAAATCATTCCTCACAAACCGATATCAGATAACGAAGGTAGGCACTGTAACGTCAACACCACGACTTATAACCAGCGGGGTTGTGCAAGGCAGTGTTCTAGGGCCCTTACTCTTCATTATATATGTCAATAGCATATGCAGGTGCTTCATAACAGGAAAGCCATACCTGTATGCCGACGACTTCAAAGTAGTCTATAAGACTGACAGAAATGACGTGGCATATTGCATCGAAAATATACAGGACGAGCTAAACAACCTAAATGGTGCTCCGACTGGTGTCTGGAGTTCAATACTGAGAAATGTGGGTGAATGTGTGTGGGGGGAACCAAAACTTGAAGTGCAACTTGTACTTAGCAACCACAAACTCCCTAAACTTAAGACGGTAACCGACATAGGCATACAATATTCACAACATTAACTTCTCTGAGCACATTTCTGCCAAACTGTCCAAATCACGACTGCTCCTAGGCTTCATTCCAACAAACTTTCATCAAAATGAGTCAAGACTCAGTCTCTACAAAATATGTGTAAGACCTATGCTTGAGTACTGTTCCTTCCTATTTAGCGATCTACGAACAAGTGACAGAATGAGAGCAGAGAGTGTGCAACGCTACTTAACACGGGAGATGATTAAAAGCAATTCAAAAATAGACTACAAAACTAGGTGACACATGCTCAAACTTGAACCTCTATGGAAAAGAAGACTAAGGACAAACTTGATCCTTTTTTATAAGTTGCTGTATAATATGACCTACACCTCAATTAATATTGCATACAGTACCTACACTCGGGACTATTATCTGAGAAATAAGCTCTCTCAAGTTAAGATTGAAAGTTACAAAACAAAAGCTCGCGCAAACTTTTATTTGATTAGGTATGGTCAAATATGGAACAAACTGCCAGCAGCAGTACGTATGGTAGACAATCTCCCAGTATTTTGCAAGCTACTTAATACAGCGCTCAAAGACATTAGCTTCCTGGTTGATGAAGCCACTTATTCAGACACACTAAAAATAATAGACCCCCTTAATATCTGAAAAAGATTGGATATCAAAGACAACGTGACTACCTGTCTGAGTAAAATATATCAATAGACCATTAAACTTTCATCTACAATTCACTTGCCAGAAACAACGGCTTGCAGTCAATCAGATCATGCTCTGGGTCATCCTCATACCTGTGCACTACACACACAAAATCTTTTCTTTTCTTTTGAAAGTTTACCCGAATATCAACCTTACAGACTCCAATACCTCACGATGGATGTCCGCCGAACCCAGTATCTTGCTACTGAAGTGCGTCAGTAACCAGAACCTATAGATGATTATGTACAAAACAAGTATGGAGCAATACTATTAACTTCTCTTCTACACCCGAATTCCAAGTACTCTTGGTCTTATCCCACATGCGATCCATTCCGCTAACAGCCTGTTTTTGGAATTGTAACGTACTGGCCAAGGAGCGCGCGTTTCTTTGTAATATATACACCGTGCCACAATACATATATTGAGTGTCTTATTACTGTAAGTATTGTTACAGTTGGTTTGGTTTTCAAGTCAACTGTTTGTATGCTATGAATGTCCTTACAGTGGCTATGTCGAAATATTTGTACGAATTTAAACTCATATCATTCTGATCACGCTTGTAAACTGGCATACTCTCATGTACACAATGATACCTCAGAATAAAGGCTATTTCTTTATTTACATACAAGGATTTTGATAGAGAGTCGTTGATAAGAGTTTCACACTATATGAAGTTATCAATTAAATGCAAATCCAACAACATCAAAATTCACAATACTAGGGTACCAGAATTTTCTTGTTTTAATATACTGCTTTTTGATAAACAAGCACGCGGTTCTCGTCACTGGCGCTACGATTCCAAGACCTGGCTGGAAGTAAACGGAATGGACTATACAGCACATTCAAATACGGAGTAAGGCTAACAATGTTTGGAATTTGGATTAGGACTCCAACCGAACACACATATGTGTGGATTGGGGTATTCTTTAGCAGTGGTGGAATATGCGTCAGTTGATTTTGAACGGTGAGTTATTGATTCAGTAAGTACGTTGTTAGCCAGCGTTAGGAGTAAGTTGCTGCAAAGGAGAACCATTCCTTTTGAGAGGAGTCTTTAAACTCGGCTAGAAGTCGATATAGAGGAACATGCAAAATAAAAAGATCAAAATAAATAAAGTCGGCTAGTAGTTGTAAAACAAATAGTTTTAAACTAGAATATTCTTTTTTCCGTTATTTTTCCTACTATAACGTCCATGCTTGCAGTGTTTAAAGGTTTAGAACCCTATGAACCATCAGTGATTAAGTTAAGGTTGTGGTAAGTAGTAGAGTATTCGATGCAGATCTTGAGATATGTTGTTCCAAGTAAATCTCTACGGTGTCTAGTTTGTATACTCATGTTACACAATAAGCGGGCCGAGTAGATCGCATGTTGCGCTAGAGTTTGAATAAATCGGTACCTTACTCAGTGCTTTGGAGTCACTAAATAGTTGGTTTGTCCCTCGCATAAAGTGATCAACGTTATCTAACGTACGAGTTCTGCCAGTAAACTATTCGAAGTAGCAGTGAATTGGTGTGCAAAAAATTAGAGCGTATTCTAGTACAAATTAGTTCCATCCGCTCCATACATCTATGGTTACTGAGGCTGTAACAAATGCATTGATAAATATTAATATAGGATCTGCGAGGAGCATGCTAAACGGCGTAAAACTTTGAAATATAATGTCAGATTGAGCTTAGCTCGTCCTTTCCAAAGTGGTTCTAAGCGCAATGTATCGCACCGTGTTGTGTGGTTTAGTCCACAATCCATCTGCAGTATCTTTTTTGTCGTGTATCGCTGCATTCCTTCAATCTTCAGCTTATCACTTATTCGGAAGCTGCTCAGTATGAGTGGGCAGCATTCAAATAGCGGGCCTACACATACGTTGTATAATACCAATCTAGACTCACGTTGGTAGAAATCGTGGATAATACAACACATAATTTTGCATGCCTTTGAGGCGACAGTTATTGTTTGTTCCTTGAATGTAAGTTCCATAGTGTATCTTAAGCCTAGGTTCAGAATCGTCTTACATTCAGAGATTCGTTCCCCATTTACTACAAAGTGTAGGTTGAGGTTGCGACACCCAATGCTGATCCAGCCACATTTCTCGGTGTCAAAGTGAAGTTGGTGTTCTTTACACCAAGGAGTGACTTCGTCTAACTCTTGCTGTACGATCTTAACAGTGTTGTGTAGCTCATTTATTTTGCATAAGTGGACAACTTTCAAGCCATCTGCGTATAAGAAGGTTTTACCAGTGTTAAAACAGCTGCTGATACTGTTGGTATATATTGTAAACAAAAGAGGCCCTTGTACGCTTCCCTGTATAACTCCACTGATTACTCTCTTAGGAGATGATTGTGCTGAGTTTACTTTTGTTATCTGAAACCGGCTAGTTAAGAATGATTTAAGCCAGCTCAGCAAAGGGTTTGGAATCCCCATAGAGTATAATTTCTCATAGAGTATGCTGTGCGGTACTTTGTCAAAAGCCTTAGATATATCGAAGTATAGGACTAAGACTATTTTGCGTATGTCGCAGAAAGATGTAATGTGATTAAAGAATTCAAAGTGACAGGTTAAACACGATCGACTCCTTATAAAACCATGTTGTGATATAAATATTCCGCTTTGTGATAGTAAGTGTTCTGAAATGCCATTTTTTATTATCCTCTCCATGATTTGTGAAAGAACAGGTGTAATATTTATAGGCCTATAATTACTTGCACAAGCTCCATCACCGGCCTTATATTTGGGGATAATGTAGCTAGTTTTCCAAATGTTTGGGTATTAACCTGTGTCTAGCGACAAAGTAAACAATTTAAGGAGTTGAAGTGGCATATCCCCACCACATTCTTTAAGGGAGGCTGATTGGAGTCCATCAGTTCCAGAACCTTTTGTAGACCTAAGGTTTCCGATAGCTTTAGCTATGCATTTAGCGCTGAAAGGTATTTTGGACAAAGTACTGTCTACAAGTTCCATGCGCTTATAATTTGTAGGTAGTTTGGCCTAAAAGTTGTTAAACATGTTATTGAAAATTTCACATATTGCTCTGGGGTCGTTGTATACCTTGCCGTCTTGAATCAAAAATGGGATGTCTGTTGGGGTGCGTGTACGTTTATTAAGGAGTGCTATCAGATTATTCGTTTTAGTATTGCTTTTAAGCGCAATAAGCTCTTCGTTCCTTTTAACTTGATCAGGTGACATCCTAACAGATTCTAGGGTCTCCCATGTTGAGAATATACATGAAAAATCATAAGAGAAATAACAATTTGAAAGCTTTTTGAGTTTCGCTCGGTGTTTACGAGGGAGAAATGATGACTTATTCCTAGAGGGCATGCATATTGTTTTGGGGGCTATGGTATCTAAGCAAGATAGAATTGTTGTGTAAAAGTTGTTAAAGAGTCTTGAAGTGAGTCAGTAGTAAAGAAGCCGTTCCAGTCAGAGTATTTTATGAGTTTCTCCAAAGGCTCCCAGTCTGTATTCCTATAGCACCGGGTGTCTGCTTCACAGCGGTCCTGCATGTGTGCTGTTTTCAGTGAGGGAATTGGCAAAAAATAAAAAACCACTTTGTGGTCGCTAGTAGATCATTCTCCACCGACTTGCGTCGTGATGGGTATGGTACTGTGGCAAAATATCAGATCTAGGATGTTGTTACCGCGTGTAGGTTGTGTGACGTGCTGCTTCCATCCATTCAAATCTATAGCGGTAATTATGTCAGTGTGTCTTTGTGGGCCACTGCTTGTCTTCCAGTTGATGTGTGGCGGATTAAAATCTCCCGCAATCACTTTATAATCAGCATCTGTGGTTGAGGCCCGTGCAAATTGTCTGCACAGTGCGGCGTCTGTTTCTGGACGTGATCAGGGTGCTCTGTTCACACAGCCTACAAGCATCTTATAATTAGTGCCACATACCATGATGCAAAGTGAGTCAGTGATTGTACTTAGTGTTAGTTCTTCTACTTTTGTCACAAGGGCGTGACTATTAATGTATATCATACATCCTCCCCCCTTTATTATCTCGGCTAGTGCGATGCAAGGAATATCCACCTATGTTTATGTCAGCTTCTAGTACTGAAGACGAACACCATGTTTCGGTTACTAATATGGCTGATGGCCTAGTGATAATAACTGTTGTTCTAAGGTCTGACATTTTGTTAAGTACCGAACTGGCATTGATGAGCACAATCGTAAAAAGGTCTGTGTTCATGTAAGTTAAGGTGTCGTTGTTAAAGTGGTTGAGATTATAATTATGGATATAACTTGGACTAGATGTCACGGGTCTCTGGCATTTACTTAGCTGAGATGTTGGTGGATTCATACTCGGTGTTTGTTCAATGAGATCAGTTTTGTTAACGTCTCTGTTATCTCTGTGGTAATCGTTTAATACGCTTTTCTTAACCGGATATAAGATGGTAACTACGTTTTTCCTTAGTGGTGATAGGGGTTGGGAGCACTCACGATTGGCATGAGTTGTTGGTTCAGGTAGGGTGGTATAGGTAGCGGACAAGAGTGAAAAGTGTTGTGAGGTGTCAAATGAGGATATTTGAAAAAGGATATAAGTTTGCATATGTAGCATTTGGCACACAATAATTGGGCAGTATGCTATGAGTCCTAGGCATATAGTCATGAGCAGAAACGTTTGGTATAGGGAATTGTCTCGGTAGATTTTCATGTCTGGATGGCCACTTAAATTGATGGTATGGATAGTTTTTATGGTTATAGTGAGTCATGCTACCGTTCATATGGAACTGTGATGGTAGAAGTGGTAATGAGTGACTTCTTTGTGCCGTATTGTCTTTGGTTGATAGTATTTGGTACTCTGGCATGGTAGAGTGTGTCACTCCGTTTTTTTCAAAGTGTTTATGTAGATTAACATGAGGATGGGAGGAGAGAAATCGTTTATTACCACAGTGAGTATTAATTTTTAGTTTAGATGGCAGGAACTTAGTTTGCCTAGCATTTTGGGGTTTGTCATTACTTTTATTATCTAACCTATCAAGGTCCCGACTGTTTTTGGTCTTGTTAGTGCTGTTCGTTTGAGGTTCGTTGACTGATTCTAAGGGAGAGAGTCTATTCCTGGTGTGTAGGTACTTATAACTATTCTTAGACCAATGTTTAGGTTCCTTTTTCGTCTTTGCTGTGCGGAGATGCTTTACGGTGCATAACGTTTCCTCACCCATCACTTTAGTATGAGAATCTGTCGTAATCTTCAGAGGAGTAATGTCTAAATCTATAAGGTAGGCAGCCATTTCCGTCTCTAATACCATAGTATGCTGGTTTACACCGAGTTAACTAGTCAGTTTATTTGAATCATGTAGCCTTCCAGTTTTAAGTTTATTCGGCGTGGTTGAAAGTTCCGATGACATGTCGCCTTCACCACAGTCTACTGTAGGACTGGCTTTGCTGAGGCTGTTCTGGTTTATTAGTCCATGTTTGGGTTCCTTTGGATTAGAAGCTTTGGCGTTGTACCTGTTACGAGCTCTGCGTTGTAGTGGTGTTTTGTCAGCAACTATCATTACATCCTTGTACTCACTGCCGGTTGTTATACGACTCATTGACTTGATAAATTTCACAGAATCCTGTGTATATTTAAAATAAAAAAGTATTGGGCAGCTGCTTTGCCAGTCTTTTTTCCTCAGTCTCTTGCATTCACAAGGCACTTGGGGCATGCAGGAAGCCTTTAAGAGAGTTATCTTTACCATATTAATAGGGATTTTGTCAGGAATGTTGTAAACTATGGGTTTATGAAGCGAGTTAATGCGCTTTACAACTTCAGTAGAAATGAAATCGAGGAATACTTCAGCCTGTCTTACTTTGTCTACGTCGATGTCATTATGTTTACCAAATAGGTATGATATTGGGGCTAGATCTTGTATGACATTCTGCATCTTAGTTAGTGTTGACTTAATGTTATTCACTTCCATTTTATAAGAAGCAATATCAGTATTCTGATCGGCAATGTTGACTACCTTAACAAGTGGTATGCAACTGTCAGCTAGTTGCTGATTGGTGAAAAGCGCCTCGTTGACAGATGCTTCAGATTGTGCATGGGAAGGGCTATTTAATATTTGTCTTTTAGTTTTGCTACAACTTGTTAGTGTATCTGACGGATTAAGAAGTGAAAAACTGGTAGAGGTAATGTCGCTTGGTTTAGAAGAACTAGTATTAAGCTTTAAACGTTTTTCCTTGATGCGTGCCATTTTGTTATACCAAGATATTATGATACTACAAGGTTGTAGGTAAAGTTAGGTAATACTTCTGGAGTACTACAAATGGTATAATGAATTGAGAAACGTGGAAGATAACTCGGAAAGAATCCAAACAGGTAAACCACGTGGAAAAACGTCACCGTTTTCGAAGTTAGCGCGAATGTCCTCCGAAATAATGACTGCATTGTTATCCGAGTTTTCGGCATACCATAACGTATCCATACTGATTCTTATCTAATCGCGTATCCTACCTGTTTTTCGCTGCTGCCCGTCTTCTCTTTCTCACTCTTTATTCTTTAATATCAAACAAACGACTGTTTAGCCACCCCATCTCAGTCGTTGTGACCTGGGGAGGGGTTACTCGTTTTCTTCGGGATCCGTTTGGACCAGGCTACTGCGTTTGGTCGAGTGAACACCAAAATCCCTGTGGTACTAACAAAATTGTCCAGATCGTCCGGGCCCTTGTGACCTATTATGTGACTTGAACCGCGATCGTCGTGGTGACTAGCTCATGTCTTTATGACCCATTTACATTTTGCAGACAGCCTCTGTGAGACTTTCAACACCCGTGATGGGTTGTGCTACACCCTACTCACTCAGTGATTCTTCTTTTTGGGCATAGTGTAACATACAGGATGGAGTTAGGGGACTTCTTTCCATTATTCTATCTGCAATACGTGCCAACTGAGATAAGGAGGTATCGGGATCTTGTGCATCCAAACAATGTTAAACGTAGCATGGGAGAGTTAGCATCCATCCCTGTTTTAAGACTGCTTCACACACTACGTTGTCACCCACTAAGACTTGGAGATGACGCAAAACAGTGAGAGTGACCTATCACCTAATGTTTCACCTTGGAAAAACCTTTGGATTCTTCGCCCATCTGATAATGATAGGCGATTCATTATTTCTTGTCTGATAATGGTGTACAGTTGTGGTGTTCGTGAACTTAAAATCAAGTCACGGACTTCCTTAGCGAATAAAAGGAATAACAATAATAATCTATTTCTTGATATCAAAAGCAAACCATTTTTACAGGAAAAATCAACAAAAAATATGATAATAATGGTGTTTAATTGTTGTACAGACTGTTTATACTGTGATATATAGAGATAATGGAATAATAAACGCTGTTTTAAATATGTATTTATGTAGCGTTCATTACGAACACGACACTGGAACGAACTCGTGACACAAAATAGTTCAGAGTAGGTTTAAACCACCATATCGAAGGAGATGTAGATATTTAACGTTTTGCGTAGTATGAAGCGACTTCTAAGTTCTAAGAAGGAAGAAAGAGAAAGAAGCGGCAGGACGATAGAACTGAACATAGATCCCACTAGCAAACTTTTTCAGATTTAATATTGCCTCGATAAACAATGCTCTAGTTGAGCAAATCACAATTTAGGGTTACTACGATCGAATTTCTGGAGTCGGATTTTCGTAGTCATAACAGTGTCTATGTCTACCGATGACACATCCTTCAGGCTTTTGGTTTAGATTAGGTCTGATATGTTATATGAACAATATAATGATGATGAAAAATAATGAGTCTATTAGTGGTACCCATTGACAAAAGTGAAACACCTTGTAATAATAATGTACATGTACGTAACCATAATTGATGCAAAACAGAAGGCAGCCATCAAACCACTAACGGGACACCGGAAACATGTGAAAGTTTTAGTGAAGTAGGATATCAAATAAATCGTGCTTCATTCATTGCCTATAATCATATACGAGCGTATGAACGTTTTCCAAAAGCGACGTGTGTTTATTCGACATACAACACTAAGTAAGCACCGTTGTTTGTCTGATGGAGCTAGTAACAAGTTGTTTCAGACGTTACTAACAGTTAACTGTGATTGTGAATGTTCAATAATGTTTGCCTGATCTAAACAAGAACGGAACTATGATTTAGAATGTAATGTAGATAAATTCAAAGTGGCCAAGTGTGTTACGAGCAAAATGAGGCTCATTGTAATGATAATAATAATAATATCCTTTATTCTCAAGTAACACTTTGTACATGAGAGCATACCGGTTTACAGGCATCACTAGAGTGGTATGGGTTTATATACATACAAGCTTTTAAGTAAGGAGATTATGTTAGGAAATCAACACCATATGAATATGAGAAAAATGGTAAGAAAAAGAGGGAAAAATAAACGACGGCAAAGTCTAAAGTACTAGGATACAAGGGTGTGTATTATATCATGGTTCACCTCTGCCGAACGACTGCGCTGTTTCCGTTTCATTCGTTATGGTTCCAGAAAGCGAGTGAGAGTAATTAATTGATTATAGAACACGTCCACATATGGGATAAGAGCAACAGTGTTTGAAGCTCAGACTAGAGCGCCAACTAAATGTATATGGGGGTTTTTTGAATTGATAGTGAAAGACATGATTTACCAAATAAGCTTATAAACGAATTAGGAAGAAAGAACATTGGCATGTTTAAGTCTGGTGAGTGCATTGAATAGTTCTTGCACATTCAGAGTCCTTATTATTTCGCCAGTGAAATAAGAAACACTAGTTGGTGTGAACATTTTAAGTGTAACATCAGAAGAGAAGAAATCACCAATATGTCGTACAAATAAGGAAAGTGAATCTGTCTCACGAATGTCTTGGGTCAAATTGGTTCGGTTTTTTGAGAATGTGTCCTTATTGTTTTGGCGATTAGTTGCGTAGGCTATAGTAAGAAGGTTCCGCTATCTGAATTGCTTAGAACAATGTATAAACCAATTTATTTAATATCTCATAAAAGAAAATTAAGTTTAACTTGGGCCAGCACTTACATAGAGTGTCTAGTTCTAACTTTATGTATCTAGTTTCATAGCCCAAAGTACAATTAGTTTTAAGAACACGAGGAGTAAGTCAACATAGGACAGATTTTAGTCTGTTTGTCTGTATGTATGATCAACATAGAACGTGTACATGTGTGCATCGCTTCAAGTTGCCATACCACCATGGCACTGCAAGATTAACACCACCACCACTAGTAGAAATCACTTCAATAAAATAATATAATAATAGTAGAAAGGAGTGTGAACATACAGAATATGATTCAGAAAGCGTAGAAAGAAAGTTATCCAATAATTTAAAGCTCATGATTTAAGGGAGGACAATGAGTGAATACATCTGCGCCATTGTGACCGATTCTGGGCCATGTTACTCAGTGATTCTAGCCACTGGTTACGGTAATCGCGAGGACCCCATCCAGGTAGTCTGCAGCCACCGACACGACTTAAACCGGCAGTCAGTGATTTCATGGACTGATGCTATGTTTTAGTTTGGCCACCCCTAACTCTCTTCCATCCTATTCCTATATCAGCCAGCATTGCGCGTCGAGGAAGACGGTGGTTGGGCATACGCCGCAACACATGTCCCAACCACCTCAGTCGATAAAGATTCACAACCTCATCGACTGATTTACCACATTTGCCTAACACTCGTCGTCTAACCTCGTTATTACTTACTCGGTGATCCCAACTAACGCGAGCGATGTTTCGTAGACATTGATGGTCAAAAACTAATAACCGTCGAGTGTCATCTACCCTTAATGGCCACGTCTAACACCCATACAATAAGACAGAGCGAACTGTTGCGCAGTACACTCTCCCTTTCGTTGAGAGACAAATATCTCGTCTACGCCATAGGTGACGTAAGTTGGCAAAAGCCAAACGAGCTTTTTGAATTCGTACTGAGATTTCGTCAGAGACCAAGCCATTAGGGCTAATCAGACTTCCAAGATAAGTGAAGTGGTCGACGTGCTCAACTACTTCACTCCCTATCTTCAGTTCAGGTGTTGACGAAAACCAGTCCTGGAGCAATAGTTTGCATTTAGAGGGGGAGAAACGCATTCCGAAAATGCTTGCATTCGAGCTTATTGCAGTTAAAAGCTTCTGCATCGTATCAGCGTCTTCGCCGAACAGGACTATATCGTCAGCATATTCTAAGTCAATAAGTGGATCTCCTGATAGGAGATCGATTCCTGAAAAGTCAGACGATGAGAGTGTAATTTCCAACATTATATCAACTGTGAAATCAAACAAAAATGGGGAAAGTGGGCAGTCTCGACGGATACCACTTGAGATTACAGGTTCAGATGACAGTTAGCCATATGCTTTGACACGAATAATAGCGTTTGAGTAAAGAGCCTATACAAGATTTATGTGCTTTTGAGGTACACCTTTCGATGTAAGACATTGACACAGAACTTCTCGGTTTGCACAATCAAATGCCACTTTCATGTCGCGAAAAATCACCTCAGGCAATATGGGTAAGAATTAAAGCAAACATATATACATCTACAAATATGATAAATAATTAGAAAAATCTTTGGAAATGAAAACTTAAACAAAGATCACAACGCATCGTTGAATAAATTTCAAGCCATTACCAAAGATGAAGACGCAAAATCAGGTATATCAGTGTCTTTATACTAATCAGTCACAAATATGTTCGATAATATACATTACATCAGTGTTCTTATTGAGGATGTTAATAATTGAATATTATCAAAATTTCTCTAGGTCATTGGTTGTGAGGCTTTCTCAATTGTATGATGACAAGTAATTCAAATAGACGGGATAACACTAAGCTACAAAATGAAAGACATCAGCTCATAATTCAGGAGTTACTTCGTGATGAAGATAACAAATACTGCGCAGATTGTGATGCCAAAGGTTAGTCATATATTGTTATTATGTAGCATTAATGGTCAGGGCCACGTTGGGCCTCGTGGAATATCGGGATTTTCCTCTGCATAAGATGTGCTGGTATCCACCGCAATCTGGGTGTTCATATATCTAAAGTTAAGTCAGTAAACCTAGACACATGGACGCCTATGCAGTTGGCTGTAAAGAAAAGCTTTCCACTGATAGTTCATTTTAGGTTATGAGGGAAATGGGTAATAGCAGAGCACGAGCTGTGTATGAAGCGAATTTGCCAGATAACTTCAGGAGGCCACAAACAGATTCTGCTTTGGAAACATTTATTCGGGCAAAGTATGAGCAGAAACGGTACATTGCACAAGAATATACTCCAATTAAACCTGACGTTGAGTCGTTAATGAAAGTAAGTTTACAAAATTCTATTTTTTTACTAGTATTTCAAATCGAAACTGGTTCCACGGTAGGTTTGAAACCGTCTCCTGTCTCTGTATGGATGCTACTAGAACTGCTCAAACACAACCGGTTTGCAATTGGAGGCCATTGAATGACACATCTCTATAAAAATCCAATGACTCAGTAAATTGTAGTTGTGAAGATAAATGCTTCTGTTGTTGCAGATGGGTTTGAGGCTAACTCTGCATGGAATTAATGAGAATGACAAGTTATCTTTGAAGTTAGCAGGTCTCAACGATTATTATAAGCAGCTAGTGTCTGTTTGTCCTCGATGCCTCGTCCTCTTAACGTCATCAAGAAGCACTACTTCATCAACTCCATATAGGATCAGGGTTCATATCTAGTAGTGACATCGATATGAATGATATTTCGTCCACCTAACTGCATAGAATCTCTTCAGCGTCTTAGTATAATTATATTTTCATAGTTCTCAGAGATTCCCATCATCCTTAGTAACTATATTGAGCCTTGGTAACTTATCCCACCTGATGATTCGCCCTAATGGCATTGGTCTTTTCAGTTCTATTGTACATATGTAGATATAACTAGCTGGGCGTATTGCTTTCAGAAGGATTCAGGAGACGAGTTTACTTAATTTTTTCACACTCAACACTGACTGCGCCCAATAAAGTCAGGTTTGGGCAAATCAAAAAGATACAAGTAATGAGCGATAAAAATCAAGAGAAAACCCATGGAATGGTGAGTCTAATGTAATACTACACAAAACTGCAAACAAAAGCAACTGCTTCACTATTACCGCCTCTAGCCTAGTAAGTTAAATAAGGTGGCTTAGTAGAAGGTGACCAAAAAGTTATTAGTTTTGTGTTTCATTCTAGCATCGCTTCATAAGTACGGTCAGATGCTTATTAAGTATAATTATTTAAATTTGCGTATCATTTATTGTGCTTGTTAAACAGTTTAAGGCAAATTACTGTAGTGTATACTTTCCATATTATAGATAGATGAGTGTTTTATTTGTAGATTCATGCATATGGTTTCATGTCAAACCCTAAGCACGAGATCTAATGACAATAATTAGCTACCGAAAATGGGGTCTGTAGACTAAGATTCAAACCATAAACCTACTAGTCGAATGTCGAAAAGGAGCCCCAGTGTGTTTATTTTAATTTTCTTCCACCGTTTTATATAAGCATATACAGAGTCCAAATTTTATGACTGCTTACATCATCAAAATTATTTAAAATAGATTGGTTGAAATACGAATAAAAATAAAACAAGGAGAACGTTGATACAAAATGACTTCCGCTGTATCATTGCTATTGTGTTAAAATAAAAGAGTACAGACAAATCTGACTAAAAGATAATGAATTGCATAATAACACTGTGCTAATAAGGCAAAAATATTCACCAATATTACACATTTTGAGCTATAATTAATATCAGCCGGAAACTTGGATCATTGGTGTCTGGTCTTATATACGATTTGTAGTTCTCCAAAACAGCGTATCTTTCTCATCTCATATTTGTATACCAAATTTTGCCACTTACAATTTGGGAACATTCGCAGTTGCTTACTCATACTCTTATTCTGTCTACCATCCACACCTAGATGCTAGTTTTCTGGTAGAACCATAGTTCTTTAGTCTAAAACACTATAATGGCCTGGATATCAAAGTGAGTTTTTAAGATGGAACTTACCATCGGTGTTTATGTTCAGGTTTGGTAGAAACAGTATAGATAGCAGCCCCTGACTAAATTTATTTGTTGGCATTAGTCCACGTATTGCGTCCACCATTTTATCTTGGGGGTCGTTGTCGATGCTATATGTTTTTTAACATAATCATTAGATATTACTTCAAAATTTCCCAATTAAAGAAACATGTTGAAAAATCCTTAGAATTTAACTAATATAGAACTAAAGCATTACGTCTCTACTACTCTTAATTAACTTACACTGATTCAGCATTACTGAAGGTTGTTTATTGTTAAGTACAATTTGTACACAGCTCATAAGGTTCTTACGTTTGTTTTGCATCTCTACCAACATAGTTTTATCCCAGTCATATTTTTCACTATGTGTTTAGGAATTGCAACGTCTTGAATTGTCTCTAAAGAAAAAATCGACTTCTGTTAGCTTGGGTCCTCATCTACAACAGCCTGCCACTAAAACATATCGTTCAAACAAGGAATCCTCAGTAACAGTAAGTTGATTGCCTTGGTATGTAAAATATCGTTTAAAGAAGAGTCTGTTGACTGAGTTGATTTGTTTGTTGCATTCTTTTGACACGTTATTGTATCCAAAACTTCATAATAAATAGGGTACTTCGTTTATTTTTTCACCCGCTTTTGTCAGGTTTTAGAATATAGACATGCTTACTGGCTTCCCATGATGATGATTTTTCTTGACCTAATAACAGCATTTGACTCCGTTGACGGAGATCTTATAGCGCTGTCTATCATTGAAAGGCTTAAATAAACCCGAAAATTTTTTAATCAGAAACTACTAGTCAAGTTCTCTAATTGCAAACTGTCGTTTCAGGACTGGTCTTCGTCAACACAGCTACAGATAGGGAATAAAGCAGTTGACCATGTTAACCATTCCACTTGACTTGGAAACCTGATTAGCCCTGATGGATTAGAGTCTGACAAAATCTCGCTACAAATTTGAAAAGCTCGTTTGGCTTTTGCCAGCTTGCGTCACTTATGACGAAAGCAATATATTCGTCTCAACGAACGACGAGTATACTCTACAGCAATCTGCTCTGTCTTACTGTATATATGTGAAACGTGGCTATTAATAGTAGACGACACTAGTAGGTTGCTTGCATTTAATTATCTATGCCTTCAAAACATCGCACACATTAGTTGGGGTTAAACACCAGGTATTAACGAAAAGTGGTAAATTAGTCGATGAGACTGAATCTTCATCGATTGGGGTGGTTGGGACATGTTTTACGTATGTACATCCACTTGCTATCACGACTTGCAATTCTGATTGGCGTTAGAGAAGGATGGAAGAAGGCTAGAGGAAGCAAAACCAATCGTGACATCAATCCGTGAAGCCACTTCTGATTTAAGTTGTGTCAGTAAACTACCTGATTGGTGTCCGCGCGGACGTCGTGGCGAATAGTTAGAGACTTGGGGTGACATGGCTAGGAATCGGTCATAATCTAGCAGGTGTATCCATTTTTTGTCTTCTATTTATTCGTCAATCAGCAATAACGTATAAATTAGTACGTGCGTACATCAGTTCAAGTTGTCATGCTTCAGTTAACAGATAGAGATTAAATTGTCAGATCAAATCCCAGAATAGTGGAGGTAGAAACAGAGTCAGTATTCATGGAGAGAGTTAGAGATCGAAGATGAAACCTAAGAAAATATAATTTAGTAAGGAGAAAATTATGATAAGTTCGGAAACTTAAAATTTGAAGGAAGACAAGGAGTGGATGCACCTGCGCCATCGAGAACGACTCCGAGTCATATCACTCAAAGTTTCTAACCACTTGTTACGATCATCACGCGGACCTCAAACAGGAATCCTCAGTAACAGTAAGTTGATTGCCTTGGTATGTAAAATATCGTTTAAAGAAGAGTCTGTTGACTGAGTTGATTTGTTTGTTGCATTCTTTTGACACGTTATTGTATCCAAAACTTCATAATAAATAGGGTACTTCGTTTATTTTTTCACCCGCTTTTGTCAGGTTTTAGAATATAGACATGCTTACTGGCTTCCCATGATGATGATTTTTCTTGACCTAATAACAGCATTTGACTCCGTTGACGGAGATCTTATAGCGCTGTCTATCATTGAAAGGCTTAAATAAACCCGAAAATTTTTTAATCAGAAACTACTAGTCAAGTTCTCTAATTGCAAACTGTCGTTTCAGGACTGGTCTTCGTCAACACAGCTACAGATAGGGAATAAAGCAGTTGACCATGTTAACCATTCCACTTGACTTGGAAACCTGATTAGCCCTGATGGATTAGAGTCTGACAAAATCTCGCTACAAATTTGAAAAGCTCGTTTGGCTTTTGCCAGCTTGCGTCACTTATGACGAAAGCAATATATTCGTCTCAACGAACGACGAGTATACTCTACAGCAATCTGCTCTGTCTTACTGTATATATGTGAAACGTGGCTATTAATAGTAGACGACACTAGTAGGTTGCTTGCATTTAATTATCTATGCCTTCAAAACATCGCACACATTAGTTGGGGTTAAACACCAGGTATTAACGAAAAGTGGTAAATTAGTCGATGAGACTGAATCTTCATCGATTGGGGTGGTTGGGACATGTTTTACGTATGTACATCCACTTGCTATCACGACTTGCAATTCTGATTGGCGTTAGAGAAGGATGGAAGAAGGCTAGAGGAAGCAAAACCAATCGTGACATCAATCCGTGAAGCCACTTCTGATTTAAGTTGTGTCAGTAAACTACCTGATTGGTGTCCGCGCGGACGTCGTGGCGAATAGTTAGAGACTTGGGGTGACATGGCTAGGAATCGGTCATAATCTAGCAGGTGTATCCATTTTTTGTCTTCTATTTATTCGTCAATCAGCAATAACGTATAAATTAGTACGTGCGTACATCAGTTCAAGTTGTCATGCTTCAGTTAACAGATAGAGATTAAATTGTCAGATCAAATCCCAGAATAGTGGAGGTAGAAACAGAGTCAGTATTCATGGAGAGAGTTAGAGATCGAAGATGAAACCTAAGAAAATATAATTTAGTAAGGAGAAAATTATGATAAGTTCGGAAACTTAAAATTTGAAGGAAGACAAGGAGTGGATGCACCTGCGCCATCGAGAACGACTCCGAGTCATATCACTCAAAGTTTCTAACCACTTGTTACGATCATCACGCGGACCTCAACCAGGTAATCCGCATCTATAGCTCAGCTCAATTGTCACTGACTTCATGGACTGGTGTCATGTTTTGGTTTACTCACCCCTATCTTTCTTCCTGCCTACACATACACCAGACAGCATTGCTCGTCGAAATAGGCGATGGTTGGGCATACGTAACACTTGCCGCTAACCACCTCAGCTGATGAAGATTTATTACTTCATCAGTAGATTTATCATACTTAGTAATTTATTCCTAACCCATGTATTGCTTACTCAGTGGTTCCAACAAACACGAGCAATGTTTCGAAGACATCTATGATTGAATACTAGGAGCTTACAAATATCCTTTATCCTTAATAACCACGTCTTACATCCATAAAGTAAAACGGATCAAATTTCTGAGCAGTAAACGCGTCCTTTGGTCGTGAGACGGATGTCTCGCCTATGCTACACGTGACGCAAATTGGCAAAAGCCAATCGGGCCATCTGCATATGAGCCGAGATTTCATTAGATACTGGACCATCAAGACTGGTGAAACTCCCAAGATTAATCAAGCGGTTAACACATTCAACTACTTCACTCCCTATCACTAATTCCGGTGCTGAAACAGGCCGATCATGAAACACCATTTTGCATTTGGATGAGAAAATTGCATCCCAAACGTACTTACATTGATGCTTAAGGTTATCAAAAGATTCTGTATTTTATCAGCATCTTCATCCAACAGAACTATATCATCTGCCTATTCTAAGTCAACAAGTTTATCCTCTGGAAGGAGGTCAACCCCTCAGACGATGAAAATGTTAAGTCTGAAAGCATGTCGATGGTAAAATTAAATAAAAATGCGGAAAGCGGACAACCTTCGCGAACACCACTTGAAGTAACCACTTCTGACGACAGTTTGCCATAAGCTCGACATATGGTGTTCGAGTAGACAGCTTGTATAGGGTTAATGCACTTCTCTGGTACGCCTTTCATCGGTAGACATTGCTACATAACCTCACGATCGTTAGAGTCAAATACCGCCTTAAGGTCAAGGAATACAGCTATTGTTAGACGTTTAAAAGTGTGTCTATGTTCTAGAACCTGTCGAATTGTGAATATTTGGTATGTACAACCACATTTAGGTCCGAAACCACCTTTGTTCCCTCGATTTTACTCATCACGAGGTTTCGTTAAACTAATTCTTCGGTAATTGTCACAAGAAAACCGTAGCTGCTAAACTTGGCTTGCTTATCATGGTAACTCAATCGGGCTATAATGGCTGGAACAATTGTTCCTCAAAGTCCTACCATACCAGGCAGCTCGGTTGAAGAGCGATGTGACCAAAAGCAGCAAATATAAGGTCCGAGAACGAAGTTGTACCACTGACTGCAGAGGGGTGTGACAGCAGTAAGGTGTTTCCGTCGGATAACCAGCACCTACAGTGATGCTGCCTTAACTTAAGAAAGGGGTTAGAAAAGGTTGACCCTGAAAATGCCACACCTTACCTTACTCCACAGATTCCCGTCTCCAGAGGTAGGGCTGTTTAAAGAACGGAGCTAATACTTCAAGAACTTCCCATAACCAGGTCGTGTGTGATCAGCCTCAAGTAGTTGTCCCTTGGGCTCTGCGTTCGGGCTCCCTGGTCACTATGACCGACACTAACTCAGTTTCCTTTTCAGGTGTCTCAAGAAGTAATATCCTTCCATGGTGTGGATAACCAGGAAGTGAAAACCCCCTCATACCTCTAATGGCACACGAAATTTATTCGTGAGCTATTGATTATTTCATGCTTTTCCACAAACTAATTCCTTCTTGCTGTCTTATATTCTATATTTCCACACTCCTGTGCTCATCGTACTGTGCTGATGTAGCGTAGTAACTTAGATGGATGCACAAATGTACATCGTTTTACGCTGTACATAACTTACTGACAGACCTACTTTTCATAGAGTTTGGGGAGTAATACTTTTCGTGGTTTATCCTGTTCCTCATTTCTACTGATTCGGTTACAGTTATTCTTCGTATGAGGTTTACTATATATATAATTTCATGTTTGTTCTGATATTGCTGTTTTAATATTTTATTGGCTTGTTGCTTTTACTACCGGTTTCTTAGGGGATTTCAACCTAACTATTTAGTGTTACTGTTCCTATTATCCTTTCAGTCATCTGAAATAAACAACGATTTTGACCTTTTGGGACTTGACTGTACTTCTAGTCCTGTAAATAAAAGTGGCTTGTTTGAGAAAGTCAGTCACAATCAAGCAAATTGTGAAAGTCGGCAACAACAACCAACCATTGCTAAACAGCAGTCAGTCAGCTCACACGTCGATACAAGTCAACATAAAGAACAATCTAAAGTACGTTTTTTATCTATTCACTGTCTTGTTGTGTAAACCAATTCACATGCTCATCATTTTCTTTATGCAGGATACTACATCTAGTTTAACATCTGATCTTCTTGGCTTGGACTTTGGATGTACTAGCTTGGTCACTGAGAAACCTGCAAATGTTGGAAATGATGGACAAGCGTCTTCAGTTCCCCTAACAAAAATAACCAAAGATTCAATTTTGGCTCTCTACCAGCATGGGACATCACAGTCTGGTGGTTTAGGTTGTTCCTCTTATTCCAAAATTGTGGGACAATTCCCAACCTTTAGTTTATCAGGAGGTCAATACTTTGTTTGTAATTCACCAGTTAATAACCCTATGCATATCAATAGTATAAACAGTTTGGGTAAGTTATTTTTATCAAGCTAATCATTGTGCGAAAGTCGATTGTGTTTAGTAATGACAATTTATGACGGTTACATTTACCATTCCTTGCTCAATACAATTTTGAGGTCGTTCCTTCATAAACATATTTTATGTCACCGATTTCTTCACTCCTTTTACTTATACACTATAATTAAGTCAAATACATATTCTCTCTTGTACACAGAACATTTCTGTGTATACGTTATACTCATATTCTTATTGAATATAATTTTGTCTTCATTATTCAAACGCAGCATCACATTAAATGGATTTGATCTAGAATTTGTTTTCTTGATCTAATTAAACTTGCGAAGGATGGTATCATTCTAAACGTTTATTTGTTATTCTATAAGAGAATTTTTTGTAGGCTACTCTTAAAATTAATTTTCCAAATGAATCACTTTAAAGTAAGTACTTGAAGCGTCATTTATGTTTACATAGTATACGTGATACACCCACCTTTCGGAAACTTAGTACCATACCATTTTCTAATATACTACTTGAATACGCGGCCGTGCAGCTAAGATTAAAACAGATCCATCTGCAGATTTAGCTTGTGACTTTGCATTTAACTTTAATTCATCCTAATGACTCAGCGTGTAGTTGTTTGTTACCAGTTATTCTGTTGTATTTATCGGTAACTATATTTATGTTGGTTGTTTGCTGATTTTACTTCTCACCTTGCGACTGCATATCGATCGTCTTATTATTTGTCAGATTGGTTAGATAGGACCTTCAAAATACCCTGGTACGGTCGAGGGTGGGGAGAGTTTACTTTCGCCTCGAAATGCTCCCATATGGCCACATGACTAGCCACTGTCTTCTCACCGCTGAAGGGTGTTGTTTACTAAGGTGGATGGACGAAAGTGAACCTTCGGAGCTTAAATAGAGTCAGTGAACATGAAGGGCCCACCTAGGAGAGTTGGAAAACCATGATTTCAAACCAGTGGTACATATGGGCTCCATTATCTTAAAGTAACGGAAGGCGTATGAGCTGACTTTGGTCACCGGCTACCATAAGACTGCATCCTCTGGCGATGTTTCAGTACCTTTTGAATTGATTTTAAGGTAAACGGCTCGAGGAATAGTCCTTTAAAAAACCACTGAGAAAGGCTGACTCACTAGTGACACTAGTTTCACATCAGACGGTGGATGTTTTGGTGATATTTCCACCCACTCAGTGTTGGAACACTGTCACACTTATTGCAAGCCGATAATCGTTGTGTTGCTTGACATTAAGGTCACCTCCGATTTGTTGGACGAGACTGAATTATGGAATTGTCTGTTAGAGAACAGAGGTGTCTAAGAAACCTATTAACATCTCAAAGGCTTTGTACATAAACACCTCAGATAGAACGAGTGTATACAGTCACCTTCCGATTATTTCAATCCAGCAGTTTAGTTTGGTAGGGTTGTCTATTTTCATCATTCCTCTTTAACTTTACCGTCGATGACATTCTGGAAACAGTTTTGAAGGAAGTTCGTGTTGGTGGTGTACAGTTGTTGCCTGGAAAAAGACTTCTCGACCTCGAGTATGTGGATAATATTGTCTTTCTGTGCGGTAACACACAAACTGAAGTTCGTAATCGTGTGTTCGTTCTACGTGATGACAACCCATTTAGCATTCCTTATTTTCTCCACAATGTTACATTTGTACCTGTGTGGCACATGTGTTTTTGACAACACTTTGTACCAAATTTCATGTGCTTAAAATGCTTACTAATAAACAATGTGAATTAATGTACTAGGTGATGGCTGACCCAGATGGTAAACTAATTAAAGTCTTAGCATTTCTTCGTTTTTCTTCTAAACAAGCTTTAGATGTTCATGTCTATTGTCGTCCATATGTGTTGATGTGAGAGACAATACGTCGTGACTTCTAACTATCAACTAATTGTCATCACTTTATCCACTGTTACGTCTCCTGCCGTTTAAATTTATTATGTAATTGATTTTTGGTTAGTCATCCTTTATTGTTCGTGCTTTGGATCGCATTGTATAGGCTTGTAAGTTTATTTCACTTCAAACTGTTCTAGATATCTTATTTTGATTTTCGAAACGTTCTTCGTATTAAGTATCATTAATCGTTAATCACTAGTAGTCATTATTAGTCTCTATTGTAGTTGAATATTTAATTATTGTATTGACATTCTGCGTTCTTATTCATCCATCTTTCCCATATCTTACAATGATTTAATTATGTCTAAGGGTATGTTGAAATATTTATACAAATATCAAACTTTTACTTAGATAAATTCCGTTTATTTTATTTTATTACTGACCAAATAGTTGTGAAGAGATGCTTATCGTTTAGTATCTCTACACATGTCAGCTATCACTGACAAGTACATTATTCTCAGTATATCAGTAATTAGCAGTACGACTGCTGAAACTCAGATTTGCCGCTTTTTGCACTTGATCCTTACTAACTATTCTGCTCGGCATAATAGAACCTCAAGGATCAAATGTTTCAGCCAGTACAGCTCTACCAGGTCGTCGCGATAGGCAGCTACGATCGCCACATGATGGTAGCAGCTATGATCAAAAGTGCTTCGAAATAAAGTGATTTTTATAACTGTCCATTCTGTATATTTTCTAGGAAAGCTAACTAGCTTCTTATACAGTGAAAATTTGTAGCTAAATAACTTAATAACAAGGTGGCTACCATTTCATTTTGTTTATAAGAACTTATATATTCCACTTATTATTAGCCTCGTACTTCAAATCCAACTATATACTTGTGATTTCTGCAGGTACCTTTGGTTTTATTATAAAAATGTCAGATTTGAATAAAATTTATAACATTCTCAGCATATATATATATATATATATATATATATATATATATATACTGGACATTTACTTTGCTTTTGTTGAAATATAATCACATTCTCAAGAAGAATAATGCTTCCTTGATCGTTGCTGCTACCTTGACGTGGTGGTCGGGCTTGCCTTTCTTGATAATCCAATCGGGCTATACTGGCTGGAACAATCGTTCCTTGATGTCCTCCTTTGTCAGGCAAATCGGTTTAGGAGTTAATTCTTTCCCCCTGGACCACTCTTTTGATATCGTTATTATTCTCATTGATGTAACTACTACTGTTTAGATTAAGTTTAGATTTAATCCTGCTATGCTGCTGAAGTTTGGCATCTTGCACCGATGTGCACATGTGCCAGGTTCTGAGTTGTTCATACATACATCCATGCATACATACTAATGAATTTTTCGGAATAATTACTTAACTGTTCAAGTTTTCAACCATACTGAAAATTTGCTATAAATTTTATTCAAGTCTGAAATTTTTATGATAAAACCAATGGTGTTTACAGAATTCACAGCTATATAGTTGGATTTGATGTATTGTGTTAATAATAAGTGGGATGTCAGTCAGTTACAACGTAGAACTTTGTACATGTGTACATCAGTTCAAGTTGCCATACCCAAATTAGCAGATAGAGATTAAACTATCGGATCAAATCCCAGGGTAGGGGAGGTAGTAACAGAGTTAGTATTAATGGAAGGGAATAGAGACCGAAGACAACATTTTAGAAAAATATGATTCAGTAAAGAGAAAATTATGATAAGTTCAGAAACTTAGAATTTGGAGGAAGACAAGGAGTGGATGCACCTGCGCCATTGCCAACGATTTTGAGCCATATCACCCAAGGTCTCTAACCATTTATTACGAGCGTCAAGCAGACCCCAACCAGGTAGTCTGCACCTATTAACATGGCTCAGCCCAACTGTCAATGACTTCATGGACTGGTGCCATGTTTTGGTTTGGCCATCCCTATCTTTCTTCCAGCCTACTCCCACACCAGACAGTATTGCTCGTCGAGGTAGGCGGTGGTCAGACATACGTAACACATGTCCTAGCCACCTTGGCTGATGGAGATTTACTACTTCATCAATAGACTTACCGTATCTACCTAGTACTCTATTCCTAAGCCACGTATTGCTCAATCGGTGGTCTCAGCAAACACGAGCAATGTTTCGAAGACATCTATGATCGAATACCAGGAGCCTACGAATATCCTCTATCCTTAACGGCCATGTTTCACATCCATAAAGTAAGACGGATCGAACTACTGCACAATAAACGCGTCCTTTGGTCGAATATCGGTCGGATGTCTCGCCTACGCCACAGGTGACGCAAACTCCCAAAAGCTAATCGGGCCTTATGTATACGCGCAGAGATTTCAGCAGACTCCAGACCGTCAGGACTGATGAGGTTGCCAAGATAAGTGAAGCGGTCAACACATTCAACTGCCTCACTCCCTATCACTAACTTCGGAGCCGAATCAAGTCAATTTTGAAGTAACAGTTTGCATTTGAGTGGAGAGAATCTCATCCCAAATATCCTTACATTCATGTTTAATGTAGTCAAAATATTCTGCATTTTATCAGCATCTTATAAAGAGATACACGTTCTTATAAACAGAATGAAAAGGTAACCACATGGTTATTAAGTTACTTAGTTACAAATAGAAAATTGGTTAGTTTCAATGCAATAAAGCGATTCAATAGTTAGCTGCCTAGAGAACACTAAGGTTTATTGCTTGAAAATGTATGTGATAATTATAACTGTTTTTTAATAAATAGAGTTGTTACTATTCAATTAGAACTGTCTTTGCGTGAATACTTGATGATGAAGTTATTTGCAAAGGTTGCGAGAGTATCAATAACCTGTCACTATTTTCGAAGTCCTACAATGCATAAGTTACGTTTTAAAGAGCCTTAGGGTTGCTAACTTGCTATATAACACAAAAACATGAGGTCACTGGTTGTTGGTCTAAAGTAGCATAAGTCTCTGAGAATTTGTTTTTCTAAATGATCCTAGGAAGCAGGTTAATTTTTAAATCTGGATTCTTGTTGCACCTAAAATCTTCATTAACTTCAGTTTTTTGTCTACTGAGTACTTTGTCTTCGTAATTACTACTGTTTTACATTTTATAAAGTAGCTTGCAAATTATGTAGTACAGGAATATTGTCCGTTTGAAAAAAATTGTCAAACTATCTTTTAAATGGTCAGTTTCCCTAATACCTAATACTTTGCCTTTTTTAGATGGCTAACTCACAATTCATGTATTAGGCAAACATGTATTTGTAATTAGAGACTAAAATCGATTCTACCTCATGCCTTTTAACTGTCTGATTCTTTTTCCTCTAGTTGTGTTTTCTATCTAATCTTATTACCACTGATATTACATCCGCTTATGCGTATGATTTAGCTAGTGTAAATTGAAAACGATTGCTTACTTTAAAAACCCACTTATAATACACTTGTAACATAGTAAATGTTTTTTGCTGAAATTGTCTCAAACAAATGGGAACCAACTTTTAAGGAATTTGAAATAAACTAAGGTATATTCAGAAGTGTTAAAGAAAAGGAATTAAATTCAATAAGTAATTTCAAGTATTTTTGCGTATTGCGTTTTTATGATTATTTATTGATTATTTCTCATTGAAGCATGTCAAATTATATGGATGTTATGCCATTTCTTCAATGTTAAATCAATTAACAATCGTACTGGTGATTGTGGAGCGGTCGCGCAGTTAAAATCGTTCTACCTCTAAGTTGTAGGTTCGAAATCCACTACATTTATTTTAGTTTAGGTAACAAAGAAGTATTCCTAACCCTCACATTTAGTCAAGCTAGAAGCCAAGTGAACCAATTCCATGCCCATCAGATGAGTTAATAAAAAGTTAGTCACACTACTGTATAACATGATTTGTTATTCACTTGCTTTTAGTAAGATAAAGCTTATGCTTTCATAGTCCTAGCTGGGCTAATACTCATAAATTAGGGTTTTCTACCGACATACAACTGATTAAAATTTTATCCTACATTCTGTGACTATAGTGACCTTAATGTTTAGCTTTATTTTACCGATTTTAATACTATTAGTCAGTTGGTAAGTTATTTCTCGTTCATTCTTCTATAAGTTCTATTTGTTATTGATTTCCACCTATGCCATTTTGTATAAGTGAAAAATTTTATCCTGTTTTTAAGGTGATGGGCATACAAAAGAGTCGAATTTTTCTCTTAACCAGTTTCCGTCACATGGAATGGGTATGAATCCGGTTGAAGCAAAAAGTTTAAATGGACCATCTCCATTCATTGTAAGTTTACCATACATTCGAACATTTTTCCACACTCGTCTTTATGTTTAAAGGGGTTCACTTAATATACCTTGTTACCAACAACTAGAGTATAATGTAGTATCAGTACTTCTGGTTTAAACTATATCTTTGTTTATATAATGGAGATAGATGAAAAGTTAATACGATATAGTTAAATTATTTGTATCGCTTGATGATAAGATGGCATGAATAAAACCTAACTGTTACGTTTTAATTCATTGTAAAGTAAGCACCCTACAAAATTGTTATAATCTAGTCGTTTGTGATATTTGTCCATGTTTCTTATTGTATAAATATTCTGTAAATAAGCATATTATTTTGTTAGCATAAACCTATTTTACTAACCAGCTATCTTGTCTTAGGATATCAGTTCGTTGAGGTTTGTGTCATAATCCAGTGTCATGAGCAGTTATCACTTAACAACACCCTATCATTGCGTATCATCCATCCACCAGCCTTTAATTCATTGATCAAACAATCATCAAATATCTTCGCATATCATCATAATCGATGACTTTAAACTACTAGAGGTTGATCACTTTGAGAACTTTAAATCTAATCAAGGCGTCGAACGTGAAAACACGCCTCGATGTCATAGTACAGCGTTCTTATTCACCGATCAGTAACTGTTAATCTATTTTATTTTGATCAACTAGTTCCAAACCAATTGCATACGCTCCAACATTTTTGGCAGGTATGCTCTTTTCAATAATTTGGTTTACAGTAGCAAATTTATAACAATTTATATAAATTGTCTATTGTGCAAGCATCTAATTTATGATGTAATTCACTTTGCATTTCCTATGTCAGATCATGAGAAAATTTATGGGAAAATCTCAAGTTTCATAATTTCATAGTTTATCTTATGTTTGTCACTTATCTTTATACATAAGAGTAGGTGAATTCTGTTAATGTGTAACACAATTTAATGTGATACTATCAAGGTACTATGTACATTTTCCTATATTCAAATTTAGGCTACACTTATGTGCAAAGGTTAATCGTGTTATCCGGTTAGTGATCCGTGGTTCAAGCTTAAAACCTACCCAGTAGTTACATTTTGTTTATCATAATGCAATAATTATCCTAGGATTTTCTGATGTTGCACCCCCGATTTGTGTAGATTTATCGTAGAATTAATCATTTTTGTCTTTTGACATTTAATTTAAAAGCCTTCTTCTAATTTTGCTGTTTGGCCGGAAAATAATACCTCAACATACTCACCTGCTGCAGCACAACCAACGCAAAATGTTGTTATTCCTAACCAGTTTGGGTCGTTTGTTAGTACAATTCCTTTAAATTGCAATCCTAATAATCCATGTACTAACACACTAACTCAATCATGGAATATGAATCAAACTTTACCAAATCAAACTTTTGGGAATTTTGTTTCTCATTCAGCAAACAACATAGTACGAAACAATGAAATGTATTTATCTCAGGTAACGTACGATAAGTGAATTGTTTATTTTTGAATTTTTTTCTAGTGTTTTAATCACAAACCAAAATAAACTAGAATGCCATTTAAAATCAAGTAGCACTTAACACCTTTTTTTCATTTATAATAAGTGATATATATTTGTGAAATTCCAATGAGTAGAAATTAAAATTTCTGACGTTTCGCGGTTTAGTGCAAGTCGCTTCTTCAGAGAAATGAATAGCCGAATTTAATTAACACAAGAATTCTTGTGTTAACGTCAGAAATTTTAATTTCTACTCATTGGAATTTTACAAATATATATCACTTTTTATAAACAATCTATCGAATGCTCAATTTATTTGAAATTATCAAAGTTAACCTTGGTAATGATATGTACCTTTTTTTTCATTGTTTTTGAAGTCTGGTGCAAACCGTCAACCCAAAAAATTTAGTCTTTGTGGTAGCTTTAAACGAATGGTCACGTTTTTAACTGCAATCACTTACAAGACTTAAAATTCCTGTGGCCTATTCCTTTCAAATGCATATCACCGATAAGTTAATAACTTTATCGAGATCATTGTTCAGTCTTCTGTCTTCACTAGCTAATTTTAGTTCGTAATAAAAATGCTTTTAAATTGTATAGATATATACGTCCTTTCTCGCCATGTTTCTCACGAAATTTAAAGTTATTTGTCTATTGTACTTTAAAGTACTTCAAATAAAATTTTAGTTGCTTTAAAAGTTCATGATCCATTTTCGATTCAATGCTTATGTCCTCACTTGTTACTATTTATAATCTTTTGCATTATGCAAAATTAAGTATACATAGTCGGTAATTACTTTTCCGGTAGTCTGTAACTCCTGAATGGCGTGCTAAATTATTTTGAATGACATTTCATATTTACGAATCTTAGTCATAAAGTAATTCTTTAAAAAAGTTCATCTTAATTTCAGGTTAAAGGTCAATTGACATCATTGTATCTTGGCCAAAGTTCACTAAATCCATAAGCACTGTCGGCCTTTCTTATTATCTCCATGGATTTAACCGTTGTCAGTTGTGCATACCTAACGAAAGTTCAAACAAATTATCATGTCACTTCATTTATTTAATCGTATTACCATAGATTTACTGTGATATATAAGTCCATAATCAACTGTTTCATACTATTTCTTGTTAAACTTTTACCACCTAACCGACCTCAAATAATCTGGAGATATTGTAATAAGACTTTTATTGGAACATCATTTTAATTCCAATAGTTTTAAATATATGAAAAATAGGTTTGTGTTTGTTAACTTCTTTTCACATTTTTCCACAATCTCACAACCTAGTTCTTCTATTACTTGTATGAATCAGTTATATGTTGATATTGTTTCTTTTTATCCTGTTCAAATATTGATCTACCAGTGTCTCATTTGGTGTGCTTTCTATCGATTTCCTTTAAACCAATACATATTGATGAGTTAGCAGACGTAGTTGTATTTCATATGTATTGTTCTTATTACTTACTGCCTGTTACTTTATGGTAAACAGACTTTTGTTGTTAAGATCCTCCTTATTTGTTCCTACAATATTTTAATGAATTTATTAATTGCTCTCTGTCGTCTATCGCACTATTTTAACTAATTTATTTGCAAAAGTTCTTTGAAATAATTTTTTGTATTGTAATATAAAGATACTTTTTTTTTGACAATAAGGCACGTAGATGTAAGCAGATTTGAATAACCTTTAGCATGTATCGAAAATATTAGATAGGGGTTAAAACTGAAGAAAAATTACGCGTAATCAGTAACAGTTTTAAGCTTTTCAACTAGCCTTCATTTCACCTTGTTTGGACTTACATATGGAGTTCATACACAATAAATAGTTTGTGCGTAAATATCATAGATAGGAACAAACAGCATATCTAGTAGACACTTTGTTTCACATGTCTGGTTTAAAATATTCTGGGCGTTGATTAGCGGATACTATTATTCTAATCTAATACAGTGATTGATCATAAACATAAAGCCTTCGATTTCGATTATTTGTTGTGAAATTGTGAGGAACGCTCCAAAATAATTTTTATTCCAGTGTATTTGAGTAATATTAAGCAGAGTTGTCAAGCCATTGATTATCGCTCAGTAGCATTGCCTAGACCCCCGACCGTGCAGCTACCTTGACGTGGTGGTCGGGCTTGCCTATCGTGATGACTCAGTCGGGCTATACTGGCTGGAACAATCGTTCCTCTAGGTCCTACCATGCCAGGCAGGTCGGTTGAAGAGCGGTGAGAACAAAAGCAGCAAATATAAGGTCCGAGGACGAAGTCGTACTGCCGGCTGTACAGAGGTGTGACGGCAGTAAGGTGCTTTCTTCGGACAACCAGCATAGCAGAGATGCTGCCTTCCCACAAAGGAAGGGCGGGGTTAGAAAAGGTCGACCCTAAAGATGCACACCTCACCTTACTCCACGGATTTCCGTCTCCGGCAGTAAGGCCTCAACAAGTACGGAGCTACAACAACAACGAAACCTCTCTCAAAAAGGCCGTGTGTGACCGGCCTCAAGCAGTTGTTCCTTGGGTACTGCGGTCACGCTCCCAGGTCTTTCAGGCCAACCCTAACACATTTTGCTTTTCAGGTACATCAAGAAGAACCCTTCCACAGCGTGGGCAACTGGAAAGAGATAACCGCCCTCATACCGCTAACAACACGCAAGATCACTGCCATTTTAATCAAACTCCTTCTATTCCTAATGTTTATCCTGCCCCCACCTTCAAGCCTAAATCCTTATCTTCAACTTCCTCCTGTGTCATTAGTGCTAACAATTCCGGCCCACTAAATAACGTTCCTAGCATACTAAGACCACGCTCCAAACTTCACATTGGTGCATTCAATGTACGAACCCTGTGTCAAATAGGGCAACAAGCCTCTCTAGCTAGGACATTAGAATCCCGCCCCATTGATGTATGTTGCGTCTCCGAAACACGCATACAGGATCCTAGCGTGGTCATTCACTTGACCTCACCTAGTCAGAATGAACAACCTTCGCGATACACTCTTCGTTTATCTGGCAATTCAACAGCAACTTCTCGTGGCCTCGCCGTTGTAGGTATTGCGTTAAGTATGAAAGCAGAACAGGCGCTTGTTGAATGGATTCCTGTCGACAGTCGCCTATATGCCGTCCGACTAAATGGTTCAGTAAGAACTCGGAAAGATAGGGACACACGCCGTTGTCTTTTCGTTGTTTCTGCCTACGCTCCCACCGACTGCAGCCTGGATGAAGTGAAAGATGAATTCTACAGAAAACTTTCTGAACTACTTCATAGGGCCAAAATCTCAGATTTGGTAATCTTGGCTGGTGATTTTAACGCCCAAATAGGAAGCTTGAACGAATCTGAAAGACATTTAGGTGGATGCTTCAGTGTTCCAGCTCAGAGAACGGATAACGGCGACTGTCTGCTGCAGCTTTGCTCAGATAATCGGTTATTTCTAACCAACACAAACTTTAAGCATAAGGAGCGACATCGTTTAACATGGAGACCTCCTGGCCCTACTCAACGGTGGACTCAACTTGACCATATTGCGATTAGTTACCGTTGGAGAGGCTCGATAGAAGATTGCCGATCTTTCTGGAGTACATGTTTGGACTCCGACCACGCTCTAGTGAGAGCACGCGTTTGCTTGTGTCTTACCGGGCGAAGAAAAACTACCACAGGAAAACCTTTTAGATTTCATTTTAGTAATGAAACAGCCAAGATTAAATTCCAGGAACAACTGAGGAATCACTTAGGCAATTATAAAGATGTGTCCCGACTAGATACTGCTTGGCAAGATGTTCAAGCAGCCGTGGCATCTACAATGATATCTATCAAGGACTTAAATCAACATGTCAAGAAAAATCAATCGATTTCAATGGCTTCTGTTGATTTAATAGACTCCCGAAGACTTATCCCATCGGGCTTATTAACTCTCAGTCTAGACGTTTAGAACGGTGGGCTGAACACTTCAAGGAACAGTTTAGTTGGCCTTCCGCTAGTCTAAAACTTCCCACTATTTCGAGACAGCCAGAATGGAAAGTCGACTTAGGTCCCCCGACTCTTATCGAAGTCGAAAAAGCTATAGCCAATCTAAGGCGAGGCAAAGCAGCGGGTCCAGACGGATTATCCCCAGAGGTCTTTAAGGATGGTGGTCCCACTTTGACAACCAGACTGACTGATATTTTGACTAAGGTTTGGGAACTTGACATAATTCCGTCTGACTGGTGTCGATCGTTAATCGTCCCAGTATATAAGAAAGGGTCAAAATCGTCCTGTAACAACCATAGAGGAATTAGTTTGACTAATATAGTGTCTAAAATACTAGCTTCTATAATTATCAGACGCTCAACCACAACTCGTGATCTCCAAATACGAGAAAATCAGGCTGGTTTCAGACCTGGTCGCGGTTGTATAGACCAGATATTCACCGTTCGTCAGATCTTAGAACACAGACATACTTTTCGGCGGCCGACAATAGTGGTTTTCCTTGACTTGAAAGCGGCATTTGACTCCGTAGACCGTGAAGTTCTATGGCAGTGTCTTTCATTGAAAGGCGTGCCCCAAAAGTACATAAAACTTGTTAAGGCTCTTTACTCAAGCACGATTAGTCGTGTCAGAGCATATGGCGAACTGTCATCTGAACTTGTAACCTCAAGTGGTGTCCGTCAAGGCTGCCCACTTTCCCCATTTTTGTTTAATTTCATAGTTGACATACTGTTAGAAATTACACTTTCATCGTCTGACTTTTCAGGAATCGATCTCCTACCAGGAGATCCACTTATTGACTTAGAATATGCTGACGATATAGTCCTGTTCGGCGAAGACGCTGATACGATGAAGAAACTTTTAACTGCAATAAGCTCGAATGCAAGCATTTTCGGAATGCGTTTCTCTCCCTCTAAATGCAAACTATTGCTCCAGGACTGGTTTTCGTCAACACCTGAACTAAAGATAGGGAGTGAAGTAGTTGAGCACGTCGACCACTTCACTTATCTTGGAAGTCTGATTAGCCCCAATGGCTTGGTCTCTGACGAAATCTCAGTACGAATTCAAAAAGCTCGTTTGGCTTTTGCCAACTTACGTCACCTATGGCGTAGACGAGATATTCGTCTCTCAACGAAAGGGAGGGTGTACTGCGCAACAGTTCGCTCTGTCTTACTGTATGGGTGTGAGACGTGGCCATTAAGGGTAGATGACACTCGAAGGTTATTAGTTTTTGCCCATCGATGTCTACGAAACATCGCTCGCGTTAGTTGGGATCACCGAGTAAGTAATAACGAGGTTAGACGACGGGTGTTAGGCAAAAGTGGTAAATCAGTCGATGAGGTTGTGAATCTTCATCGACTGAGGTGATTGGGACATGTGTTGCGTATGCCCAACCACCGTCTTCCTCGACGCGCAATGCTGGCTGATATAGGAATAGGATGGAAGAGAGTTAGGGGTGGCCAAACTAAAACATGGCATCAGTCCATGAAGTCACTGACTGGCGGTTTAAGTCGTGTCGGTAGCTGCAGACTACCTGGATGGGGTCCTCGCGATTACCGTAACCAGTGGCTAGAATCACTGAGTGACATGGCCCAGAATCGATCACAATGGCGCAGATGTATTCACTCATTGTCCTCCCTTAAATCATGAGCTTTAAATTTTTCCATTACTTTCAACGCCTCCTGAACCATATTCTATATGTTCACATTCCTTGTTACTATTATTATTTTATTTTATTGAAGTGATTTCTACTAGTGGTGGTGGTGTTAATCTTGCGGTGCCATGGTGGTATGGCAACTTGAACCGATGCACACATGTGCCAGGTTTCTATGTTGATTGTACATACATACATTGCCTAGACCAGCTTGTAATCAGTAACTAGTCATCAGTTTGTTTCTGTAGCAAATTTTTTCAACAAACAACCTATTTAGTTGGCTGCTTGAGTAATTATGGACAGTTACTGTGCATAGAGAGGATATCAAATGGTTCTTTCTTTTAAGCTGAACCTGGGACACGTGACTAAAACTAGAAGTAATACGCCTTTATTTTCAATGATATTGTAGGTAATGACGATTATATAACGGAAACTCTCGGTTATTACATTCTATATATATTCAGTACCTTAAAGAAATACCTGTTGGCAGTAATCCACAAATTAAACTAGGTAGATTTTTGCTTGTCATAAGAGCATGGAAGTTAGGTGGAAATTTCACGAATTTATGTAAACTAGGATTAAAATTTGGTACTTAGTCAAGTTAGGATAATTAAGTAAACATTTCCGATCATTTCATTAACACTTAGGTTGCGAACCAGAGTTTGGGACGTCCGAATTCGTAATTATTAATGGCTAATCCACTGGATATATTTAGTTCGGCATACACTACGCAATAACTATCTCAAAAGTGTAGATTCTGGGTAGAATCAACTGTCATCTAAGTAAAATGCTTTGCTTTTATAGATTTGCATACTACTGTATACATGGCTTGGTGAGCGGCCTATGCTTCTCAGTGAGGAGTAACGGGCGTAAGTAAGTAAGTATACATGGCTGAGTTGTTTATGTGAAGTTGACTTATGAATGGTCGAAAAGACACTGCCCTTCAAGATGTCCAACTTTTTTATGGAGTATCGAAGCCATAATAGTAGTTGCGATCTGTTAGCGATTTTAGGTAAATAATAATAAAGTGAATTTTAAAGTTAATACGTCTATCGAAAACAAAATGATCCACTGCAAATTAGTAAAATGCGAAGAATGGATTTGATTAAAGCCCCTAAAAATTACATCTGAGCGGTTTGTGAATATAATGAAATGAGAAAAGGCCTATCGCTGTACCATAGTTTACCATCCTAGAAATTAAATCATTCTAAAGTAGTGTACTGAATGTATTTCTTGTAACATAATAAAATAATATTTTCTTTAAAGGATTGATGTTTTACAACTTACGGGAGAAAAACTCAATAAATTAAACATTTTAAAAGTGAGAGTGTAAGAAACAGTTTGGGGCAAAAAGTATACATATAAAAAATAACTTAAAAGTATCGCGCTATAATTGGTTTAATTGTAAGAAATAATCAAAAAGAAATATTCAATCGTAATGTGATAGGATGAAAAGAACATTATTGGATAGAGATTGCAGAATTAGTAGGTAAAATGAACTTTAATATTCTTAGAAATTGGCTTGATTTCTAAATAGTTCTTAATATGAAGAAATTAGACGATTACCAAATTAAAAGGACGCATTGATTAATCACATCTATTAGAAAATTATTTGCTAAGTAATATTGCGCTCTCTTTCTTAGCAACTTTGTTATCACTAACGCCAAACTGCAGAAATATAACTACTCCAATCAGAAGTTTGTTGTTGACTAGATGTAGAACAAGTAACATTCTGACTTAAACTTTCTTCTAATAGTTTCGATTCATCTGATTTTAAAGAAAGAAATGTAGCTAAGGCACGCATGAGATGACTGCGCTCTGAGGATTGTTTGGGAAGTGTTATAACTTTTAACAAAATGTTTCTCAAATGTTCAACAAGTACAATATTACTATTATTGTGAAGAGAATTGTTCAATTCTAATGTATCTTGATTTTCTGTACCTTGTAGTTTTAATGCGGTAATAGAGCTATTTTCAAGACGTCGAATTTCTTCTTTCAATACCTAAATTGAATAGAAATCAGGTATATGATAGATTAGTAGTGAGTAGTGGATCGTTGATTATTAGTTAATTAATGTGAAAGTTGTTTCAATCGAAGATCTGTATTAATTAAATCTTAGAAAAAAACATTCTAGAAGGAATTCATGATCATACCTTGGCTTTATTTATGAAAAGTACTGTTATGTATAGACCGACATACTTTGAACAGTTAAAATTCCTGAATTTTGTATTTCACTTGTAGTTTAAATCAAAAACTAAATGTACGGAAATAATCATTGGAAATCAGGAGGGATTGCACAGTTGTAGCGCCATAATATAGGATCACTCACGGTGTGCATTCATGATGTCCACCCTCCTCTCCTCTTGTTACAGATCAAGCGATTAACCTTTGAGTCAATGAGTTGGAAAATCCAATAATTATGCTGAATAAAACTAACTGTTTCTGATATCTTAATCCATCTAGAAAAATTGCAAGATATATGATAGATCTATAAATCTGGACCAGTATTCGTTTGATGTTACCTGTTTTTCCAAGTTTTCCAACATCTGACGGTTGCTGTTACGTTGACGCGGTGGTCGGGCTTGCCTGTCGTAATGATCCAATCGATCTATACTAACTGGAACGATTGTTAGATTACTACGTTCTATACAGGTTGGTTGAAAAGCGGCAAGACTAAAAACAGCAAACTCAAGGGATAGGAGCAAAGTCGTAATGCCTGTCGTAGTGTTTATGATAGCAATCAGTCCCACAGAGGAAGGACGGGGTTGAAGAACACACCTCTACAAATTTTCGTCTACAGCGGTAGTACCTTCACAAGTACGGAACTAACACACCTAGAACTGCCTACAAAAGGGCCATATGTGACTGGCCTCAAACAGTTGTTTCTTGGGCACTGGTCACACTCTGAAGTTATTAACACCAGCTTTAACCCAGTGTCCTTTTCAGATAGCTAAAGATAGGAAGTGTCTTAACAATGTTGGCAACCGGTAAGTGATAACTCTCCTTATACCTCTAACAGCGTTCACAGTCATCTAAGTTTTCAAGTTGAATCGCATAATCTCTTAATTGTCATTATTGAGACTACCATCCGAAAAGGTATATCAGTACCATTAAGAAGCGTGACACTGTAAAATGAATATTATATGTAACTACTTGAAGAACAATAGAGTAAGATTACACATTCAAAAAGGTTACGTAAAACGTTTATTTGATGACAGAACATTGTAAGTAACTGAATTCGATAGTCGCTGCAAATACAAACTACTAAATTTGATAAGAAACACAATACATACACTGAGGAATTTTTAATTTTAACTACGGTGCAGAACACAGCTACCCTTCTGATCTCTTCAAAGAAATTACAAAATTCTGATAATCACTCGAAGTTAACTTATGCAAGTGACAGGTCTTACTTTAGGCCAAAAAGATCATTATCAAGTTACTTGTTCGGGTTAGTGCATAAGTTACGTGAACAACTAGGATTACTGTTAGTTTTCCAACTATATCAAGCTATTTGATTCGATGTAGGTATTATAATTATTACTATTATTATTATATTTGTACTTAACAACGCGTTTAATATTTATTATGTGTGTTGTATTAAGTAATTTTCATCATTTTTCCGTCCATTCATTGAGTGGACTCTATATATCATCGGTGATACATGACAAACAAATATGGTGGGATCTAGAACTTGGAATAAAATATCTGATGGAAACTACACTCTAATATCAAGTAAATCTGCTGAAATACTTCCGAAGGTGCATTCAGTGAACGTCATAAACGTTGCTGATAACATCAGCTTTGATGAAATTAATTAGATAGCTGGATATTGCTACAAAGGATGAACAACGAAAGATGACTGAACTCCTAGAACAATTTTTCGCAAGATTATTTTGATTGCATACTCGATAAAGTTTGTTAATACTATTTTCAAATTCCTCTAGTCCTAACATTTCATCGACCCAATAACTGTTATTATATCATTTCTTGTTCATGATGATTTATGTAAACGTTTTTATGTAACCAGTATCTGCTTTGTATTGGTTCTAATTACGATATTATATGATATTGACTTGCAAATATATGTAGAATCAAAGGAACTTTCAACAAACTCATACAGGAAGAACAAATCCTAAAACAGGGCCATTGGCTAGTGAGATCCAATTGACCAACTCTCTCTCGTATTTAAGGAAAATCAAGGGTGAACAAATCAGATATTCCTTTACGATCAACCATGTTACTACTACACACCATGAATTAAGATTTACACACAGAAATCGATGAAATACTGAATCACCTGATTAAAAATTATAATCACTCTATAAATTCTCCTACACAATTTTTAGACATGATCAAGGGCCTACAAATAAAGAACGACGAAATAATGGTGACCTTCAACGTCTATTTGTTATTTACTTCAATAAGAAGTCCGCCTGGAACCCTCCAGGGGCTACTGCCGGTCCCAAGCCCGAATAAGGGAGAAGGGTTGGGCATAGGGTTAGCAACCCCATCTCGTAAAATCAATAACCCTGTCACCAAAGTGCAAATCAGAAAAAACCCATTTAAATCCTTTGATATCCACACTCCGGGAGTTGGAAGGTCTCCACTACGAAGAGTTATGACGCCTCATGATGAAAGCCAAGCTTCTTCGGAAATCACGAGGTCGATGCTCCTTCTGTCAACCGGAGCAACAAGTAATACAGGTGACTAACCTCAAACAGTTGTCTCCTGGGCACTACGGTCACACTCTCGGGTCGTCAAGAACTCCCCTAATCCACTTTCTTTTTCAGATACCTCCAGAAGAACCTTTCCATGGTCTGGGAAACCTGGAAGTGATAATAGCCCTCATACCTCTAATAGCACTCGAGTTCACCTTGTTCATGATCAAACACGTTCTCCATCTCTGGTCACTACTTGTAACACTTCTCCTACATTTTCTACGCGAGCCACTTTTACTGGTTACCCGAGTTCCCAAATTGTCATACCAGGTCTCCTGTAGCCACGCTCTAAACTTCATGTTGGAGCTTTTAATGTGCGTTCGCTGTGTTAAATCGGTCAACAGGCTTACTTACTTACTTACTTACTGCCCGTTACTCCTCGCTGAGGAGCATAGGCCGCTCACCAGTGTTCTCCATTTAACTCTGTCCTGAGCAATCCTTTCCAGTTGTTTCCAGTTGCTGCTCATCCTTTTAATGTCTGCTTCCAATTCTCGACGCAGCGTGTTCTTTGGCCTTCCTCTTTTCCGTTTCCCAGCAGGATTCCATGTCAATGCTTGTCTTGTGATGCAGTCTGATGGTTTGCGTAGTGTATGTCCTATCCATTTCCACCGTCTTTTCCTAATTTCCTCTTCGGCTGGAAGTTGGTTTGTCCTCTCCCATAGTAAGTTGTTGCTGATGGTTTCCGGCCAACGGACATTCAGTATCTTGCGTAGGCAGTTGTTTATAAATACCTGTATCCGTCTGAGGATGTTTGCAGTAATTCTCCAGGTTTCAGCTCCATACAGCAGGACTGTCTTCACGTTCGAATTGAAGAGTCTGACTTTGAGGTTAGTTGATATTTGTTTTGAGTTCTAGATGTTTTTCAACTGCAGGAATGCTGCCCTTGCCTTGCCAACCCTTGTCTTTACATCTGCATCAGACCCTCCTTTTTCATCGATGATGCTCCCCAGATATGTGAAGGTATCCACCTCTTCCAGAGTTTCCCCATCAAGTTGAATTGGGTTGGTGCTCCCTGTGTTGTATTTGAGAATCTTGCTCTTACCCTTATGTATGTTCAACCCTACTGCTGCTGAAGTTGTTGCTACACTGATTGTCTTCGCTTGCATTTGTTGGTGTGTATGTGCTAAAAGAGCTAGATCATCTGCGAAGTCCAAACCATCGAGTTGCATCCTACTTGTCCATTGAATCCCGTACATTCCCTCAGATGTGGAGGTCTTCATGATCCAGTCGACCACTAGGAGGAAGAGAAAAGGTGACAGCAAGCAACCTTGTCTGACTCCGGTCCTCACTGAAAATGCAGTTGTCAGTTGTCCTCCATGCACAATTTTGCACTGTGTTCCGTCGTAAGAGTTCCGGATGATGTTGACGAGTTTCTCTGGTATGCCGTAGTGTCGAAGAAGTTTCCATAGTGTTCTCCTATCTACACTATCAAACGCCTTCTCATAATCAATGAAGTTGATGTACAGGGGCGAGTTCCATTCAATTGATTGTTCAACGATGATCCGTAGTGTTGCGATTTGGTCCGTGCACGACCGATCCTTCCGAAAACCAGCTTGTTGATCTCGAAGTTGAGTCTCCACTGAATCTTTCATTCTGTTCAACAATACTCTGTTAAAGACTTTCCCTGGTATCGACAGTAGCGTGATCCCTCTGTAGTTGTCACATTTGCTCAAATCTCCTTTCTTTGGTATCTTGATAAGATAACCTTCTTTCCAGTCTGCCGGCACTTGTTCTTCTTCCCAGATCTTTTTGAATAAAACGTGGAGTATCCTTGCTGTTAGGTCGATATCTGACTTGAGTGCTTCAGCTGGTATATTGTCAGGTCCTGCTGCTTTCCCACTTTTGATTTGCCTGATGGCCATCTTGATTTCTTCCATCGTTGGTGGAGTGACATCTATCGGGAGATCTGTAGGTGCTGCTTCAATGTCCGGTGGGTTCGGTGGAGCTGGCCTATTTAGAAGTTCCTCAAAGTGTTCTACCCACCTATTCTTTTGTTCTTCAATCTCAGTGAGTGTCTTGCCTTCTTTGTTCTTGATCGGTCGCTCTGGTTTACCATGTTTATCTGCCAGTTTCTTCGTTGTGTCGTATAGCTGTTTCATATTTCCTTCTCTTGCAGCCTTCTCCGCTGTCGTTGCAAGGCTTTCGATGTATTTCCGTTTGTCAGCTCTAATGCTCTTCTTTACTTGCTTATTTGCTTCTGAGTATTCAGCTTGAGCCTTGATTTTTTCTGCTCTTGTTCGGCTGTTGTTGATTTCTATCTTCTTGTTCCTCCTTTGTTGAATTTTGCTCAATGTCTCAGTGGAGATCCATTCCTTATAATGGTGCTTCTTGCGGCCTAGAACCTCCTGACACGTTGACGTTAGTGCTTCTTTGATTTCTTTCCAGTTGTCCTCCATAGTGGTTTCTTCTTTCGGCAGATCTTGTAAGGCTTGGAACCTGTTGTTGAGAGATATTTTGAATTCATTGAGTTTGTCAGTGTCTCGGAGAAAGCCTGTATTGAACCGTTGTACTGCTGACACTCCAGTTGTCCACTGCTTCTTTAGCTTCAGTTTTATTTTAGAAACCACCAAGTGGTGGTCTGAAGCTATGTCAGCTCCTCTCCTGGTTCTTACATCTTCCATTGATCTTCTAAATTTTTTATTGATACATATATGATCGATTTGATTCTCAGTAGTATGATCCGGTGAGACCCATGTAGCCTTGTGTATGCGTTTGTGGGCGAATATTGTACCACCTATAACCAATTTGTTGAAGGCACATAGGTTTGCAAGTCTTTCACCATTGTCGTTTCTGTCTCCCAGTCCTTGTCGTCCCATGATTTCTTCATATCCAGTGTTGTCCATTCCGACTTTGGCGTTGAGGTCTCCCATCAGTATTGTCAGATCCTTTCCTCGACACTTTGCTATGATTGATTGCAAGGTCAACAGGCTACCTTAGCTAAAACATTAGAATCTCTTGCAGCTTCTCCGCTGTCGTTGCAAGGCTTTCGATGTATTTCCGTTTGTCAGCTCTAATGCTCTTCTTACTTGCTTATTTGCTTCTGAGTATTCAGCTTGAGCCTTGATTTTTTCTGCTCTTGTTCGGCTGTTGTTGATTTCTATCTTCTTGTTCCTCCTTTGTTGAATTTTGCTCAATGTCTCAGTGGAGATCCATTCCTTATAATGGTGCTTCTTGCGGCCTAGAACCTCCTGACACGTTGACGTTAGTGCTTCTTTGATTTCTTTCCAGTTGTCCTCCATAGTGGTTTCTTCTTTCGGCAGATCTTGTAAGGCTTGGAACCTGTTGTTGAGAGATATTTTGAATTCATTGAGTTTGTCAGTGTCTCGGAGAAAGCCTGTATTGAACCGTTGTACTGCTGACACTCCAGTTGTCCACTGCTTCTTTAGCTTCAGTTTTATTTTAGAAACCACCAAGTGGTGGTCTGAAGCTATGTCAGCTCCTCTCCTGGTTCTTACATCTTCCATTGATCTTCTAAATTTTTTATTGATACATATATGATCGATTTGATTCTCAGTAGTATGATCCGGTGAGACCCATGTAGCCTTGTGTATGCGTTTGTGGGCGAATATTGTACCACCTATAACCAATTTGTTGAAGGCACATAGGTTTGCAAGTCTTTCACCATTGTCGTTTCTGTCTCCCAGTCCTTGTCGTCCCATGATTTCTTCATATCCAGTGTTGTCCATTCCGACTTTGGCGTTGAGGTCTCCCATCAGTATTGTCAGATCCTTTCCTCGACACTTTGCTATGATTGATTGCAAGGTCAACAGGCTACCTTAGCTAAAACATTAGAATCTCTTGCAATTGATGTATGCTGTGTCTCCAAAACACGCATACAGGATCCCAGCATGGTCATCCGTTTGACCTCACCTAGTCAATGCAACGGAACAGCACACTTCACTCTTCGTTTATCTGGAGACCCTACAGCAAGCTCATGTGGCCTTGCTGGTGTAGGCATAGAACTAAGCTTACGGGCAGAACAGGCACTTCTCGAGTGGATTCCTGTAGACAGTCGTCTATGTGCTGTCCGTCTAAATGGCACCGTACGAACTCGGAAAGATAGGGACACACGCCGATGCATTTTTGTCGTCTCTGCTTATGCCCCCACTGATTGCAGCACAGATGAAGTGAAAGACGACTTCTATATGAAGTTCTCTAGCCTCCTTCAGAAAGCTAAGCACTCAGACATAGTAATTATAGCAGGAAATTTTAATGCCCAAGTAGGTAGACTAAATCAGGCTGAAAAGCACTTTTGTGGGTTACTCGGCATCCCAGCCCTGCGAACGGATAACGGAGATCCTCTGATGCAATTATGTTCAGACTTCTGTTTATTTTAAGCTAATACAAACTTTAAGCATAAAGAAAGACACTGTTTAATCTGGTGACCTCCAACATCTACACAACGATTGACGCAAATCGACCACATCGGCATCAGCTATCGTTGGAGAAGCTGTATAAAGGACTGCCGATCTTTCTAGGGCACGTGTCTAGATTCTGATCACGCCCTAGTGAGAGTACGTACCAATATGCGTTTTGCTGGTCGCAGAAAGATCACATCAGGTAAACCCCTTAGATATCAATTCGAGACTGAAAATGCTAAGGTTGTATTTAGAAATGGTCTGGAATTTAGTCGCCCACAACTAACAGATTCATCCCGAAACAGCTTGGTGTTATGTCGGACCACTAAAGAAGAGTGAAAGGACTTCTAGGACTGTATTTTAGAGGACTAATTCATTTATTCTGGTCGTGTGTAATGTAAACACTACATTTTCCATTATTGTTATGTTCCTCTTACTCTGTCCTCCCGTTTAGTATATTTGCTGTTATTGTATTGTCTCTTAATATGGACTACAGTTAATTAGTTGTGTACAAGTTACCCCTATTCACTGCCACAATCTCTCCTATTTTGTATTAATGTAAAATCCCTAATTGGTTTGCTGTGTGGTCTGAATTTGTGTATATATTAACGCATGATTAAAATACAATACGACCGGCAATTGGACTGGATTGATTGTGTCTGGTTGGTTCGTAGCTGCTGTCTTCTCTATTCCGGCTTCGGGGGTTGATAGTCGTTGAGGCTGACGTATCCGTATTCTGATTGGCAGATATCAAGGGCACACATTATTTATTTTTTTCAATACATAACACTTGGGAAGATTTTAAAACAGGTGTAAATGCAGCAGCCTTATCTGCATCTAACTCCAATCCAAAGGTTATGATAGACCATTGGATTTCCAGAACTTCCAGTGAACCGATGGAGTCTCGAAAACTAATTCCAGCAGGCTCGGAGAATGATGAACAGTGATGACAGTTGAAACGTAGACTGACAAAGAGTCTGCGTAAGGATCGTGAACAGTGGTGGGCAACAAGAACAAAAGCGATGGAAGCATCGGCGGCGTGAGGCAATAGACAGCTGTCCCGATTTATCAAGGACATCAGTATTAAAAAGTCAGCGGTTAGTGAAACTATTTTCAAGAAGATGGGTCTATGACTCACTCTCGGTCTAGAAGATTACAGCGATGGGCGGAACACTTTCAGGAATAGTTCACTTGGCCCCCAGCTACTCTTAACTTACCTACTATCCCCAAACTACCTGAATGAAAAACCGACACAGGTCCCCCCCCCAACTCTCAGTGAGGTTGAAAAGGCCATAAGTAAATTGAAGTAAGGGACGGCAGTAGGACCTGGTAGGTTGTCTACTGATATGGTGCTCAAGTTTCAGCTGTCAAGTTGACTGATATATTAGCCAAAGTCTGGGAACTGAACATCATCCCATCTGACTGGTCTCGTTCGCTGATCGTTCAAATTTACAAAAAAAAACAGAAATCTTCTTGTGATAACCACAAACAAATCAGGTTGACTAATACAGTATCTATCCTCTATAATCATTCAGCATTTATCCAACACTAGAGAACAGCAGACTCGAGAAAACCAGGCTGGTTTCACACCTGGACATGGTTGCATTGATCAAATACTCACCCTGAGCCAGATTCTCGAACATATGCATATGTACCAGTGTCCGACTATGGTTGTATTTCTTGACTTGAAAATAGTTTTCGACTCCATAGACCGTGAAGTCTTGTGGAAGTGTTTGTCATTAAAAGGCGTACCTCAAGAGTACATGAACCTTATAAAGGCTCTCTACTCGGTCAACACCAGTTAAGTCAGAACATATGGCCAATTATCATGAGAAATATCATCCTCAAGTGGCGATAGTCATAAATGTTCGCTTAGAAGTCTCACTCACTTCTTTTAACTCTTCAAGAATTAATCTCCTTCCAGGAAGTTCTGTCATCAACTTAGAATACGAAGACGATATAGTCCTATTCGATGACAACATTGACAATATAGTTTCCTGAGCACCCTGAGTAACAATTCAAGCTAATTTGGGAAGCGCTTCTCCCCTTCTAAATGCAAAATGTTACTCCAGGATTGGTCTGCTTCTTCACCTAGATTAGTTATGGGGAGTGAAGTAATTGAATGCGTTGACTGCTTCACTTATCTTGGAAGTCTTATCACCCCTGGTGGGTCGGTGTCTGACGAAATCTCAGCACAGATTCAAAAAGCCCAATTGGCATTTACCAATTTACGCCACTTGTGGAGCCGGTGAGATATCCTTCTCTCAACGACAGGCCGGGTGTACTGCGCAGCAGTCCACGCCGTTTTAACATATGGCTGCGAAACGTGGGCCGTGAAAGCTCACGATATGCATCGTCTTCAGGTATTTTACCACAGAAACTTCAGCATCGCTCGTATATCATGAAACAGTCGAATAAGTAATATGGGGAGTTAGACAAAAGGTTCTTGGGAAGTATGGTAAATCAGTCAAAAATGTCATTAAACTTCATCGACTGAGATGGTTGGGACATGTGTTGCATATACTTGACTACCGCCTGCCTCGTCGCGCGGTGTTGGCTAGGGTTGAAGTAGGATGGAAGAAGGGTGGGGGCGGCCAAACCAAAACATAATATCAGTCCATGAAGTCTTCGACTGTTGGTCTAAGCCATGTTGGTAGATGCAGATTACCTGGTTGGGGTCCGAGTGATGATCGTAACAAATGGCCGGAGACACTAAACGATATGGATCAGAATCGGTCACAGTGAATTCACTCTTTACCTTCATCTGGATCTTAAATTCTACTATTCTTTTCTGCACATCTACTTTACTCTCCCTTCTTGTATTTAGTTAGTGTTACTTCTGTAATTTCGTAGTGCTAATGTGGTATGACAATTTGAACCTATGGGCGGTCCTATGTTATTGATGATGATGATGATCATCTCAATAAGAACAAACCCGAATAAAGACACATTACCACAACTACACAACAACGGCAAGTGACTCTTCGGAAACACAAAAATGCACTGACCGAGTCTAATAAAACTCATAACGTATTTTCAAATTTAGTGGCCAAATACGTTGACAGAATAGAGAAACTCCAGTGTTATCACCCATATAACAACTCGTCGACAAAACAGCAATGTAGAGACACAAAGCCACAGCTCTAAAATAATCAAAGCAAGGATTTGGGTACCTTATGTAAATGACATATTTATTGTCCTCAAAAGAGATGTGCTGAAAAACACTCAACAACATCATTGATTACATTAAATTTACGACAGAACAGACATCAGGAAATTAAATCCCGTTTTTAGATATATTAGTCACAAGAATAAGCACAGGAACGTTGGAGTCACATACGAAAGCAAGCTAAATGGACCGAATCTTAAAAACAGTGCACAGAGATTTAAATACTGACACCATTCCGGAGAGCTAAACCTTACTGCTGCACCTTCGATGAACAAAAGGTTGAAATTCGTCTCATCTGCGCCGTCTAATAAACCTGATTACTCGTGTAACTTAAAAAGTATCTAGCAGATTAAAACACCACTCCACCCACAGAAATCAAAAACTAGATATTTCTACTGTAAATGGAGAACGATCCGGAAATTACAACGAGGATTTCAAGATCCTTTGCAATCAACGTCGCTCACAAACCAACACAACTACCATGCAAATTCTTATAGAGAGCGAAAAATCAAGCAGTAAAGGAAGACAAATGCAACGATTCTTACAAAATAAATCGTATCAGCTGCGAAAAACACTACACATAAGCGAACGTTCTATGAGCTGGAAGGCTATAGCATCCAGTGTGGTGTAACCTACATACTTGAGCATTAAAATCACTTGTTATAAGTACTAAATCTAAGCGCTTCCCTTTATGAAGGCATTCAGAAAGAATACTGTAAAATTCATCTTCGCTTCGTCCGGGATGCAATCTGTGGCAGCGTAGGCAGGAACGAGGAGAGAGCAACCATGCTTATCCTTATTCTTCTGGGTTCTTACGGAATCATTTAGTCGAACAGTATGTAGGCGATTGTCAGCAGAGATCCAATGAAGAGGTTCTTTTCTCGCTTTCATACTTAGTGCTATACCTACACCAACCAGGCGACGAGAAGTTGCCCTCGGTTCGTCAGACAAAGAGGGAGTATATCACATCAGTTCTTCATATTGGTTAGGTGAGGTCAAGCAGATGACCATGTTATGATCGTGTACGAGTGTTATAGAGATAGCATGCGTAGATATCGTGATATTCTCAGGATTTATCCGGTGAGGCACGCTGCTCGATTTGACATAGAATTTGTACAATAAAAGCTCCAATGTGCAGTTTCATGCGTGGTTTAAAAAGAACTGCGATGGTATCTTGTAAACTCGAATTGTTGGTATTTGTAGCAAATAAAGAAGAATTTGATGACAGAAACTTAGGGCTAATAGTTGAATTAGAAGAAATGTCAGAAATTAAGGGAGTAGGATAATGAAGACAGTGATCATGGGTAACGTTAGAAGTATGCGGGCGGTTATCACTTCCCGATTGCCAACATCATGAAAGCGTTCTTCATCTTGAGATACCTGAAAATAAAATTAGCTTAAAACTCATTACAATAACTTGCGAGCATGACTGCAGTATTCAAAGGACAGCTACTTTATGTCGGCAACAGACAGCCTTTTAGTAAGTTGTTTTTATGTGATAGGCCCGTAGCTGTCAGGGCCTTATTATCAGGGCTAGAAATCTATGGAGCAAAATAAGATATCCATTTTCAAGGAGGATATTTTTTAACCCCACCCTTCCTTGAAGAGAAGGCATCATCAGTACAATGTAGGGTGTTTGAAAAAAGCAAGTTCCTATGGTCACATCTTTGTACAACTGAGAACATAACTTAGCCCTCAGATCTTAGGTTTGCTGCTTTTAGTCTTATCGATCTTAAGCTGACCTGCTTGGTGTAGTATGACCTTAAGAAACAATTGTTCTAGCTACTATAGCCCGACCGGTTTACCAAGACAGGAAGGCCCAGCCACTACGCCTATGTAGTAACAACGACTGTGGAAAACCAGGTGTATATTACAAGGAGACTTATCCAACCTTTAGTCCCACCATGGTCTTAAGTTTAAGATTTTTCAAAAGCCATTACTAGCTCCTCTCATTTATCGACCCTACTCCGAACCGACTTACATACATTTCGCTTCCACATCCACTCAGAAACACATTTAATTTCCATCCTAAATTTTATTATATTACCCAACCACCTGTTTTACGGAATTATTAACTTTTATCTGAATTTTGTAAAATTTTATTGACCAAACTATTTAATCAACTAATGTTGATTAAATTCGTCACAAATTAGTGTTGGTAGGGTACTATTGAAAACAGAGAGCAGTGGATAACTGTTCCGTCTCAATATGGAACTTCTTAGCAGTGCGCATCCTAGATCCCGCCTATAACTAGGACGAAACGACTGTCCGGTGCTCCCTCGTTTCAATGGTACCCTACCGACATCAATCTGTGACGAATCCAATCAACTAAAAAACTTAATACTACATCAATTTATCGCATTAATTGAATAAGCTTAAGGAATAGTAATAAAATATTATAACTTCAGTTATATTACGTATATATCTAAAATACACCATCAATATAATAAACATTACGCTTACTTTATTTTGCTCGAATAAACGAGCTGTATTGATTTCACTTTCACTTAACAGTTCAGAGAGATATTCTACCCGACGTTGCTGATTGGCTAGAGAAGATTTTAAACCGCTTAACTGATTACGTTGAACATTACGGACTTCTTGCAATGAATTATTGTGATTTTGAGACGTAGTATTTTCATATGGTGAATGGTGATTAGGACGATTAAGAAGCTGTTCCAAAGTAGGTATGGCAATCTGAAGAAGAAAAATAATTAATCTAAAGGGTTCAATGGATCAAAGAAAACAAAACCCAATATATGCGTGTGATAAATCCTGTGCTCGCCCTTAGACCACCACTTACGAACATGTGTATTAGCTTTAAAAATTCTAATCAAAAGTGGCGAATCGAATGACAGAAGAAAAGGAAGACTTTGCTCCAGAATCAACTATGTACAAAAAATCTTGCGTATTTATGTTTTTGACTATTGTAATTCACCTAATCCAGGAGCAAGAAGTTGAGCAATTGACTAATCGAAATATGTTGTGTCAGGGCTGCTAGAAATTTTACTTAATGGCGACTGACTGGAATATTTTCAGCGCCTTCTGAATTTCTGAGGGTCATTCCCATAGAATGATACGAAATCGAAATCAAATATGAAATTACTACTAAATTTGTTTTTCTGACCTTGGTCAGACTATCTTGAAAAATATATAATATATAACCTTAATTCCAGTAAGTCTGCAATCGTGTCAAACAGATCTGGGTCATTCATATGATGTATACTTAATTAGTCATTGTCAATCAAGTGCTAGAAGTGATCATGTCGGCATATTTTAAAATGTTTTACTTCGCTAAGATAGGCCAAAAACTAATACATAATGCAATCTTAATTGCTATTCTTGAATTGCTCGACTAACCATAAGGTGTGAAATTTGATCCCCATTCTACTTAAACCGACTTGGGTAACCTGATAGCATTAATAGTCCCCCCACCCGTGGTTCAAAGCCAAATACATAAATCCGAACTACTACTACACCAAATATATTGAGACCAATGAAATATACTGGATTTACTGACAACATCGCATACATTTCTTGTCTCGCATGTGTAAAAATGGATCAAGTAAAATTTCTCAACTATGATATAAAATCAGCTCTTTCTGTTGCGACTATAGAGGGTTTATGACTGTATTCACTGATGAATTTCGCCGTCCAATTCGGTGAAAGGAAGAACACCTGAATGAGCTAGCAATGCAGAATAATATTTACTAAAGCATATTTATTTACATACTAATTTAGTTACAGTGACTATTGGTTAAAGGATAATCATAAATTGAGTAAACATCACAAAATTGACATGAACAATTATCATGCAAAAATTGCATTTAATTGGTACAATGGTTACAGCTAAAGTTATCACACGGGATTAAATGAAATTGTGATGAAAGTTAATCAAAAATCAACTTGCAGAAATCAATACAAAGTCTATAACACTGTCTTAAAGCTATTCATAAATCCAGAAGTCGATAGATGAACACCTCTTAAAAGATCAACTGCGTTTTTTACTTATTAAAATGGTTGTATCGCGAGGTATTCGCTTTACAATGGTTGTCACTGTAACATGGAATATTTCAAATGAGGATAATAGGAATACTGTTAAGTATATCTAGCGAGATCTAGACCAGATAAAGTCATTCAATATGATTCAGAAAACAAATATAGCAAGTTTTTATTGGCTAAAATGGTTAGGATATAATGTATGAATGCTCAGGTATCACCTACCTAGGTATGCTCTGTTTGCTAACACTACCATAGAGTTGAAAAGGGCTAAGGAAGGTTTAATCAAATTATGAATTAAGCCCAAGACATAATTGTTAGTCTGGACAGTATGGGATGTAGAATTCCTGGTTAAAGCGATAATTGCAACCGAGTATACTAGACTATACGGTGCATTATACAAATTCGACCCTAGTGACATATATATGTGAAATGTGGTGGCAAGAACCGATATACATTTCTGATAGATCCAAGGTTTTCTAGAGCTTATTAATAATTCGAATTTGGAGACAAACTTAGCACTACAAATCAACAAAAGGAAATACTTGAACTGAAGTGTAAACTATTACTTAGTTACATAGCCATGTAAATCACGAATAGCTTACTTGGTGCCCAAGTGTGTTATGAATTTCTTCATCTCCCAATGAATAGTGTTCACTGCCACAGCGACTCAAAGAATAATTTCGAACCGCATGATCAAATTCTATATCGGATTCCGTGGAGGGAATCATAGTATTATCAGCACCATCACCTTGAACTCTTTTATAGTGCGGCTTTTCCTGAAAGAAATATTTTATCAAAAAATAATGCTTTGTACTATTTTACATAAAGGTGACAGATTTCTATATTTTACACAGTTGTACATAGTTTTGGAATATTCTAAAACAATAATTCGACCATAGACAATAAATGTTAGGTAGTGAATTAGATAAACCTACATAAGTGACAATCACCAATTTTAATGTCAAATTAAGAGGATATTACCAAATAATGCGTGAGAATTATAACACTTACACCTACATTATCGAGTATCGAGAGATTCCGCCGATGGCCATTGGTCTGTTCGAATTTGTGAGAATTTTGTGTAGGTGAATCACTTACATGAGTGATTTCGGATAGCTTTGCTTCCCATATTTCTCTTTCATGGCTGAAAGCAAAAGAAACAAGCCGTAATAAGTGTAAAATATAAAATATTCCAACAGTAACAGTGATTATTTGGGTATATTATGCAAATGAATTTAAACGGAAGAGTTGGAATAGGATTGAGAAGGCAACCAGGTGGTATTATATCCTTCGCTCCATTCAACAGTAAATAGACAAATCAAATGAGTAACAGAAGAGAATGTATGTCAATAAATCAAACAGTCAGACAAATCAGTGCAGAGTATTAGCTGAAATGAACGCGACAATTCGTAACATTAATCAATGTATTACACAAGATGAAAACAAGTATAATTAGTCACTATGTGATTCAACGTTCGAATATATCATCAAATAAAGGAGTTAACTGCAGAAATAATATCAGTACAGAGAGGAAGATGTTTACAATTCGTGTACTTTACATATAAATGAACATGAGCTCACAAACTACGGAATAGACTGCCTGACAAACAAGGATGTTTCATTTATTCGATGTTGAATAACAAAGCTTAGTTCAAGCGTTTTATCAATTAATGAATTTTAGTAGGCTATTTTCTAGTAACCTCAGGCAGGGTTGATACCCTTCAAAAATTTACTTCATAAAAATTATGTATGTATTAACTTTACGTATAATCTTCGTCAATTAGTTTTAGTTAATAATAATAATAAATAACTCAGAAGAGAATGATTTATGTCCGACTCTATTTAGGCTTATGAATGCGCATCGCTCAACAATATTAGATTGGAATGAAACAGTTATCTAGTTCCACCAGCTTTTTTATATATTCCGCCGTTTGATGCCAGTTTATGATGAAAACTACATTCAGAGATCCTTATTTCTGTAACTACGAGATTTGATAGGCTTAGTTAATGTACCATATGTAGAATGTATTTTATTTCCAAAAATTGTATTGTATTCACACAGCACAAATTCCTCACCGTAATTCACTTTCATATTTTTGAGTCTGCAGCACAAGGCGCTCTTCATAATTATGTAATTGAGTTGTATACTTTTGTTCTAGCTCACTAAGTTCAGTAGATAGACGATTTTCATATTGTTGAGTTATTGACAATATTTGATCTTCTAATGATTGATTTTGCTTTTGAGATTGGCATATCAGTTCAGTGTATCTGTGAAGTAAATAGGCTATACAGTGATAAAAATGTTAATAGTACAACAAAGTTATAATGAAAGATGTATTTGGTTAATTTTACCCAGCTTGTATAAATACACAGATTCAGGAACATTTGTTTGGTAGTTAGTCTGAGAATGACTTTCTGTGGAAATATTCTACTCTGAATTTGTGCAAATTTACAGAGGATTGAAGCTGTTGGCTATATAATATTATCAAAATGTTAACTGAGTTCACAATGGTTATTATAACGTAAGTTCATTAACTAAATATTATTTATGAAAGATATAGATTAATGTTACTGAAAGTTGACGATTAACTTGAAAGAGATACTACTCACTACTCTGATATACTTAGACTAGAATGACATCCAAGTAAGTAAATCATTGTTGATACTAGTTCAACTAAGTATTTAAATGTACACATTGTGGATTTGAATATCACCAATTTTTCTCTTTATACTCCCACTTACTTCATAACCTTTTTTAAACCAAACAAATGAACTGGTTATAATTCCTTCTATCATTATTATTACTGTGTAACGCATTCCAATTATCACTCATTCCATTTTACAAAGTTTTACTTAGTCGATCTTATTTTAAGTAGAATTCAGATGTTAACTACAAACATCTGATCTTATTGTGTCTTTATCATTCATATATAGATACGTATATATATTTGATTATTAATTACATTATATCAACCGTTGTTTAAGTTTAACAAGCTTCACAATTAACATTTTGATTTTACAAATAACAAGTAAAATTTATATTCAATTATCCTTGAAACCTAAATGATGTATTTACCACAGAATTGGATATTCATGTGATTATTAATTTTCAACTCATAATTGTAGAATCTGATGAATATTTATCGAAAAGAATGTTCTCCTTTCAAACGCCTTTGTTTTGATAAACATGGGAATTTTTAAACAATTAAATAGTATTGTGTTTACATACATGTTTATATATACATGATGTAGTTTTAGGAACAATTGTCGTTTGCAATTAATCACTGAGTAAATGAATAGTAGTAGGACAGATGAATACATAAAAGCAGTCTTCTAAAGAATAAAGATATACTTGATCGTAGATAAAACACAAACGGATTTGTAGCGTTTATGTTGGCTATCTAGAGGGGGACCTGCTTTCTACACCGTGTTGTATCGTGATCTAGTGACGATGAGAAAAAGAGGGTTGTCGGTGTATAATGTCCATCAAAACAAACGTTAACAGCGTCCATGACGAATACCTACATAACTATTTATTTTGGGGAGCTATTTAATGGCATAAATTTCCCTTCATTTAATTTTTTAGTAAAGCTTTACATTAATATCTACACATAATTTACAATAATAATGGAATCAATACCAAACAAATAGTGGTCTGTTAGATAATAACATTACATATTACAAAAAATTATCAATTTACCAGATAGACTTAAATAGATATTTAAAAGCTTAATCATAGTATCATTAACCCAATTTGCATCCAAAGAAATATTTACTGAAACTTTATTTTGATAGGTCTTCTTCATTAGAAATTACTTTGATGCAAACTTTCAGTCATATTTTTAAATAAAGTTATCCAAACTTTTGGAGGTTGTTGATAGTGCTCAGAATAAATATCTCTTTCATAGAAAACAGATTTTCATTCGTGCTTATATGATAAACTCAGTAGTTTTTTTATTCTGTACATTACTCAAGTATTCAGTCATAAGAAACAAATCCCAGTATTTGTTTTGAAACTAACTAGATAAGCAGGCAAATGTCAATAGATGGATTCATATCAATAAACAGGATTATTAAGTATTCACATATAACGCAACATCATTTAAATCAGTTGAAACAATCTCCTCATTCACACCTAACAAGCAAATGTGTTGAAACTGATTGTTACGCAATATTTCAATGACCCACAGAGTTCATGATAATAATCTTCTTCAACATGTTTACCTTTCTAATTAAACATGGGAAAGGGAAACGGAATTATATTTTAATTTCATTGAATATCACATTGATTATTAAATGCAATTTGATGTTCACTTTCTTGATTATAAACGCCTGGTTGTAGATAATTTGAAAGTGAACCTACAGTTCAGTAGGGACTATACGATCGCCACTGAATAACAATAAAATTCATATCTTTATGTTAAATAATAAATTCTTTAATTTCCAAAAATCTGTTGACATTATCCACTACAATAGTCACTTATAAATGTCGTTGGGATTTGAAAATATTACTTAATAGTTTCCTTCAACATAACTCATACTTAGAGTACTTTACACACGTAATATCGTCTAATAACCTCTAACTTTCTAGATATCGTCATAAATTGGTAATTTTCAAAGGATTCATTTTAGATTTACATGGTTATATAAAACTGTTATAATAATAATAATAATAATAATAATAATAATACGATAACTGCATTACTAATACTTTAAATAGACTACATACTTCACCATATATCTTACACTGCATTAAATAATTGCATACTGTGGTTTGAATTTTTAGTTCCTTATCGTAAATAATAAGGTTCAAGTTGCCATACCACATTAGCACTACGAGATAACAGAGGTAACATAATAACAGAACACAAGAGGGGCGAGTAAAGTAAAGGTATGCAGAAAATAATAATAGAATTCAAGATCTAAATGAAGTTAAAGAGTAAATACGCTTGCGCTACTGTGACCGATTCTGAGCCATGTCGCCCAGTGTCACCAGCCATTCACTGAGATTATCACTCGGACCCCAACCAGGTAATCTGCACCTACCAGGTCAGAACTGCTCTCACAGAAGCATAGTAACTTTAACCTTCTACAGTCAAACATATATCAGGAAGGCACCAAAGATAGCCCAGTTCCGTATAAGTTGATCTGACTTACTAACACACGATCACCACTAACACTCGTAGGACTACCCAGATACATAAATTTTAAACTACTTCTAGCTGTTTACTAATCTTGCAAAAGTACTTTGCACTTAGAAGATGGAAAGTACGCCCTATACTTATAGACATTTAAGGCCAACTGATTAAATGCGATTTTGATGGCTTGTGTGTTACCTCACAGAAGACAGAAAGGCAGACAGTTGCAACGTAGAACTTGGTACATGCGTACATCAGTTCAAGTTGCCATACCCAAATCAGCAAATAGAGATTAAATTGTCGAATCAAATCCCAGAGTAGGAGAGGTAGTAACAGAGTTAGTATTAAATGGAAGGGAATAGAGATCGGAGATAAGATTTAAGAAAAAATAATTCAGTAAAGAGAAAGTTATGATAAGTTCAGAAACTTGAAATTTGGAGGAAGACAAGGAGTGGATACACCTGCACCATTGCCAACGATTTTGAGCCATATCACCCAAGGTCTCTAAACATTTATTACGAAAGTCACGCAGACCCCAACCAGGTAGTCTGCACCTATTAACATGGCTCAGCCCAACTGTCAATGACTTCATGGACTGGTGCCATGTTTTGGTTTGGCCATCCCTATCTTTCTTCCAGCCTACTCCCACACCAGACAGTATTGCTCGTCGAGGTAGGCGGTGGTCAGACATACGTAACACATGTCCTAGCCACCTTGGCTGATGGAGATTTACTACTTCATCAATAGACTTACCGTATCTACCTAGTACTCTATTCCTAAGCCACGTATTGCTCAATCGGTGGTCCCAGCAAACACGAGCAATGTTTCGAAGACATCTATGATCGAATACCAGGAGCCTACGAATATCCTCTATCCTTAATGGCCATGTTTCACATCCATAAAGTAAGACGGATCGAACTACTGCACAGTAAACGCGTCCTTTGGTTGAACATCGGTCGGATGTCTCGCCTACGCCACAGGTGACGCAAACTCCCAAAAGCTAATCGGGCCTTATGTATACACACAGGGATTTCAGTAGACACCAGACTATCAGGACTGATTAGGCTGCCAAGATAAGTGAAGCAGTCAACACATTCAACTGTCTCACTCCCTATCACTAACTTCGGTGCCGAATCAAGTCAATCCTGAAGTAACATTTTGCATTTGGATGGAGAGAATCGCATTTCAAACATCCTTACATTTATGTTTAAGGTAGTCAAAAGATTCTGCATTTTATCAGCATCTTCACCAATGAGAACTATATCATCTGTATATTCTAAGTCAGCAAGTTTATTTCCAGGAAGGAGGTCAGCCCCGGAGAAGTCAGACGATGAAAATGTCAACTCTAAAAGTATGTCAATGATAAAATTAAATAAAAATGAGGAAAGCGGACAACCTTGACGAACACCACTAGAGGTCGAGAAGTCTTTTTCCAGGCAACAACTGTACACCAACAACACGAACTTCCTTCAGAACTGTTTCCAGAATGCCACCGACGGCAAAGTTAAGGAGGAATGATGAAACTGGACAACCCTATCCAACTCCACTAGTGGACTGAAATAATCGGAAAGTGATTGTATACCCTTATTCTATCTGAAGTGTTTATGTACAGAGGCCTTTGAGATGTTAATACGTTTCTCAGACACCTTTGTTCTCTAACAGACAATTCCATAATTCAGTCCTATCCAACAAATCGAAGGTGACCTTAATATCAAGCAAAACAACGATTACTGGCTTGGAATAAGTGTGACAGTGTTCCAACACTCAGAGGAGGGTAAAAATGTTGTCAGAACATTCACAGTCTGACAGAAAACCAGACTGCTCCAGATGAGTCTGAAGCACTCGTTTCGCACAATATGTGACGTGTGACGGAAGCCAATAGTTTGGAAGCAATCGAGAATAGATGCATTTTCCAATAATTATCATATTAGCTGCCTGAGCCCATTTTAAATATGAGGATGGAGACCGTTTCATTCCAAGATGATGGAACATAGTTCCTCAAACCTTGTGAAACAAACTTGTCAGTCCCCTAACCAGGAATCTATCACACTCTTTAAGAAGAGCTGGAGGTAAGTCGTATGGGTTTAGTGATTTGTTGGAGTTCCTTGTGAACTTCCTCTTTGTTGGGTGAGAAAATCGACACCCGTCATAGAGAGCAGGATAATCTAGTCGAAAATGTTGGGGCAACAGACCAGTTGAATCTACTCTTGAAAAGCTCAGTCCATCGTCTGGGACGGGACTGGCTGTTAATTATTGGCGTATCATCGGCTTTATAAATAGCACCACTAACACTAAGTTTCTTGCTGTTAGTAGTTTGAAACAGCTTCCGGAAATTACTAGATGCAGCTATTGCTTTCAACCCTTCGTGACACTCAGATTACCACGTTTCTCTGTCCTCAAGCAGGATAGAGACTAATGAATATTTACGTACAAACTTGCTAATAATAAACATTTAAAACGTTTTTTACAGGATATGTAAAATAAATGTAAATAAAAGATTGCTATTTCATTCGGTTTATCTCTGGTAGTAAATCCAAAATCAATATAAAGACATCAATACGGTGTAATATCTATCACGGTTTATATAATCATATGCTTTTTTATCATTGTCTATTCAAACTGTTAGATATTTAATCCAAGCACTTGATTAATGTTCTATGAATGAACATTTCGCGCCGTGACACTTCAATGATTTAACCACTTAAGTCACCAAAATAGCTAGACTCAAAAATATCCTAGAATTCGTAAACAAAAAGTAAAGAACTAAAATCATCGAATATAAAGAACGCACACAGATTTTCTGATACATTTAGATTCATCTTAAAGTCACTCAATATCTTACCACATACAGATACAATAAACTGAGCGTGAAGTCTTAGTAAAATAAAAAGCGCAATTAAATAGACTGTATACATAAAGTTTATCAGATATCCAGAAGATTTCGAGAAAATTTTAACGAATATATCTTTTCTATTCTGTTTATGCTTTAATAGTCTAAATAGGTGAATACTGTGACATGATTAAGTTTGTTTCATAAACTACGTATTAAGCTACATTTATCTAATTAGACAGACTTAGATCCTTCACGTCAACAGATAATGTGCTACTTAGAATATCTGCTCTATTCGATTATAGTAATACGCCTTCTCACATTCTTACATTTTACTTGACTAATGGTATATTATGATAGAAATTAAAAATAGAATAAACAATAGCTTTCATGTTAATCGGATTAATGTTATTGATGGTATCATTATTTCCACCTCTTTATTAGCACTAAAATCCAAGTTCAAATCCTTCACCCTTTTATATTCATTTAGATAACTTGATTCTATGAACAAACGAATAGTTACACTATTAGTTAACTACTAATCATTGCAAATTCCATAAAATAACGTTCCAATTCCTACGAATATGGAATAAAGTTGTCTACTACGGAATTTACATAGTACAATTGTGTATTCTATTAGAAATGAATTCAATGCAGCTTGTCTTCTTCATTCATTATTTATTGATCTGAGTTAAAATGAACATTTCATTTAAGACTGAAGCGTCTTCGGAAAAGTTTTTATTAAAATGACTTTTTGTGAAAGTATAGTGGAATTTTACAACTAATCCAAAGCGGATAAGAACAATTTCACTTAACTAATCTGATTGCACCAAGAGATTATTTCGTGGGGCAAAAATTGAGAAGTGTCAGGGTTAAAATTTTATCTATTTAAGTTGTCAAATAACCACAATTTAACTGAACTAGAAATTCAAACCGCAGTGTGGATAGTGTTGATCTTACTTCGGATAATGATATTTACACTGATCACTGTGGTGTATTTAATTCTTAATACTGATAGGCCAATTTATGTTAATGTGATTGATCTAAATTCATATATGTATAATAAAGAAGTATTTACCTTGTTTTAGCTTCCATAGATTCTTTCTTCAACAAATCGCATTCTGATTGTGCCAAAGATGCACGTAATTCAGCTTCTTTTAGACGATTTTGAACATCAAAAAGAGTTTGTTTTATATATTCTAATTCATCCGAATAATATGATCTATTTCCAAAGTCAGGATGATTGGCGTTAACCGATTCAGTATTTTGAGTATTACCGCTATTGACTGTGTTCAACTCATTGGTTAGACTACAAGCGTTACTAAGAGCATGTCGAGCCTTAGTTTGGAAAAAGATGTGAAAAAAGTTTAAAGAAGTTAATTATGGAAGTCGATCAGTTGTGGATAAATCAGTGTTACATTAGAACAAAATTAGTGTTCGATGCGTTGAATCAAGAATTTTCGAATAGCTTTACGTCCCGTAGAGGGTGAGCGCTGTATATTGGTGGAATATTCATTAAATATTTCACGGTATGCGACTGACATCTGTGAACATGTCTGTGTAGGACTGAAGAACATGCTGGTTGAAAAGCATCAATTTACTAAAAGCTACAGTTTTAATGAAAATCACGCTCTAATAATCAGCACTTACCCATTAAATAAGCAGAAAAATATCCGGAAATGTTGGATACAATACATATATTGAGCATTGAAAATACTGCTGTTAACCTTAGCCATTGTTCTAAACTAGTTGTTTGAATTAATGATAAACATAACGAGCTAGGTCAAATATTAATCAGGAGCCCTCACCAATAAACATCCTATAGATTACCAAAAGATATTATAAATTTACCGCTTCATTCCTTCCTATTGTTGTTACATACTACTTGGCTACAATTCTATACCAAAGTCACATTAGATAAATGTGTATATTATTCTCTTTTGTAACATCGTTTTGGTTTGGTTATTAGTTTGATATTAGTATGATATAAAATGGTATCACTGAGATGCGAGTCTACTCACTTAAAGGTTTTTCAGATATAGAAGTAATTCAATCTGACCGTTAATAATGATATGTCAGATATCAACTCCTTCCTTTACTGTTAAATAATTAGCCAGGTAAATATTAATATACGTGGCTTCGAGTCACACTCTAAATGTGGGAATCGAAGTAGATGAAGTGTGGTTCAAACCCGAAACTTAGTGGATTGAAGTTAAAAGCCACAACCGATGAGCTACTATTTCATCACAATCCAATGTATCTGTTGTTTTAGAAAACGGAAGTATCAGAGTGGATGATAAAGGAGAAAGGAGGAAGATATAACCATGCACGAAACACCGAAATGTTTTCTTTATAGGTGTATGTACAATTTTGATAAAATTAAACGTTTGGATTACTGGATTAAAGTTGCATACCGAATAATGAAGTTTAAGAATTAGAAAGCTTTTTGATAATTGATATTATTATCTACCTTGACTTTATATGCAGTATATTCACTTTGCAACTTTTGCAGTCGATCCATTGCAAGACGTTTCTCGTGTTGAAGATTTTCAAATAATGCATGTTGCTGAGTTAATTCATTACGTAAATTTGCTAAAGTATGCTCTAAATCCTTTTTTTCCTTTTCAGTACTAGATAATTTTTCAGCAAGATAGTTCAGTTCATTATTTACAACATCTGCACACTGAGATTTTTGAAGTTCAACAAGTTTCTTCTGTTGTTCCGTTGCATCTAATTTAACTTTAACTAAAAGAGTTTTCATACGTTGTAGTTTCTCTTCGGAAACTTGAAGTTGATTTTTTAATTCCGTAGTGAGATTTTCAGAAACTGAAATGTTTTCATTTGCAGTAATTAATTCGGATTCTGTTTGTTTTAATCTATCCAGTAGTTTCTTATGTTCAATATTCACTTCATTATTATCATACTCAATTTGAATGCATGCATCTGATAATGCACTACATTTATTATTGAATGTATAGTAATGTTTTATATTTTGTTTTAATTCATCAAGGAAATGAACCAAATTCTTCGCAATTGTATTATTAGTATCATCTTGGAAATTATCAAAATCTAAATTTAAATCATATTGTGTATTGTTATTTATTTCTTGATAGTATTTAATCAATGGTAATAAAAATGAATCATAAAACAAAGTCTTTAATTTAATAAACGATAATGAATGTGTTTTATCCAATGAATTATCACTATACGTTGCTTGTAATTGTAATAATTTAGCATCATATATTTCACTTATATGATTAACTGAAGTAAGTTTATTTGATAGTTGATTAAATGACGATTCTGCATGTTCAACACTATGTTTTAATTCATTTACTCTTTCTTCTAACAAATGTAGTTCATTATCACAAACAATATCTGTATGAGCATGTTTTGATTCATATATAGTTTTACTATGATACAAATCATGTTCTTCATGTTGTTTAATAGGCTCTTTTAATACAATAGCAGGCTGATTTAAATCTACTGGTATAGTTTGACGATAATTTCCTGACTTGATTATTCCACTTTTAGACGAAGGATTAGCAACAGATAAAGAATAATTATCAGTTGAATAATAATCAATCTCTTCTAATAATCGGTTACATTCGGTAAATATTAATATTAATTCATCTCTTGACAGAGAATTTTTAGTGTGAAAATCTAGTGTTTGTAGTGCTACATTAAACTGTCGTGACAATAATGAATGCTGATCATTGAAATAATTCAAATTCTCTACTTGGGTTTCAGCGCATATACGGCTAACAGGAACTATATTTGTTTCTTCTAAATGAGATATATCAAGATGTTTATCTGATTTCGGCGATACATTATTAGCTGATGCTTTGCAGGAAAAAGTTGAGATTTCACAAACAGAAGCTTCAGTTTCAGGCGTAATTTCATTATTATTATTATTATTATCAGTTGAGATATGGAAATTCCCTACACCCTCATTATTTTCAGTAATTATAAGTGATTTTACTATTGTACTGTCCAACTCTGATGTTTGTGTGGCAATTGCGTAAGTAGATGCATGTAAAACTTCAGAAGTGCAACAGGATTTGTCAAATTTTTCGATTGTCCTATCACCTTCTTGATTTGTCCCAGTATGCAAAGATTTCAGATATTCAAGCTCTGATTTTATTTTTGTATTCGCTTTTCTCTCTTTTACTAACAGAGCTTTCAATTTAGTCACTTTCTCTTGTTCTGCATCCAATAACAGCTTTAGATCCTCCATTTGATTAACTGGCCTGAAATTAACAAGAACAGGTTCACAGACTATTAATCTTGACCAAAATGATAATCAGTCCGATCTTACGATTGACAAAGGTAAAGTTTGTCCGATTTAGTATAATCTAGTGATAAGATTAAAAAAAGCTGAGGGGAAACTGATATACAGCTTCAATTGAACATGTAGTAGCATGTGTAAATAATATAATAAGTCGTATCTTTTACATTAACCATCACTTAATACCAACAAAATCAAGATTCAAGTGTACATAATTTAGACGAAATTTAGAAGAGTCACTTGAATTATTAGAATTCAACCATATTTTCTGTTACCAACATTGAACAGAAAACAAAAATAATCAACATAGATTTAACCTTATCCGATGCTCGTAGAATACTACTATTGAAGCTTACTGTACACTATCACATCTGTTACAGATAAATATACATCTCAATTACATCAATACAGGATGTGTCAATCAATCGAAAACAAAGTAGGAACTGGCACAATTTGTAAAGTCCTTAATTTATAACAAAAGTATTACCTGCAATTTGCTACAATTCATATTGATATAAAGTGAAAAGAAAAGAACAAAATGAAAAGTGAATGGATGAAAATAATATCACTAACAGTGAAAAGATAAACATTTGAAGTATAATTCAAAAGCGACAAATGAGACAGGAAACTTAAAAGTCAGAAAGTCATAGACAACATAAAACCCCACAAACGTGCATATAATTCCAAGTTGTTATGCCACATTAGCACGATAGGATCAAATTAACAAGAATGGCACACCAACGGAATACAACACGGAGCAATAAACCAAAAAAGTGTGCCGAAGAATAATGGAACTTAAGACCTAAAAGAAAAGTGGATACCCTTGTGTTCAAGTAAAGAATTTTAAATTATATTACCCACTGACCCCAGTTACCGATCAAAGCTATCACGCGGACACCAACCTGATAGTCTGAATCTACCACCATGGATCAGCTCAACAATCAAAGACTAAATAAACTGATGTCATGCTTTGGCTTGACCGTCCCTACCTTTCTTTCACCCTACTTCTACCTCAGCTAACATCGTGCGACGACGTAGGTGGTGGATAGGCATACTTAATGCATGTCTTTACCACCTTAGTCCATAAACGTTCGTGACAACTTCAATGGATTTTCCAGCTTTCCCTAGTACTCTGTGTCTAATATTGATATTGCTTACTCAGTCATTCCACGATATGCGAGCAATAGTTCTAAGATTTCTGTGATCAAAGACTTGGAAGCTACGCATATCTTCTATCTTCAAAGCCCATGTTACATAACTATAAGTTAAAAAAGAGCGGACTTCTGAGCAGTACATTTGGCCTATTGTTGAAAGACGAGTATCTCGCCCATACCACAGGTGGCGTAAATTGGCAAAAACCAAGCGAACTTTTGAAATATGAGCTGAGATTTAGTCAAATATGGACCCATCAGACCTGATGAGTTGTCTGAGATAACTGAAGCAGTTTATGTATTCAATTACTTCACTCCTTATGATCAATCTAAGTAATGATGCAGATCAGTTTAGAGGTAGGATTTTGCATCCAGAAGGAGGAAAACGTATACCAAATATGCTTGCTTTGTTACTCAAGGTGTTTAGGAGATTGTGAATATTATCATTATCTTGACTGCATAGGACTACATCGCCCGCATATTATAAGCCGACTAATAGACTTACTGGCAAAGGGTCAATCCCCGAGAATTCAAATGAAGAAAGTGTAACCTTTGGGAGCACATCTTTGACAAAATTAAACAAAAATGGGAACAAGGGGAAACCTTGACAAACACCACTTGAAGTTGGAAGTCCTGAAAACAGCTCGTCATAAGCTCTACCCTGACCAGTGGTGTTCGAGTGGGGAGCTTTCGTAAGGCTTATATACCTTAGAGGTGATGACAAACATTGGCATATAACCTGTCGATCAACGGAGTCGAAAGTTGATTTCCAGTCGACTATTACCGGAGAAAAATTTCTGAAGAAGTTGTCGTTTGCTTTATCTGAGCAGCAGAAGCGACGAAAAGGCATCGGCCTGTGTCATCGCCTTAATGAGTTCTTACTGTACCACAGAAAAACAACACACAAACGAATGTCAACAGGAACTGACTTAAGAAATGCCTGTTCTGCTTTGAAACTTAGTATTGTGTCTACACCAACACGACCAGGAAAACCTACTGTTGAGTCGCCGGATGAACGAAGAGTGAATAGCACTGTTTCACTGTACTGATTAGATAAATTCAAGTGAATGACTATGCTAGGACCCTGCATGCGTGATTCTTAAACACAATATACAACAATAGCAAGAGATTCTAGGGTTTCAACCAGTGAAGTCTGCTGATCAATTTGATGCAGAACTTACACAGTAAAAGCTCCAGATCAAAATTTAAAGCGCGGTCTTAGGAAACCTGAGAAAGCACTTATAGAAATCGAATAATTAACACTTGTTACATGAGTGGGAGAGGTGGGAAAGATATAGGGGTTGAAATCGAAGACAGTAGAAACGTTAAAATAAAAAGGTATTTGGTCGTGAGTAGAGTGATCATAAATGCTGTTAGAGGTATATGAGAAGGCATTACTTCATGGTTGTCCACACTATGGAAGGATGCTTCAACTTGAAGTACCTGGAAAAGCTAGACAGAGGTCTTAACTATTCGAGAGTGTGACCACAGTGAGCAAGGGACAACTACTTGAGGCTGATTACTCAAGACTCGTATATAAGTGGTTAATGATATGCTGGCTCAGTGCCGGAAAATGTCTTACTGTGGAAGATGAAAATCTACGGAGTAAAGTAGCGTGAATTTTTAGGGTCAACTAATCCCACTTTCTTTGTGGGGACGCAGGATCGATATAATGCTGGATGCATGAAGAAAATACCTTTCTACGGTCACGGTTATGTGCTATCGACAGCATGACTTAGCCATCGGACCTTAGGTTTACTGATTTTAGTCTTATCGTTCTTCAACCGACTTGTCTGGCACGGTAGGGCCTTAAGGAACGATTGTTCTAGCCAGTATAGCCTAGTTAGTTAGGTAGGCCTGACCATCACGCCAAATAGTAGCAACGGTAAAGAGATGAAAAGTAAAGAATAACACTAAACCTAAGATTTAGGGGAAGGTGGAAAGTGGATGTAACGGTATAACAGCCATGGATTTCGAGCCATATGACTCAATGCTACCAACCATAGGTTATGACCGTTCTTTGGACAGTAACAAGTAACTTGTCGCCAACCAATACGATCTACACCCACATTCAAGGACTTAATGAACTGAAACTATGTCCTAGTACGACTACGTCTAACATTTTTTCTGGTCGTACAACTACCACTATCTGACTAGTACCAGCCACTGCCCCAGGGTATCGGCTAAATATTTTATATAGCTGGAAGCATAATGTAAGCTGCCAGTATTGCAATAGTAGGCTGATAATCAAGCAGTCAACACAGAATCTGACCCAAATGTGCTTATGCCTGTTGCCAAACCACATCAGAATGAGTGTAAATTAACAGGAGTAAATAATAATCGTATTAAAGATAGAGAAAAAAGATTAGCCATTGGAGACTACAGTTCCTAAAAAGGATAATGAAGGTATCTGGGTTACTGTATACGGGATAAAACGCTTCATTTTGAGGTTATTGTTGTCTTTGTTTCCACCCGAACAGAATGTATTAAGTTTATCTGGAATGCACGCATTACTTACTTAATGTCACTAGTAATATGTGCCCCTAAAAACAATACTGACTTTGTTTGCCGTTTCAGAAGATATTTTTAAATGACTTAGAGGGGTGTTTATAAGTTCTAACAAGATTATGAGTCTCCCAAACTTCTTGACTAAGAATGGAAGAATATTTTGTGTTTTACTTTTTCTGTTGGTAATACTAGATCTCCAAATCAATCATTCATTCTGAAAAGCAAGTAAAAGTAACTTTGCATTCATTTTGGAAAGTTGATTTTTGATTAACTTTCATCACAATTGATTTAATCCAGTGTGATAACTTACGTTGTAACCATTATATCAATTCAGTGTAGTTTTTGCATAACAATTGTTCATGTCAATTTTAAAACACTTATTCAATTGATGATTTTCATAGCAATTCACTGTAATTTTATTTATATATATACGCATGAGTTGTGTTCTACTCGTACGTCTTTCTGGTTGTTTGCAAATTACAATTTTCCTGCACACGCTAAACCATTTGGTCTAGTTAACGAGTTGGGGTGCAGAAAGTAGCTTAGCTGAGTTCAGTGTCGTTCGTGCCACTACATCTCATTTTGCTTGTATCACTATAATTTCCAAGTTCCAGGGACTCTATCAATTTTTAAATGTGAAATATAGGATAAGGGCTAGTATGAATCAATACATGTATCTGTTGGAAAAAAACTGAGTATAGGAAACTTCACCTATCTCTGATGTCCTAGCAGCCCTGATGAGCTGATACCTAATGAAATCTCAGAACGTATATAAAATCCTGCAAGACGTTTACAAGCTTAAAGATGTATGTATGTATGTACAATCAACATAGAACCTGGCACATGTGTGCATCGGTTCAAGTTGCCATACCACCATGGCACTGCAAGATTAACACCACCACCACTAGTAGAAATCACTTCAATAAAATAATATAATAATAGTAGAAAGGAGTGTGAACATACAGAATATGATTCAGAAAGCGTAGAAAGAAAGTTATCCAATAATTTAAAGCTCATGATTTAAGGGAGGACAATGAGTGAATACATCTGCGCCATTGTGACCGATTCTAGGCCATGTCACCCAGTGTTTCTAGCCACTGGTTACGGTAATCGCGAGGACCCCATCCAGGTAGTCTGCAGCCACCGACACGACTTAAACCGGCAGTCGGTGACTTCATGGACTGATGCCATGTTTTAGTTTGGCCACCCCTAACTCTCTTCCATCCTATTCCTATATCAGCCAGCATTGCGCGTCGAGGAAGACGGTGGTTGGGCATACGCAACACATGTCCCAATCACCTCAGTCGATGAAGATTCACAACCTCATCGACTGATTTACCACTTTTGCCTAACACCCGTCGTCTAACCTCGTTATTACTTACTCGGTGATCCCAACTAACGCGAGCGATGTTTCGTAGACATCGATGGGCAAAAACTAATAACCTTCGAGTGTCATCTACCCTTAATGGCCACGTCTCACACCCATACAGTAAGACAGAGCGAACTGTTGCGCAGTACACTCTCCCTTTCGTTGAGAGACGAATATCTCATCTACGCCATAGGTGACGTAAGTTGGCAAAAGCCAAACGAGCTTTTTGAATTCGTACTGAGATTTCGTCAGAGACCAAGCCATTAGGGCTAATCAGACTTCCAAGATAAGTGAAGTGGTCGACGTGCTCAACTACTTCACTCCCTATCTTTAGTTCAGGTGTTGACGAAAACCAGTCCTGGAGCAATAGTTTGCATTTAGAGGGAGAGAAACGCATTCCGAAAATGCTTGCATTCGAGCTTATTGCAGTTAAAAGTTTCTTCATCGTATCAGCGTCTTCGCCGAACAGGACTATATCGTCAGCATATTCTAAGTCAATAAGTGGATCTCCTGGTAGGAGATCGATTCCTGAAAAGTCAGACGATGAAAGTGTAATTTCTAACAGTATGTCAACTATGAAATTAAACAAAAATGGGGAAAGTGGGCAGCCTTGACGGACACCACTTGAGGTTACAAGTTCAGATGACAGTTCGCCATATGCTCTGACACGACTAATCGTGCTTGAGTAAAGAGCCTTAACAAGTTTTATGTACTTTTGGGGCACGCCTTTCAATGAAAGACACTGCCATAGAACTTCACGGTCTACGGAGTCAAATGCCGCTTTCAAGTCAAGGAAAACCACTATTGTCGGCCGCCGAAAAGTATGTCTGTGTTCTAAGATCTGACGAACGGTGAATATCTGGTCTATACAACCGCGACCAGGTCTGAAACCAGCCTGATTTTCTCGTATTTGGAGATCACGAGTTGTGGTTGAGCGTCTGATAATTATAGAAGCTAGTATTTTAGACACTATATTAGTCAAACTAATTCCTCTATGGTTGTTACAGGACGATTTTGACCCTTTCTTATATACTGGGACGATTAACGATCGACACCAGTCAGACGGAATTATGTCAAGTTCCCAAACCTTAGTCAAAATATCAGTCAGTCTGGTTGTCAAAGTGGGACCACCATCCTTAAAGACCTCTGGGGATAATCCGTCTGGACCCGCTGCTTTGCCTCGCCTTAGATTGGCTATAGCTTTTTCGACTTCGATAAGAGTCGGGGGACCTAAGTCGACTTTCCATTCTGGCTGTCTCGAAATAGTGGGAAGTTTTAGAGTAGCGGAAGGCCAACTAAACTGTTCCTTGAAGTGTTCAGCCCACCGTTCTAAACGTCTAGACTGAGAGCTAATAAGCGTTCCATCTTTTTCGGAAATCGTCTCACTAACGCTGGGTTTTTTAACCCCAGTTTCTTTTATCAACTTGAAAAGTTGTCTAGTGTTACCTATCGCCGCTGCCTTTTCATTTCCTTTGCTTTCGTTACCCACCACTGCTCACGGTCGTTTCGCAGACTTTTCGTCAGTTTATGCCTGATTACTCATCGCTCATAATCGTGTTCGGAGCCCGATGGGATAAGTCTTCGGGAGTCTATTAAATCAACAGAAGCCATTGAGATCCATACTTTTTTCTTGACATGTTGATTTAAGTCCTTGATAGATATCATTGTAGATGCCACGGCTGCTTGAACATCTTGCCAAGCAGTATCTAGTCGGGACACATCTTTATAATTGCCTAAGTGATTCCTCAGTTGTTCCTGGAATTTAATCTTGGCTGTTTCATTACTAAAATGAAATCTAAAAGGTTTTCCTGTGGTAGTTTTTCTTCGCCCGGTAAGACATAAGCAAACGCGTGCTCTCACTAGAGCGTGGTCGGAGTCCAAACATGTACTCCAGAAAGATCGGCAATCTTCTATCGAGCCTCTCCAACGGTAACTAATCGCAATATGGTCTATTTGAGTCTACCGTTGAGTAGGGCCAGGAGGTCTCCATGTTAAACGATGTCGCTCCTTATGCTTAAAGTTTGTGTTGGTTAGAAATAACCGATTATCTGAGCAAAGCTGCAGCAGACAGTCGCCGTTATCCGTTCTCTGAGCTGGAATACTGAAGCATCCACCTAAATGTCTTTCAGATTCGTTCAAGCTTCCTATTTGGGCGTTAAAATCACCAGCCAAGATTACCAAATCTGAGATTTTGGCCCTATGAAGTAGTTCAGAAAGTTTTCTGTAGAATTCATCTTTCACTTCATCCAGGCTGCAGTCAGTGGGAGCGTAGGCAGAAACAACGAAAAGATAACGGCGTGTGTCCCTATCTTTCCGAGTTCTTACTGAACCATTTAGTCGGACGGCACATAGGCGACTGTCAACAGGAATCCATTCAACAAGCGCCTGTTCTGCTTTCATACTTAACGCAATACCTACAACGGCGAGGCCACGAGAAGTTGCTGTTGAATTGCCAGATAAACGAAGAGTGTATCGCGAAGGTTGTTCATTCTGACTAGGTGAGGTCAAGTGAATGACCACGCTAGGATCCTGTATGCGTGTTTCGGAGACGCAACATACATCAATGGCGCGGGATTCTAATGTCCTAGCTAGAGAGGCTTGTTGCCCTTTTTGACACAGGGTTCGTACATTGAATGCACCAATGTGAAGTTTGGAGCGTGGTCTTAGTATGCTAGGAACGTTATTTTGTGAGCCAGAATCGTTAGCACTAATGACACAGGAGGAAGTTGAAGATAAGGATTTAGGCTTGAAGGTGGAGGCAAGATAAACATTAGGAATAGAAGAAAGAGTTTGATTAAAATGACAGTGATCTTGCGTGTTGTTAGCGGTATGAGGGCGGTTATCTCTTCCCAGTTGCCCACGCTGTGGAAGCGTTCTTCTTGATGTACCTAAAAAGCAAAATGGGTTAGGGTTGGCCTGAAAGACCTGGGAGCGTAACCGCAGTGCCCAAGGAACAACTGCTTGAGGCCGGTCACACACGGCCTTTTTGAGAGAGGTTTCGTTGTTGTTGTAGCTCCGTACTTGTTGAGGCCTTACTGCCGGAGACGGAAATCCGTGGAGTAAGGTGAGGTGTGCATCTTTAGGGTCGACCTTTTCTAACCCCGCCCTTCCTTTGTGGGGAGGCAGCATCGCTGCTATGCTGGTTGTCCGAAGAAAACATCTTACTGCCGTCACACCTCTGTACAGCCGGCAGTACGACTTCGTCCTCGGACCTTATATTCGCTGCTTTTGGTCTCACCGCTTTTCAACCGACCTGCCTGGCATGGTAGGACCTAGAGGAACGATTGTTCCAGCCAGTATAGCCCGATTGAGTCATCACAATAGGCAAGCCCGACCACCACGTTAAGGCAGCAGCACGGTCGGGCAAGCTTAAAGAACACATTTTTAATCTAATAAGACTAGCAACTTGAACCGATGCACACATGTGCTAGGTTCTATGTTGATTGTACATACACCTGATTACTGACAAGTTAATGTTCCACTTTACAATTATGACTGGACAATAAAACTATTTGTGCTTAACTTATATGCAATTCTAATGGCCATTGTGCTTCTCAAGGAACCATAAGCTTGTAACAGTAAAGAAAGTAGTTCATCAAATAAAAGCCTAAATAATCGAGTTAAAGAATGTACCATATAAAGTTACAAAGAGTAGGGAAAAGCGGTCTGGTAAAATATGGAACACTGCGTTTAAGCACCTAGTTTACGTTTTATTATGGGCGCCATCCAAAATAGCTACTAATTTGATAACAGGATTTTTCAGCCTATCCTATAAAATGAGTAAAACAAAAACTATTTTCTTTATCGTATCGTATATGTAAGAACGACCTGGTATCATCAGTCCACTCCCTACATAAAAGGTTGGTGCTAACGAATTTTATCTTTTAGACTTTTCCAGGACTGACTATTCGCGAGGCTATGAAGAAATAGTGGAAAAAAAACTGAGGAATAAATTTAGGTTGCGGTTCCGGGTTTCCAAACGAGTGCCAGACCAAAAGGCGAATGCTTTCAAGGAGAGACAGATTGTTACAGTTACCAACTACACAGTTAACACACACTAATCCATTCACTGTTCTTAACACTGGCGACTGGGATAATACGTACAACTAGGGAATGCAAAGAGATTAGTTGTTTTGCTCTAGCATTATAACGTCAAGGTTCGTTTCAGGATCTATGATAGCGTTTAGCGCAAGTAGCTTAACTACTCAGCTGCATCTAGTGGGAGAGATAACTGACTCGAGGGAGGGGTTAATATAAATTGGGTGGTAGGTGAATGCATTTATTTTAGATGTATGGTTACCAGAACCAGAAGTTATGAGGCTGCTACATAGCCGACTAGGAGGCTGCAAGCGATAGACACTTAAATCAGAATGAAGATGAGTACAAGTGAGGAGGGTTTTGGGCGGTGGCATTAAACTAATCAATTTGATAGAGCTCGATAAAGACAGAAATAAAAAATAAACCGCGTAAATGCACGAATGAACAAAACAGATCTACATGAGTGAAAAAGAAGACTAGAATACGATTTCGGTAATCAATAATAGCAGGATGTATAGTAAACACGTAACAACAGACACCTAGAAACAGCAGTGGACAGCGAATTCAATAATAGAAATACGTACCTTTTCTACTTAAATACACGTACTTTTGCATCAATAGGATACCGAACCTACTAGTTCTCCGTCATATGAGCGTTACATAATTATTTTGTGTACCTAAGAGTGATATGTAGGGTAACGTTGACTTACTGCACCATGCAACGAATGTAAAACATGAGTGGCCACTCAGAAAAGAACGACTGTTTTGCACTGTAAAAAATTACAAGATATGAGGCTTCCTAATGCCACCAATAAACTTCTGGAAGTTGTTAATAAGATCAGAAATCCGGAATTGTGGTTAGCGCTCAATGAAAATTGAGGTCAACGACTCGCGAGGAACTGGCCAGGTAAAATAAGTCAGGTAGATCGGAGAATGCGCGATTCTTCGTTAAGAGTGATATGGTAGATGTTTTTAAAATAGTGTACCAGATTCTACGTAAGACCACATGCGATTTTTTACAAAAACTTACTATCCTTCCGCGTTACACAATGCTTAAATATTCGCAAGGTGAAATTCATCTTCCAACAAAGCCTTTAGATTTTGGTTGACAAGGTCACTAAATGACTTGGATTTTAAAATCTATGTCTGCATTATGATTACAGTATTTTTGCTTAATTATATGCATTTTAACTGCGTTTCTTAGTATGAGCTTTAAGATTAGCTTGACAGTATAACTGAATTGTTTATTTCTTTAGACCTAAGCTTAGGTGGTTGCAGTGTTCTTAGTTAAGGAAAGTATGGCATTTGTTGCGCCCCTACCTACTCAGTAGAGGTGATGAGGGATTTTCATTGTAATAATGTCCCCTATTTTCTCCATTGGTTAAGTAGGCATAGAGACTTCTAAAACCTTTTACTAATGATCCGAGCACTATTTCCTCGGTCACAGAAATACAAAGTTTACTTGTTGCAACTACAGAAAGGTTGTCACACTTACAGACAGGTAGGAATCAGATGACATTGATGGCTGAAGAATAAGATATATCTGACCGAAAGTAGAATGTAGACAAGTTTGCAACGTTTACACTGACTGGGATGGGGGGGTGGGAGGAGTTGTATTCGACGCTAAGTCTTAGCCTGATCTGACGGTAATACCTGACCAACAGCCTCCAACCAAACCGTTGGTTTGGTTCTAACTTCATACCTTCATATGTTATGTATGTCCTGACAGTGGTGTTTTATCGAAATGAATGTATGTATGTAAACCCATATCATTCTGATCATGCACTTTAAACTAGTATACTCTCATGAACAAAATAATGCTTAAGAAGAAAAGCTATTTATTTGTCTATTTATATGGTCCCGAAAAAAGATAGGAATAATTGGCATCCCACTGGTGAATACCGACGACTGAATGGTCAAACTACACCTCATCGTTACCCTGTACCACACACAACGTAACAGCTACTTTAAGTGTATGACCTTACTTTTAACAGTCGACCTAGTGAAGGCATGCAATCAAATGACGAGGGCCAAAAACGACATACCTAAAACTGTTGTCAAAACTCCGTTTGGCCTTTACGAATTCCTTCGAATGCCTTTTGGCTTGAGAAATGCAGCACAGACATTTCAGCGTTTCATTGGTGACGAGTCCCGGGGAGTTGGCTATGTTCAGGTATACGTCGATAACTGCTTGATAGCAAGCTCAGATGAGAAAACACGTTTAAAACATATGGACACAGCTTTTGAAGGACTGTAACAATATGGATTAACCACAAATACACAAAAATGCCAAAGTGGAACAACTTTGTTAGACTTCCTGGAGCATACTATTAATGCTAGTGGCATACAACCTTAAAAACACAAGGTTACGGCTATACTAAAGTATCCGAAATCAACCACTATCAAGCAGCTGCGAGCTTTTAATGGGTTGGGCTTCTACAAGCAATTTACACCCAACTCTCTTCTGTCATGAAACCACTAATAAATCAACTTAGAGGAAACAAAAAGATGGTCACAATTGATGCAGAGTGAAGGAAAACTTTAGTTGCAACTAAAGAAGCAATAGCCAATCAGACTATGCTGGCACATCACGATACTAAAGCTCTCAACAGCATTGCTGTTGATGAATCGGACTCAGCCATTGGCGCAGTTCTGCAGCAATGGATTAGCCGAAAACGAAAAACTTCTTAAAATAATTGAACGATATCAAACCAAAATACAGCGCTTTTGGACGTGAACTATTCGCCGTGTACTGTGCTGTTTGATATTTTTAACACTCTATCGGAGACCATAAACCGCTGACGTTTTCTAAGAAATCATCTTCTGATAGGTTCACTTCACGAGAGTCGCGTAATCTAGACTATATTTTCCAATTCCCTTCTGATATACGACATATATCTGGAGTTAACGATGTTGTTGCCGACGCCTAATCGTGAATGCAGTTCTTAAATCGTATCCAAGGAATCAGCCTAGTTGAACGAGTTCGACTTTAAAATGAAGAAAATGGTCTTCATCACGAATTTTCCGCAACAGCGCTTAAGCACCTAACGAAGACCATTTGAAAAGGTAAGAACGGTTTACTTTGTGATTCTTCTACAGGTACAGTCCGCCAGGTCGTCCCCAAGAGTTATCGACGTATGATCTTCGACATATGGCACAACCCCTTTCATCATGGAGTTCGTGGTACTACTAAGTTGACTGTCCAGAGATTCTGCTGGCCGAGTATGAGCAAGGACATTAAAAAATGGACATGCTCCTGCATGGCTTGTCAAAAGAACAAAGTATTTCAGCATAATAAATGTCCTCCTGGCACTTTTCGTGTCGATTTTACCACGTCTACCGTGGTCTGGTAGGACCTTTACTAGAACCCAACGGATTCTTTTATCTTCTAAAGTGTGTGGACCAATTTACGCACCGGCCAGAAGCAGTTCCTCTGAAAGGCACAACTAGTTAAACGATTGCTCACGCTTTTATCAGACAATAGATATCAAACTTTTCTCGTCCACCTGTAACAACGACAGACTGTGGACGTCAGTTTGAATCTGGATTATTCCACTTTTTGATCAAACTCTATGGAATCACGCAATCCAAACAACCACCTACCACCCACAATTTAACAGCTTGGTGTGGAGATCTCATTGACAGCTGATAGCATGACTTTTAGCTAGGAACATCCCTCAGTGGACCGACGCTTTACCATTAGTATAGATTCTCAGAACTGTACAGTGTTGCCGAATTAGTCTACTGTAAGACACTTCGACTACCAGGTGAGTTCGCGGAAACCGCTTCCACTTTGACAAACCTAGAACTCAACTCTTATATAAACCAAGTACCAAGTGCTATGCAATCAGTTAAGCCAGTTCAAACACAACAGCAGTCAACCGACGTTTTTACTCAACCGGCCTTAAGATATAGTACACACATTTTTGTATGTCGCGATGCTCTACGCCGACCTCTCGACACAACCTACGAAGAGCTGTACAAGATTTTGAAATAAAGATCGATGTAATATACTATCATCACAAATGACTACTAAGAGTACGTCAGGAATGACCGCCCCAAAGTAGCTTATCTAAAAGGTAAATCTTTGAATAATGAATGTACTGCAATACCTTCAAATCTTGACATCGTGATAGGCGCCGTGCTTCGGTCAACGACTAACAAGAAAGAAATACTTTCAAGAGTTATATAACGCCGAAAACTACACGTTCTAGCAAAACCACATGATTTTCAGAGCGCTTGAACTAATATTACATCTATTGATTTACTCTTAATTTCCCACTCGCAACTCATTTGGAAAAACCGAATAAAAATCGTTCTCTTTATTATAAGGTATGTATTTCACATATTTTTGTTTGTTTAAAAAACATTAAAATAACGTTTTATTCAGTAGGATGGCTATATTTATTTGCTAAATTGGTTACTTATTATAAAAAATGTACATATTTAAAAATTTTAGTTTTTTGCTTTTCAGGCCCTCTGGAAACGAAAGAAATATGCTGAAGATAAAAAATATGTTTTCCATAAAAATTTTTATGCAACGACACCATAGCGTAGGGGCTAGACGTCCAGAAGCTGTATAACATCGTAAGCTATCATAGGGACGTTTACTAATTTCTAAAGCAGTCGGTGTATCCTTTAGCTGGCACGTCATAGGGTCCACACGAACCCATTGGTGGAGGCTGTAGCAGTAAGTAATCAGTTATGATAAAATTCGGATGCCGAGCTCCAAATACGATCTGGATATATGTCTTACCAGTTCACTGAGCATACATCCTCACTTATATCTAATTCCAGACGGCGAACAGGCTCTCTTATTGGGAATTTTCACAATGAGGACACCGAGGTGTGTGCATTTTTACCTTAAAAGTAAGTCATATCTTTCGATTCCTGTGTAAACACTAATTCCGGCAATTCATTTCGTTGATTCCTGGGCACAGGTGTTGTTGTATTGTCCTATTTACTATTGTCTTATCTCTAGTTGTAGATGATAATATAATAGACAAATATGGAACCTAATGATACAATATTATTCATTTCTCTCCAACATACTCAGGCATGTTAGCCACCTTGAAGATGAATCAGACTGCGTTCAATACATTGCTGTCCATACGAAAACTCTCGTGATGGTATATCACTGTAACCTCTTTGACAATAACCATGCACTTACATGATATTTTTGGCCGATCCTGTAATGATTTGGTCTCGTTTAAGCAACATAACCCTATCGATGGATAGTAATATACCTAATACAAAAATGATACACCGCTTAAAATTATTGCACATGGATTCCACTATCGCATCAGAAAATCCCCATATATATTTAGTTGGTGCTCCAGTCTGGGCTTCAAACTCTCTTGGTGTTATCCAATATCTGGACATGCTCTATGATCAATTATTTATTCTCAGTCCCTTTCTGATACCATAACGATTGAGACGCGCAGTTGTTCGTTAGAGGTAATCCATGATATCATACACACCCTTGTATCCTAGTACTGCAAACTTTTCTGTCGTTGATTTTTCTCTTCTCTTACCACTTTTCACATATTCACATGGTGTAAATTTCCCAACATAAACTCCTTACTAAAATGCTTGTATGTAGATAAACCTATACCACTCTAAGCATGCTTGTAAACCGGTATGCTCTGATGTGCAAAGTGATACCTATGAATAAAAAATAATGGTGGCTTTTTCCTTCTCGTTTGAATTATTACGACACAGTAAAAACTAAAATGTTCAAACGACTTTTATTTGAGAATTGCTGGAGTATGACTGCACTATAAATGATACAAAAAGATGTATGCTGCGCTCTCTAGAACTCCGACAGAGATGCAACCTAAATTTCTTCCATAATGTAACTTGAGATGTCACTTCATCGACCTCTTCTCCGCTCTGAAATACCACACCTTAATGCAATCTTACTAAAACACTGCACACAGAAATACGCAAATAACGGCCAGGAAATAACCTGTTTGCAACAGTGAGCCCTACTATTGAACAATGCTACCACTTTCCACCCCGTCCTGTGATCATTTTTTAAAGTTAAAAAATATCGATAATGCAATAAGAAGACGAATTTTATCAGAGCTATGTGATATATTTCGCAATACATTTCGAACATTCTGATCACACATACACTTGTTAAGGCATTTATATATGTGTGATCAGATTGTTCGAAATGTATTGCGCAAATATATCACATAGCTCTGATAAAATTCGTCTTCTTATTGCATTATCAAAATTTATCATAGGGACAAATTGTTTTAAAAAATATCATTAACTTATTCGTTGATGCAAGCGGGATGTAGTAACATTTTCCTGAGCTACATGGAAGTCCCGACACAATAAGTCACGGGCTGCCTCACACCCTGCTTTAATGCATGCAGCTGACGTTACATGCCTGCATAACAGCACACGCTGTTATTCTTCGCTCATTTATCTAATCAACACACAAAGTTTCCTCTTGCTTGACACCCTAGCTCGTCGGCCTTTATTTTGTCCATATGCTGCAGCACCCACTTGTTTCTACATATCTTTTTATCCTTTATATAGGCAGGTTCCATACCACCTATACCTTTAAAAATATACAGTACACCACTCTAAGATTCAGATGAATCAATAACATAAAATACAGTTGCTGACAGCATTGGATATCCACCTCTGGATATTACTGTAGGCACTTCTTTGTGTTTATAACGACTTTATTTGAGAATTGCTGGAGTATGACTGCACTATAAATGATACAAAAAGATGTATGCTGCGCTCTCTAGAACTCCGACAGAGATGCAACCTAAATTTCTTCCATAATGTAACTTGAGATGTCACTTCATCGACCTCTTCTCCGCTCTGAAATACCACACCTTAATGCAATCTTACTAAAACACTGCACACAGAAATACGCAAATAACGGCCAGGAAATAACCTGTTTGCAACAGTGAGCCCTACTATTGAACAATGCTACCACTTTCCACCCCGTCCTGTGATCATTTTTTAAAGTTAAAAAATATCGATAATGCAATAAGAAGACGAATTTTATCAGAGCTATGTGATATATTTCGCAATACATTTCGAACATTCTGATCACACATACACTTGTTAAGGCATTTATATATGTGTGATCAGATTGTTCGAAATGTATTGCGCAAATATATCACATAGCTCTGATAAAATTCGTCTTCTTATTGCATTATCAAAATTTATCATAGGGACAAATTGTTTTAAAAAATATCATTAACTTATTCGTTGATGCAAGCGGGATGTAGTAACATTTTCCTGAGCTACATGGAAGTCCCGACACAATAAGTCACGGGCTGCCTCACACCCTGCTTTAATGCATGCAGCTGACGTTACATGCCTGCATAACAGCACACGCTGTTATTCTTCGCTCATTTATCTAATCAACACACAAAGTTTCCTCTTGCTTGACACCCTAGCTCGTCGGCCTTTATTTTGTCCATATGCTGCAGCACCCACTTGTTTCTACATATCTTTTTATCCTTTATATAGGCAGGTTCCATACCACCTATACCTTTAAAAATATACAGTACACCACTCTAAGATTCAGATGAATCAATAACATAAAATACAGTTGCTGACAGCATTGGATATCCACCTCTGGATATTACTGTAGGCACTTCTTTGTGTTTTCTATGCCTGATTAAGGAATCCCCCTTACTATAAACTTGACAGCCTTAAATCGCTTTGTATGCTACACAATACCCGATTCTTCGACATTGTTAATAAGTGTGTAATAATGTACAATCTATTGGTTTTTCGTTTTACCTTTATTCTAAGGCTCCATACCCCAATACCTAACCCATTTAATTCATTAAATAAAAATTGAATGTAATACATAAGTGCTTAGTATTTAGTCGTTTAACTCGCATACACTATGATATCTATAAAGAGAAGTGAACCCAAATAGGGCGGGAAAAATAGAGTTTAGAGTTAAACTTACTACCTACTCATATTACTAACCAAGAAAGGGCTTATAACACAAGAGAGGATGGTGTTACTGACCAGCCTACGTGATAGTGAAGGCGACAACTTAAATCCGTCCGTGTTTGTCCTACAGGATGTTTTGTGTGTTTATAGTTTGGTTATAAACGGAACACCAAGTAAAAGATAAATGATTATGCTCTCATCTTTTAGTTGCTCTACAACTCTTGGGCACCACCGAATTAGGCGGTGCTCCTCTGTATAGATTTCCTAAGATATGCATAAGTAGACTGTTGTACTCTTGACAAATATGCTAATAACTGACATCTAAAAACACCAAAAAGGCAACTAATGCATCAAACCAAGTATTTATTCCCTAATACTACACTATTCTGACTTTACATATTACCTATGGCCACATCTCATTTGACTAAGTTTCTCCACTCGCTATATCTCTGTTTTTTCATTCAGTTATGTTATTCACCTGGCAGTCGTGAATGATGGCATAGTTCCAAGTAGAGATCTGGCTACTTGGTTATTTCGTTAACTAACATACTATGGTGAATTCATCCTAATTTTAATTATTGAAACCCTTATCAAATCTATCTACTTTGCTGCTCATATTTTCCACTTTTACTTTCCATACTAAACCCAAGTAAACTTAACATGAACCCGCATTCCATAAGGATCCGTCTGGGGAGCTGGCGTTATTTTCTCAAACCCAGTTCTCATAACCCACTCCATAGCATCTTTGATGTTTGGAGTTTTAAATTTAATTACTATACCTAAATGTACACGAACCTTTTGGTTTCTGGTCACCATCCACACACTTGGATGTCTCATTACATTACTATGTACTTTGATCATGGAAATTTATTTATCTCAGACTAATGTGTTTCTGTGACAACTCGTTACTACTATGGACTCACATGTTTCTGTTGAGTTTGCCTATAAAAATGGCTTGCTCCTGATATCAAGAAATAAATTATCATTATTATGACAGTTCGTCTATCTTCAGAAGGTATCTTGTAATCCTCGATGTCTGGAGATAAGTGCTTAACAAAACAAAGCAATCGATCAGGACAATGGGTGTTGCAGGCGTGAAATAAATACAGTCTGATCATCAACATTGTTTGCGGCTGTTTTTCGTAGCATCCAGAGCGATCACGATTTCGCATAAACGGTGTCTTGTGAACCAGTGGCGAGATCAAATGGGCCACACTGAAGTGTCAAATTAAGACAACTAATACTCGCTTATGTTTAAAGACTTAATGTCACACTTAATATGCTGCAGCAGCATGAGCACTGAAGAAGTATCCAATATCGCTCCCTGAATGGAGAGGCATTCGAGCCACGGGGAAAACTGGCTAAAGCAAGACACTGCTACATATGGCCAGTATCTCGGAAGACATCACAATCGATTGGTCTAGGACGACGGACTAAGTTTTCAAACCCAGAAAACAAAATACCGTCTAATAGGAATTATCTGTTACCGTTTATGGGCAGTGGTAAACCAACCAAATAAAGTGTGCCACTGAGGGAGCGTAGGAGATACCTGAGTTACTAATACCCTTTCTTCTTGCCTATCTCAGAAGTTGCTGCATAGACACTCAGATAGCATCAAATTTATCACATAGTCACAACCGGTAAGAGTGGGGGGAGTCACTGTGACCGTAGAAATTATAATCCGGAGGACAAAGTTACTATTGTTAGAAAAATCACCAGATTGCGATAACATTCGTCCGTTACTATTGGAGCCGTTTAAAGGAACCGTCCGCAAACTACTGTATATCCAGATGCTCTGAAAAGTCATACTGGATTCATGCTACTTTACAGTCATGGTAATATTAATATGAAAATAAACCGGGAGGTAGCGAAAATCTTTAAAAAATTGTCGTACAAAATAAATTAAAAATTTTGACATTAGGTTTTACTTGAGACTGACTTAACAACAATATTAAATACCGATAATTCGATAGACAACACATTAATGTGAAAATAACAGTATGTCCTGAAATTAATTACAGAATGGACATCAGTGTGGAAGACTTGTTCAAGCTGTCAACAGAGACGAGATTGCACTGCTTAAAAAGATAAATATCGATAAGTATTCCGATCAAACAGAATAAATGCATTTTAAAATCCGAATGGGATAATAAAAATTGTGCTAATAGCTTAGTGTGATCTTTGGAAAACGTCACGATGCTATGCTAATTCATTCAAATGCCTTGTGTCGACCACCTTTTCTGTTGAGTCAGCTCAACCCTTAATTGCCGGAATGTCGGCACTGTATACATTTGAAGGAGAGGGCGCAAATCCACACTCATTGTCATATCTGAAATCTAAACGACAGGACTATGTAATCTCTACTAGCCAGTATGGGTAGCACTTGAAGATGTGTAACGTAGTGATGATGATGCACAGATGTAAGCAAAGATGCCTCGTGGCTTGCGTTAAACGATGCAACACTATTATGACATAACGAACACTAGTCGATAGCAAATTATTTTTTAAGTACCTGCTTGAAGATGCCCTGGTTCATCCCATTTGTGTTTGTTGTGTCGAAGTTTCCCAAAATAAGGCACATATTGAACTTACTCCACTCACAAATGGTGTTTGAAACAAAATCGCCCATCAGTGTAGCAGTACACAGACACAGTACCCTAGTAGTAACTTGATCATTTTTAGACTTGACAGTGCAGCTAGCTGTCTAATATGCATTGTTTCCACCTACTTCTAATATGTCATATTGGGTACACAAGTCATTCCAAATTAATAAAACTGTTCCACAACCCTAGTGACCTAATCCCACTTGGCATAAATGTGCTCTGTAACTAATGGTATGGAAGCTATATCAGATATTAACCGTGTTTCTGCAGAGGCAACTGTTTTGGACAAAACTTATATCATTAAGATACTTAATCCGAACATGTATATTTCATAGTCTGCAAACACCAGTAAAGAATATACTCAGGATTACTCAGTTACGATTCGCTCTACTCAAAGAATTCCTGGAAAATGACACCTGACCATCTGTAATCCCAGGATTACCAACATTTTCAGCGGTTTTTGATTGAGATCTTAGCTCACCGAGAGATTGCTTTTCTTATTGAGGCCTTCTAGCGGCTGCTCCGATCGAATTCGCACGTTTTATTCACTAAAATTACTATAATATTTTAAAACCGTACTCCTTATCTTGAGCTACCCTAAACAATCTTTAAAATGCTTGTACATTAAGTTCCATCATCAACTCATTTACTTAACTTAATCAGTTCCTTAATACGAACTCCTAGTTATGTTCCTGGTAGTACAAACCATATGACGAATTCTACTAACTTAAGTCATGAACACGACACTTTACTACCTTTGAATCTTCAAAATTTAGGAGAATTAGTGACTTATATACCGTATATTTTTAAAAAAATAAATTTTTTTGGTTATACGTCCAATGTTTATTTGTTTAACTTAGTCACATTTACATAATACTATTGACGCAACCATACGGTTATTATATGTTATTCCGTCTTGTTAACCTAAAATTATTGGATCTTCGGTCCATTCTACTGGTTGTTCTATTTCCAGAGCGGTATCAATCATATGGCCAAACATAATCCTTACTAGGCCTTTATGATGCCTATATTGTAATGTATGAAACGCTTATTCATTGAATTCCCAAAAATTAAAGATGGAAAGTGACCTCTGCAATAATATGCGGTTTGTTGCATATTTGAGATCTTTGAATGAAACCAATGAATGCTTTCTATGCATCTGTGTCCAAAGTACGTCAGTTCCGCTAAATCTACTTGGTATATGGGAAAAGGTATCTATAATCCATATGTTTATAATGACTTTGCTTGTGCCAATTAAACTGACCATATAATCTCCACATTCTATTGTTCTGATGCATTTTATTTAGTTAAAATTTCTCCTTTATTTAGCACGGAGCATACCTGGTCTTGCTTAGAATAAAAATTATGTTCTAAATTTTTTTGTATATGTGTTACATTTATATCGTTAAACATTTCATAAACATCATAGTATGATTACACGATTTTCTGGATATTCACCAAATGTATAACAGTTTGTTGCTATCGGTATTTCAGGTTGGGGAGGCTAATTTTTTCCAAAGGGTTAATCCAGGAGATAGAATGACAATACTCTTAGAATCAAACTGCCTTTATATGGCAAGTAATTTCTGTGAATCAAAATCCCACTACATCGAGGTTCCTGAAAATGATCAATCAGTAGCCAAAACAATAAAATGTCGATTTTCTCAGACAGCGGAACTAAAAAAGTCAAAACTGGCTAAAATTGTAATCAGAAAATATTTAAATGGTGCAAGCTTCGAAACTATTACTGAAATCAAACTGGATTTGGTAAGGTTAATATGGTTATAACCACTGTTTATCGACTTGGTTCACATTTTATACTAAATGAATGCTACTCTGTAATGTGTATATATTACAATGTATTTATTTATCCCATGGATCTTTAAACATAGTTACAACCATTCAAGTCCCTTGAATACAAGAGTATTTCTTTACCTTTAAATCTAGTTTAACTTAGTAATTTATGTTATAAGATGCTGTTATACAGAAATATTTATCAATAGGGTGTGCTTCCAACTTGCTGCCGGTTTATACAAAGCATTTAAAAGTATGTGTGCCTAGTTTACTGTTTAAACTATTTTTTTAAAACTCAGGAGCTAGAATGGTCAATTTATAGCCTACATATAGACCATAAATACACGGTAACAAAAACTGGTCACTGCGTCGTTTGCTTGTTTATGTTAAAGTTGCATTGAGGGTGATATGATTTTGAACTTAGATGGCATTAGACAAAAATTATTTTAACACAAAACAACACAAACCTCTATTTGTACAACTAGTTTGATCAACTAACAGTTGTTTAGGTGACTTTTTAATTTGCTACATGGAGATTTATTATGAACACACATTTCAAAAATACTACCTGTCAAAATATTTTTGATTAATGATTTATTTTGCCTTTGTTATGTTCCACAATAGGAAGTTTGTAACCCCTCCATGAAAACTGAGAGCTCTTGGACTATAAGTAGTCTCTACAACCTGGCCTGTAAGTTATAAACTGATTTTAACTAAGCACGTTTTACTGTGTAACGACTTAATAAAATTCAGGGATCACAATATCATTTAGCCAAAAATTTATATGACAGTTAAAATACTGTTACAGATATTTTTACACTTAAAATTAGGCTTTAGTAATTAGCTATATTTGTTAAATATTTTCAAAAGTTAAAAATATAAATTTCTGGATTTTGACCTAGATACTTAAAATATGGTTCATATTATCAAGCCTGAGCTTCGTAATTTTGACTCAGCAACTGTTATGTTGTGAGTAAAAACGTTCTTCTCAAGACAAAACAATTCTTAGTGCTCCACTAACTCTAAGGTGTGTACCAAAACTTTTTGAAAGCAAATGTGCTTACACCAAATAGGATGTACACTAAAAGATAATTTTACTCAATTTCAGCACACCATTTTGAATAAAAAGGTGGTAGTTGATAGATGAATATTCAGATAAAACCGAAATAAACAATTTATTCCTGTATAATTGATATGTCTACTCTTGTCAGTGACGAATAGTTCGATGTCTTTGCAGTTGAGTTCCCTGACAACAGTTTATATGTGCTTGTAGGCATATATTAATAATACATTTTTTCAGTCTTATCAGGTGCTTACCTAAAGGTGAACCATTTGTCATATTTTAAAGCTAAACTTGGTTTTCCGAATGAATGTATTAAAGCTTTTGAATGATTTTTAGTTGGAATAAGACACATTTGGTTAGTAACCTAATATATACTACGTTAACCTTATTCTTCCCTTATTAATATTTATATATTATAAACTGTCCACTGTCGACTATTTCTTATTGGTTCTCGATGTAGGGCCAAAACAGAATGCAAATTGCCCAAAATGTGTAATATATTATGCATAAAACTTATTACTACGGGCTTTAACTTTAAGTATATTTAATTTTCAATTGTTGCTAAATAGCACTGTACGGATACCTTCATGCACCGTTTAGATGGCATCATTTTGCAGAATTACTTGGTTTTACGCCCAAGGAAATCCAGGAAATCAGTGAAATACTTTTGCGGCATGAAAGTTATTTGGGTGACTCAACTACACAAAGACTGAATCACATAACACCTAGAAGAATATTTTGTTTATTACTAACTAAATTTCAAATGCTTGGTGGCTGCTTATCTAAAGTTGCAAGTATTCTTTACACAGCTTCAAGGGGTAACAACAAGATAGTTGATAACATGTCACAAGCTAAATGCCCTGATCATTCTGAGATTTCTTCATTTACTCGTCATCGAATGCCTAGCACATATGTTGAAAAATATTCTATTCCAAAACAAAGCTATTCAGAGCAGGGTAAGTCCGTTATTTTCTTTTATATGTGCATAACATGAGTTAAGCTAGTCCAAGGCAATTATATAGTTCAACAAGTTTGTTCCAAGAAGGGATCTCTTTTCAAGGAATTGATTGGCAAGCTGTACAATCATATATATAATAAATTGTCGATCATTTTGTAACTGTACAGATTTTGACTAGCTGGTATGTGAAATTGTTTAACTACATAGTGTTTTAAATAATGAATGAGTAACTAACGGATGGGGTTTGTGAAGCATAAAGATTGTGCAGTCAGTAATCGTGATTATCACTAGATTAGAATAAAGATTTGTAAATGAAAATCGCGAAATTGTGAGTGGAGACAGTCTTTGTGATAACAATAGAATATTAACAATTGAAATAATAGTGACAAGTGTTATTATAATATTAGTGAACGTAAACAAAGATAGGAGTAAGATATGAAGATGCGCAAAAGTGCAAATAAGTACATAAATGAATCACATAATGCAAATTCTCAGCCAAAACCAGGGTAGAGAAAGAGATCTCACAGATTGCATTTGTATGCACAACTCAGGCTTTAAATTGAGGGTTGCAAAAGCTTTTGCAACGTAAAACAGATTCGGACTTGATTATTTTGGTTTATTTGGATAAATTTTATAGATTGTGTCAAATGATGAGTCTGAGCCTAAGTGCCCTGAATCTATATATTGTAGGATAGTGGTTGTGACCCATCTGCACTGTCCGTTGATCAGTCACACTGACAGATACTGTCAAATACGGCGAAGGAGCGGTTTCAACGAACGACCTACATACCTATCTTCATAAGATCAGGTAAATTAGTTAATGTACATTAAACTGATCAGTAGTAGCATCATTCCCTTTAGTCGGAGGCATATGGGCTAGCAGCTGCTGGATGTTGTGAGAAGAGTCGTTGCATGAAAAGAGTTTTTAACCTACCTCTCTGAACAATTTTTAACTATATTGCTCGCAGTATCTTCCTTAAATTCGAGGTTTATATATGATTTTTTCTTCGGAATAACGTGTTTCGTCTATGAAGGCCGCTTCTTCTCTATGTTTTTATCGATAAAATTGTGCGGTAACCGTTTTCTAAGATGATGGAGTTTAGGAAGATTATTTCTTTATATGCGCAATCTGCTAAACATATTCTGCGGGATCAAGGGCATAGCGAGCGGACTAGGTTGCGTTTTATCGCTATAGAAACTTAATTGTGGAAATCGGTCAACTGTCCATTCGAAATAGGTTCCTTGTAAATTGATCTCTGTAGAGATCCATCATTTCTTTTAGTAGGCAGAACGTCTAGTAATTCTAGTTGTAGATCATATTCTTGTTCCACTGTGAATTTTGGTGTCAAGTGGCAACTAGTCATTGATCTAGTAAATGGGTATCTTATGTATTTCTTGTCCATTCCAAGCACAAATATCTGCATATTAAAAACATGATTATCAGTTAATCGTGCTTTCTCAGTTATGCACTACGTCAAAAATTGATAAAACAAGAAAAATCAAAGATATCAAGCAGAATTATTGACTGAATAGTCTACCTTCAGCATACATCTAACTACCGACAACTCATACATTATACGTTAACGCAGAATGATCATCCTTTTAAGTTCTCAGCACTGTTGATCAATAACACAACTGAAAACTCAAGATGATATGGTCAATTTATTTATGATCTTCGCTTGTATCTTCAGTTATATCGTAATTTGTGCATTAAGTTTCTCAAGTTTGGCTAATTGTTAACGTATTATCTCTTCTCCCTTCGTCTAGATAATTTTCTAGGTAGGAGTTATCTGTAGCTTATTTTAATATTCACCACGTCAGTTATGTTTACTATTTTCTTTAGTTTTTAAGTTCATTTATTGGTGCAAATGCTGCATACAGAAAGTGTAGATTTCACTAAAGAACTCGGTTCAAGCGTTTAAGTTCACCCATAGTTAACTTCTCAAAACATATGAGTGTAGAGTGGCAAGACATGTGGCTTGAAAAGGTAAAAATATTTAAAGACAAAACTTGAAAATAAATCAAGTGGAAACTATACTTTTGTATTCTGTATTCACCCACCAAATGAATGGATAAAGTGTGAGATGCAATATATTTAGTGAGAAACGTATAAGTTACGAATAAACTTAGTCATTTTCCCACTTACTGTGGATGTATGACTTATTCTAACTTTGGTCAATCCTCCATATTCGATTCTGGTCCTACATTGTTTATGAACTTAATATTCTTGTTTTTCTGTGTTCTTCGTTGTTCAGATTAGTTTAATTATTACAGCGAATTTTGTATAATTTCAGAGACTTTTAACAAATAATCATCAAGTTTTAACAAGTTAGAAGGCATATATTTGCAAACGTGTGGAAAAAAACATCTCAATATACAATGAATTATCAAACTATAGAAACCACGCGATCAGAGCTATAGTCAATTACAATCACCAACATTTTGTCAGCATACTTGTTATAGCAAATATTATCGTTATCAATTTTTAACTAAACAAGTTTCTGCTTATAAGGTCAATATTACTCATGATAATGAGACATATTTAGTTCTATATCACGTGTTGAAACAGCTACTAACACACATTCTTATTTTCTATCACCTCAACGTATTCACCATTATTTGTGTGTTGCTACACACAGTGACATTATTACTAAGTTGATCATTTCTAGGTTCATATTCAACTCAATAGAAAGACGTATAATACTGTAGAAATTAAAATGTTGCCAATATGCGATTATATATATATATATATATATATATATATATATATATATATATATCGCATATATATATATATATATATATACGTTTTACTGAACAAGTTTTGACAAATGAACATGTTGTATCCGTGTTAGTGATAATCATGTTTGCTAAATTCGATAATATTAATTACAAATTTATTGATTATTTTGTATCATCTTTTCGTTAAAGAGATTAAGTAGTTAAATCTATATCTTTGTTTACACTGATTAGACACACTGCTATTCGTATAGGTTGTTTACCACAACACTTAATTGAAAGCATAACATATTTTTTGATCATGTCAAGTAAGCATATATTTACTTTAAATTTAGTGGAGAAGACATTTCATGAAAAATTAGATGTGACTGTCACTATCTTCAATTTGTTTACTACAGGTGACTCATTAAATAAATAAATAAACATAGTGAATTGATGTGGTTTGCGTAGATTGATATCAAGTCTTAGTTAACTGAATTCGTCATAGATTGATGTTGGTAGGGTACAATTGAAAGTAGAGAGCAGTGGACAGCCTCTTCACCCTAGTATGGGACTTCTCGTTAGTGATCATCCTAGATGGCGGCCTAGTGGTGCAGAGGGTTAGGCATTCGTTAACCTGAAGCCCGTGGGGCTGATTCGAAAGTGGGGGTGCCAAAGCTGTCCAGTGCTCCCTGGTTTTTAATGGTACTCTACCACTCCTAGGACGGACTAATCTTAAATCAGACTAATTTCTTAAGAATATACAGCTGTAAACCGATGATGATGATGAACGTTAGCCTCACTTCTGATTATGTCAACATTATGTGTTGCAAATTTCTAAAACAAAGGCCATCTGTAAATCGATTAAGGCTCTGCTTGATCCGACTCAGTTTGTCAATAGTATCATACTCGTCATGAAACACACAGACCTTCAGTTTAACCTCGTTTAAAGTCGTAGATGCGCACTGTTGGAGAGCCTAAAACTAAGACAGATATCTGTTCGGCAGTCCCTGATTTTCACTGATTTACTAAATGATTCAGACCCTTGGTGAAGTTATAGATGAACTGCTATGATCTGCTAAAAGAGCACGTTAGTTTTGAAAACAATGGTTAATAAACTCCTAGGTCTGTACTTCGCAAACTTCTCTAATATATGCCAATACCCACCAAATTAAATGTGCAAAGTAATCAGCAATCTACCTAAATAGACTGATAACTAAACAACTAGGCAATCATGTCCAAAGACATACATATGATGATATATCACATTTATCAAACAGGATCTAGGAGTACTACGTACTTGCTGTAACTCCTGTAGATGAAGCCACTCTTAAATTAGAATACGCACTATGTGAAAGTTCACTGATGAGGCCAGTATGATTCATTCTAATCATAAACCAAGCTGAAAATAGTCATGTGTACACACTACCGAGGAATTTCGTGCTAGAACAGAACAATTATTCATTGTTTCCTCGTTTTTAATAGCTGGTTGACTAAGGTCATATTTATGCCAGATCCTACGATGACGTCGACTGACTAACAGCGACCATTGTACTTGCTACGGAGTAGTAATCAGAATCAATTTCAGCCTCATCAACCATGATTTACTGGTGTATGATAGAATCTCCACATGGTTTCAGAAAGCTCTCTCACCTGGTTTGAATCATTCTTGTGGTAGATGCACCTAAATTAACCAAGGGGCGAGTATTCTGAGCAGCATTCCGCTCAGTTTCCCTGTATATTTGTGAAACGTGTTCATCAGTGTAGATACTATTCTTTAGTCTTATATATATATGTTTGGATTCTTAAATGATCAGTGCCAAGGTTAGTCATTAGGCACCTATCAACTAAGGTGGTTGGAGAATGTATAGCATGCCTAACCACCACTTTCGATGTATTATGATGAATGGTTTAGAGGTAGATTAAAAGACAGCTAAAGAAAGATAAATTATAACGTGACAGTACTCTATGAAATCATTGCCTATCGGTGTAAACTAAATTAGTAGGATATCATTTCTTAGATGAAATCCCTTCTTTAAACGTAATTAGTAGGTTGAAGAAGTTGCATGACGTAGTTTAGGCTAAGTCACAGAAACATAATTGCATTCACTTTTCGTCTCCGACTGATTCCGATCACCAAATTTTTATATAAATTTTATTCTTCGAACTGATTCTTCCTTTTCGACTCATATTTTGGACATTTGGTTCTATTATCACCGCCGATATTGATACTACTAAAGTGTTCAGCACGATAATTTCATCTCATGGTATTGGTGTGTTGTGGCGTCTTGAACCAATCTACGTGTATGACAGGTTTTACATTGCTTACAACTGGATGAGGAACTGAGTAGTTGGAGTCAAAATACCAAATATCTCATCTGTTCTCATGGATTTTCAGCAGTTCCTTTTTCGTCATTTGTATAGGGGAATTGAAGTTATAAGTTATAGCGATTTCGGTGCACAGAATAAATAAGTTTCTATCTCATGTTTAACATGCATAATTTCTGTCCTTGTCACGTATAATTTCTGATTTCAATAATCATAATAATTATTAGTGTTTAAGTTACGTAATCAGATGATATAATCTGTCTGATCTTTAAACGTTTTCATCTACGTCTAATAGGTTTCAAATTTTGACATACATACAAAAATGTAACATCATGTTTATCAGATGTGTTGACAACTCATCATAGTTACAGAAAACTATGACCTGAATAATACTGTTTGTCATTCCATTTCATTAAATTTTCAGTTGTTCATTTAATTTGTCAGTATTTATACATACTTGATTGTGAAGTTAGAAGTTAAATGTTAGCTTGGTCACTAATATTATTCTTTACTTCTAGTGTTTGCTAATGACATAAATTAATGTATATATAGATAATGAGTAACCTGCAGGTTAACTTCAAAGTTATAGCTTTGATTCAACGTTTACAATTATTGTTTTTTCACAAAGATCCATCTGGAACAAATTTACGTCTATTGAGTTTTATTCTAGTTATATTAAGATTTTTCATGTTGAAACTATGCAGAAATATGTTTTGTTCAGTTTTTTGATAATGATATGTTAATTGTTTTCATTCTATAAAGTATTTAAAACGTAGAATGAATTCTTTCAGGTACAACCATTTAGTTAGTCAGTCGGTTAGTTACTAACAAATCGTTCTATAACAACACAGTTTGCAAGGTAGAGTAGATTGGTAGAATTCAATGAACACAACGGACCAGACGAACGTCATCCTGGTCACAACTCATTGGTTCTTCATTAGCATCCTGAATAGCTCGGTGGTAGCGTAGGTGACCAGAGTTATCATTCCAAATCAGTACTATAGGTATGCTTTGTTGATTAGTACTAACTAAGTCTAAGGTTCTCCATTGGCTACTTTCAATCATTTAACGCAGTATGCACGAATGCTTTGAACTAGTCAGTCATAACAGCTGAGTTGTGATCAGCGTCATATTCGTCTAGTACATTAGTGTTGGAATTCCGCTGATCAAGTTGCAATGTGCAACTGCTCCAGGCAACTCATTAGAGATGATCCAACACTTTAATGTTGGCTGTTTGGAAGCATTTTATAATAAACTACGGAGCTAAGACTAGTAGTAAATGAAACCCGCCATCAACGTGTACCTGTTACTTTGTCGACAGTGATGATTCGTTTGAGATTCGAACTCATTAGCCTACTCCACAATCTGGGGGTTAGCGTCTATTTATTTGGACTGCAGAGGGCCTCATACAGGACTGAGACTGATCACTGAGTAGAAACGAATGTGCGTGTGTTGTATTTGCCTTAGTACCAATTGAATCCTACTGATTAAGCTGAAATACAACCACGAGTCTATGTGATTGAATATATGTGAGAATTCTATTTATTGCTAAATTGATGAGTGCAATATTTTTTTCGGGTAATGTTCACTGCAGGGTAATTCCACTTTTTTAGTTAATGTTCCTTATTCTTACTTAGAAGTTAAGATCTAGAATAAAATTGAACTTATGAAGAATTTAAGCTTAATGAAAAGTTAGTGAGTTTGCAGATATTGTTGAGGTATTATTGGAAACATTGTTAAAAATATAATCAGAATTCAAAATATAAAAAATGTCCGTACTTCTCAAATCATTATATTCAAATGGTTTATTTTCATCGTTGTAGTTCAGTCTTATAGGCAGCTTTGACGCATCTTCAATCATAATTAATTAAGTATAAGTTCAATTCACATTCTTCCCTTTGCTAGCTAATTATATCATGGTGCAAGTAATTTCAACAAAGCGATTTACTCGATTAGTAAGCTAAGGTTTACATATTGTGTATTCAAGAAAATCACAATGAAAAATTCGTTATAGACGTTGGGGTAATGTTTTCAGGGTTGATTTTAATAAAGAACAGTTACGAAGTCTAGTAAGTAACAAAACTGGTTTAGGCCAACAAGTGACGTAAACAGTCACTTTCTTAGTTGAAAAATATCCTTTCTTGTTTTTCAGGGCAATATGAAACCAATAATTTGTGTTCTGTTATTACTTATTAACTATCAGTTAGAATGGGAATAACTTCTATATTAGGATCATATTACTTATTTTACGATATCTGGTTATTTAATAAACCGAAGTAATAGTAGTTTGTCGTTTAACTAAAATTCAATCCAGGCATATGAAATTTTGTAAACAAGATAGTATTTAAAATTTACTTATTGCTTTTTACGTTGCAGAAAGTTGAGTGAAGGGACATTTCATGATTCCTTTTCCTAAAGTAATTGTCAAGCATGTATCAATCTTAGTAACTGGTTTATCTTAATAGACTTTTTTTGTTACTTTTTGTTATTAAGTAGTATGAACACAATTTACCAACTTACAATTTACACTGGAAGACAATTACATTTTCGTTGACCATTTGTCAGATAAGTAACGTCGTGCAAATATATTGTACATAGAACTGACCAGAGCTGTTAAAAAAGGATCTGTCTTCCGTCTTCTAAGACTGTTATACACTATTGTCTTACTTTCCTTCATGATTACATACATGTGACAATTTCTGATGATAGAAAAATTACCGTTGTTTGTTTAGTTGGGGGATAAAATGAGTAGTTATCAACAAATAGCATATAATTCATCATGTCTTCAGACTGTTTAAAGTAAAGTGCCCGAATGGTTATTTCTTCTGTGAAGTGACTGATATTAGAAATATGGGTTGATGGGTTTTGGCTTAGTAAATACTCATTATAATTCTGATTGGGAATCGTACTGTCGGATTACTATTCTTGATAGATTTTAGTTAGATAATGCTGCTGAAAAGTAATAGAATAGATAAAAACTATTCCTGATTATTGTATTCTTTTAATTACTTTCTAACTACTTTACAATCTATAGTGAAAATTTTAGTAAGACATGTACTACAATTATGACTGAATAATATGAATTCACTTTATTTCGTGGTTTCTCACTAGCCGCATACAACCTAGGAGTAATTATAATCTGTTAGGGATTCAAAATTCTCAGAAATACAGTTGTTCATTTTGTAAGCTTTATTTGTAAACTTGCATCACATTAATTTAATTCAATGTGAGTCATACTTCAGCGGAGTTACCATGACATCTAATTACATGAATAAAATGTTGTCTTTTGTACAATTATTATATTAGTTGACGATTTCACTCTGATAAATAATCATTGTAAATTAGTTGATTGATATGCCGGGCACCTAACGAAGATTGACTATCTTTGAGAACTGTGCTTTTGGTCTGATTCATCCGCTGGCGATGGGGGGTAGGTTGAAAGTGTCTAGAAGGACTTGAAGCTGGAGATTTTAGTTTGAAGTGGGTTGATCTGCAGCTACTCGCCCACGCAGATGATTCCAGTGTCGAGTCCATCTCTCCCCCCCCCTTCACCTCTACTTCGTACATAACATGGCCCAGTCTTTCTACCACACCGGCCTCCGTGCAGGGACTGTAATCACGAGCACATACCGGACACCCAACCTCATACATCGACAATTTCTTGGTCACTGTGCTTGTGGTCCTGCTTGGTAGCATCATATTGTGGATTGTCTTAAGTTTCCTACCCATAAGGACCTCTGCTAAAGACTTCTTCTCTGGTAATGCATCGTTCGGAGTCGTTCGATAGACAAATAAGAAATTTTGTAATGACTCGATGGGCGTCTCACTAAGTGGGAAACATAAACTGAAGGTGAAAAGGAAACTTTCTGGCGCGAAAACGAGAAATTTAAATTTACACAAATAAATCACGAAAATACCAGGTTTACCAAGGGAATTCTGGAGCTCTGACATCCCCAACATTGATATAATAATAAATACAAATGTATAAATGTGGTCCGCTCGTCTCGTGTTGTCGTTGATTTTCTTCACAAGTCTAGTCTTTTGGAGTAGCTGTCGGTTCGGAAGGAACAAGTCGTGGTATCCGATCCGAAGTACAGGTATCAAAAATAATGTTCTCTATAACCGTACCGAGGAACCATATAGGGGAAATCAGATACATAATCCGTATACTCTAGATCCATGAGGTGTATCGTATAGCAAACTGTACTAAATTAGTGAGAACCCACGCATTTATTCTCTTCACGTTATATTATAATCATTGAAAACAATACGGTTTTCAATACCTTATATGAGGAGAATTTAATACTGTATTTATTATTCTTGCTTAATATTTTACGAATGTAAATTATGTATAACCGTTTTGATTTTAGTGATTTTAGTTAATTCTAGGTTGCTTGCATCTGATGAGGAATTGCAAAATAAAATGGATTAACACTGTTCTGTAACGATTGTCTTTTCTATCTTGCCAAAGGTGATTGAGGGGAGGTAAAGTACAAATTAAGGTGAAAATGTTGTCAATAGTGAAACAACTGTTGCCTACATAAACCTGTCTTTTGTTTCTAAGTACAAGAGTTTTTATTTAGAATTTTAATTCAAAATGTTAAATAAATTCTACGTCTGCGAAATGGTGTCAGACCTTCCAATATTTAAGAGAAAACAATTTCCTATTACAATAACTAAATTTGGTGTCAGTCTAAGTAACTTTCAATTGTTGTCAACTGGTACATGTAACTTTAATTTTTCTTTTTTTAAATATTATTCTGCTTTTAGTCCTAATGTCTTTATACATTTTAATTTTGTTCTATTATTACAGATATCACTCATGGGATATATTATCCAGGTCAATCCGTACATAATAATAATAATAATCAATATTTACATGCTGACACATGTTATTCACGTGAATTTGGTCAACATCAACCTAATAAGAGTATAAATCAATCAAAAAGAAAGGTTTTTAGAAACGGTAGTTTAGACAGAATGACGAACTGGAAAAATCCATGGTCAAGACATGCAAGACGGAGAAACAGCTTGCCAGTAACCAGTCAATCAGAAGATCTTAATAATATTACTACTTCATTTCCTACCTTCCAGCTAGTAACAGAGTTTGATAATTTTGTAGAATATGGTACACCTATAAAACGTGCTTCGTCTTATATTGATTCAGATGAAGAGACATCTCAAGTTGCCCCACGTAAAAGGCGTTGCACAATTAATGATAGTGAAATCTTACAACAGAAGTCTGAGTCTATTCGTAGACCGAAGGTTATAATGAAAAAACGTCGAAACGGTGGGAAATTATTTCAACAGCGTAAAACTAATCAAACTTTATTACCTAATTTATGGCATCCACCAATCTCTTCAACAACAGATAGAACAACGGAACATCTGTTAAGTGTCGTACAAGCAAAAATTGATGAAACTAAACGGGAAACGGAAGTAATTCACAAGAATGTCATGTCATTTTTGGAAAAACTACAGTCACCTGTTAAGACGATTTCAGATTCCATTGATTATGATTCTAAATTCAAAGAAACTAATTTATCACTTCTATTTTCAGATAAATCTATTCAAGAAAATGATATATGGAATATTCTGCGCTTATGTAATAGTATCAACACACCGAATTGGAAAATTTGGCTTAAAGTATGTCATCCTACTTACAATGAGTTAAATCCATCTGATAAAACTTGGACAGAAATTTCGAAATTTAGCGAAACCAATGAATATTTCACATCTTATTTAATTTTATTGAATTGGATAGAAGTTAATTCAAATCCTGAAGCTATATTTAAGCCAACTTATGTGAATTTATTTAGACAGTTAATTAGTGAAGGTTATAATGAGTTTGTAGTTTTATGTAAACGGAAACTCTTTAATGCCTTTTAATGTAGACGAAGTTTTGTAAGCTAATTTATCATCCTTCTTTACTTATCTTGTAAATGGACGTTTTCTGTGATACTTCTTCATTGATGCTACTAACATGGCATAATTTTACTTTCGTAATGACTTAGTACTACTTAATAGTAGTATATTTTTGTATAGGATGTATAAAATGTAAGTACATCAGTAATATTGTTTTTGTAAATATTGTTTATATTCATAATAATGACAATAAAAATAACAATAAATCGATCTAATTAAAAAACAACGTATTGGACTATCAATCAATTAATGAATGCCTGTTACCCCAAGTGGAGCATAGGCCACCCACCAGCATTCTACAACCAACACTGTCCTGGGCCTTCCTTTCTAGCTCTTCCCAAGTGCTGTTCATTCTCTTCATGTCTGTTTCCAATTCACGACGCAATGTGTTCCTGGGTCTTCCGCTGTTTCTCTGGCCTTTAGGATTCCAAGTCAGTGCTTGTCTTGTGACACAGTTTGATGGTTTCCTCAATGTGTGTCCAATCCACCTCCAGCGTCTTTTCCTGATTTCTGCCTTGGCTGGAAGTTAACTAGCTCTCTGCCATTGAAGGTTGTTGTTGATGGTATATGGCCAACGAATCCGAAGAATCTTACGCAGACAGTTGTTAATAAATACTTGTATCTATTAACAACTGTCTGCGTAAGATTCTTCGGATTCGTTGGCCAGATACCATCAACAACAACCTTCTATAGCATTGGACTATACTATTCTCTAATAATTGAAATGCAGTAAACCTTTAGTCTAACAACGAGGTACTAATTTATGTTTCTTTTCACAACTAATTTCTCTTAGTAGTACATATTTATGTTGAAAATCAAATATGATACCGTAGATGTAATTACTAGTAAGTCATTTTCAGTAGTTTTCTTTTATACAATATTGGAAATTTTTGAGTTAGATTTTGAGGGCACCAATAACTATCAGAAACATGTGTATCTATTGTTTGATGTAAAAACTATTTAAAAAACGTCGTCATTAAATGAGGTACTACTTACGGTGAGTTATTCAATAATAAATGCAAAATACCTTGGTTTTCTAAAAAAATATTAGAGTAAAAAAATACATGTTAATACTGTATACATAAATAAAGTGTAAGCACTTCCATCCCCAGGTTCCGTTTATATTAGTTTTCATAACACTATGAACACTGAAATTTGTACACAGATAACATAAAATGATTGAATATTTACACCTGATAGAAGACCATTCACTATAGATGATATGCTTTATATTACTTACCAGTCAGTGACTAACCATTCTCAGAAACTTTGTACTGTGCAACCAGTATTACACAAAATAATTAGTATACTCCTTGGGCAAAACGTTTATTTCCTGGCAGTTACAACAAAATTCTACATTCTATAGACCAAATTTTCCCATATTTGACCACAACTTTTCTTCAGGAAACATGGATTATTTTTCAACAGTATCTGTTGATAAAAATCTATATGGTAGGGTAGTTTTTAAGCAACATATGTCAGTCTGTTAACTGATAACTGAAACAATGATAAATTGGTTTACAAAACACTTTAAATGTTTACTTTTCTTAAAATTTTGACGATAGGGAATACATACACTTGCAACTACGCATCTAAAAATCCTTGGATGAGAATATGTCACTGCTAGTTGTTTTTCTTTCAATTTATTAAATCAATAGCCCGGCTCAATAGTACTGAATAGTCTTTTAAGAAGCCGACAAATTTTGCAGTACTATAACAACATGAATTTTTTTTCGCACATCTCTAATCATACTGATGGCTTTGCTCGTACTCGTTCATGTATACTTAATTTCGGTATATTCTTTGAAGACGCTATAGCTTGGAAGTGATAAAAAGCACATATGTAATGAAAATATTTTAGAGTTAGATTATATAAGTTATATTTGTGAAATAAAGAAACATGGTTGCAAAGAAGTATTCTCAGTTTAGTTGATGATTTTATAAACTTGTAAGTTTGATACAAGTTCTGTAATAATCTAAAAATTAAATGAGTATCAGCAAAACTTACTAGTTGCTGAATAGTTATTTGAACCAATTATACTTTCTGTTTTTTAGCATTAAGGTCAAAGTTGCAAGTCTTACTTTGTAAGTACTTTTTCAATCCGACAGGTGGTAACATTATGCCGAACGTTCCGATTCCCACTAAGTAGTTCTATATTAGTCCAACATGATTCATTTAATACACAGTAATGTCCTAGCAAACAGTCAAACTCCTTAGGAGTAAACAAATTTTGTCCTCAAACTTTGCACAGAATCTAGATTGATAGCCCTATGCAATTCCTAAGTGATAATATTTTGACATCAATTTCTGGTTTGAGTTCCCTTCTTCATCTTTTTTTGATATTTTCTATGAAAAAGTGTTATTGAAAAATGTTTCAGCTCAGTCTTATGTGCATAGGCTGGCTCTTTTCTCGAGAATATGTAAAGATTTGAAATTCACTATAATTTGGAAATAACCAGATACTGTGACAGATACAGTAATAGTTTGACGTAGCCTTTAACTTATGCCTCTTAAGCTTTATGATGTAGGACATACGCAGTGAATATCCATAACTCAGTTACGAATCATGGGAAAGTACTTAAAATATCATAGCGTTTACCAAATCTCGTGCAAATAAGAATATTTATTTTATTCAAAAAATATGAAAACTTACCGAGCTCACATCTTAGTAATCTTATTTCCATTCGATTTAATTAACAATATATCATCAGAATCTAAAACCTGTAATGGCAGTTGAGTAGTAAGTGAGAATAAGCGCCAAATGATGACAATATTTGTAAGATATCCTGGCTGATGTCTTAAATTGGTTCTTGGTGAATGTTGACCGCTACTCTGAATAATAAGTTATAACGAAATACGAAGATACTGTGATTTTAGTATTTAATGTTTTCAACTAGAAATCAAGTTCTGCATTGTATTCTTGACTTCTAGTCAATCTTCTTATGAGTTTATGATCGTAATCGGCTTCAAACTAACCAAATCAAGCTTCACAAAATAATAACTAGAATTATTCAGAGTAGTAAATTCAATGTACAGTTGCACTATATGATTAGTGATGCTTAAATATCTGAACGGTTATTGTCCAATAATGTCCTATTATATATCAATCTTAGTAGTCTAAAATGTTTCTATGCATCGCTCAAAATCATCTATATTCTAATAGCAATAAGAGGCATTTACTGGCTTCAACAATATTGTAATTTTGTATTTAAGTAATTCTAAGAATGCTTCAGGATCTCATAACGCATGTTACTCATTTGACAAGAATATATTTAGCATAGGACAACTATGTAAAATAATAAATTGAAGGAATAAGTAACTAAATTGTTTGTCTGTAATGGTGTGCATCAAGTCAACTGTGTCTCCTAATTTAATCATAAGGAATATCATCAATACTTTTACAGTGACTCAAAAGCCCACTTCATTTTAAAAATGCACCAATAATGGTTTCTAGAATGAAAATAAAAGCATTAAAATAAAACTGTCTACTATATAGAAAGATTAATAAAAATCAATGTATTGTTGTCTACAATTCACATAGTATTGATGATATTAGAATATTATCATAGATGAGACTAGATATTTTAGCTAATATCTATATTTTGGATTCATTTAATTCCCAAGTCTCTATGGCATGAGTTTTATCAGTCATATTTTTTTCCAGCTGATATCTGTAATACAAATAATTTTAAACATCATATCGCATGTTCGAACAATTTAGATTTTGTCTTAAACAAAAGCTTCTTTCAACTTAACTTGGCAGCTAAGTTTAATCATAAACATCACAGAATGATTTTAGACACTTTACAACCAATCAATGATATATTATCTCCGTATAAGCCATATTTCGATGATGTATTCATCATACTTAACCAACCGTAAATGTGACTTATTGTTTATAACATACAACTTCTAATTAATGTTTTGCCAGGGTTGATTCAGGTACTCAGAAATTTCTGTTAATTTTCACTGACTATGCAAAACTGTATTTGATCAATGTATCATTTCATTTTTGACTAGGCGTCTGAAACACAGTTACGTCCGGTTTAATTTAGTTAATAACAATGATCACTTCACTAACTTACAAATGAAATTATATAATACCATGGAAAGTGACAACAATCAGAAAAACGACGGTTTCAGTTGAGAAGAGAAGCAACAATATTCATTCCTAATATTAGAAATATTTTGCAAAGTATTCACTAATCAACTTGAATGGTGATGTTCAAATTCCTTGATCTAATAAGTGTTAAGGAAAGAAAACTGTTTGTGTGTGATAGGAAAAATTTAAAAAATAGGCATTCGTCAAGGTGCAATTATTTTGTTTAGAAGAAAATCTAGATCTTATTTACGATACTGATGGTAGTTTCTTAAGAGAAACGAAAAATAGATGTGAAGCATGTCTACTAAGATAAACTTTTGGAAAGCCTCTAATCGATGCTGATTGTTCTATTTGCGTATAACGAGTAGGTCTCTACTGCGTACGTAGGGAATTCATGAAGATGTTTGCTTCATTGCACGAATCCAGCATGGATCAGCATAGAAAAGTAAAACTTGTTTTCTAATACATATTAAACCGGATGCATTCAACTTTAGATCACTTATTTCATACAATCTGCATAATTTAGCAACTATGTTTGTTTGAACCTAATTCCTCATTTTTTAAAGCGTCTAAATTCTATAAAAAACGAAACAACGCCTACTTCTGAAAAGGTAGGTTGTCAAACTCCCTTAGCTACACAGACCCCGATATCTCATTTTCCATTTGTCGCATTTCCAATATCAATAAAGTTGTTTTTACAGCTAACAATTTCTGATAATCACACTATATAACTTTTGTTTAAATGTTGAAGACCACGTTTACTTACAATTACTTTACTGGCATTTTCTTTCTTTTATCTGAAAGCTTGATGTGATATCGACAATTGTAGTGTGAGGATTATAGCCAACTACTGAAGGCTAAGCTCGAACTATTAGGTTTAAAGTGCCTAGGTTCAATCTCTAGTGGTTTCGTAGAAGAGTGCTACTAAGCATTCGATTCTTGGATGGGACATGCATTCAATAATTTCTGGTATTTTAGTTGTCTTGTTATTGTCAGTCCTTAAAGTAAAGCTTTAAATACAACTGTCCTTTCAGCACATCTTAATGTTTACTGTTTAGTTGACTGAATATATCACAGATTGATGTTGGCAGGGTACCATTGAAAACCAGGGAGCTTTGGACAGCTGTTCAGCGGTACCCTGCCAACATCATTTTGTGATATATTCAGTAAACTAAATTACTAATGTCCACAAAAATAACCATCTCAATTAAATTATAATGAGCTCATTAGTGACTAACTTCAAGATGTTCCTGAAACTCTAGTGAGAAGTCGTGACTGGTGGAGTCAGACTTGTCGGGAGTGACAGTTATCACCAATAACAATGGATGAATGAGGCGTGATATATATATATATATATATCAGAAATTGAGTGAAGTGGGAATTCTACCATTGGATGCCGACCTAGTGGTACAGAGGCTTAGGCGCTTGCCATCAACCTGGAGCTCCTGGTGCAGAATCTGGGGTGCGCACTGCTGAGGAGTTATAAACTAGAACGAAACAGCTATTCAATGCTCCCTGGTTTTCAATGGTACACTGCCAACATTAATCTATGATATATTCAGTCAATTAAATAACCAATATCCACAAAAATAACCATCACAAATGAGTTTTCTGTTTAGTCGCGATCGATGAGAAAATTATATTACGTTATAAACGAATGTCTTCATTAGCTTACTATCATGTTAGTTCTATTCTTCATGTTCATTGATAATTGAAACAATATATATGAACTTTAGTGGTTAAAAGATTACTTAGTCATCAACTTAATTAAATAGCTACAAATTCGTAATTCTAAACAAATTTTAATTAAATAATTATACTTGCAAACATTTTAATGCTGTAAACACAAAATGAAAAGTCTACTTCAGAATACTTAAAACTATAAGGATTAAATTCTTGATTATTGATCAATAATATAGTTTATTCTATGTTGTTTAAACAAACAAATTTTAGTTCGTGCGAAAAAAGTCATTAGTGTTATCTTTTGATAAGTGAAGTTACATTAAAGTAAGATGATGAATGAAAATTAATTAACTAATGAATGTTACATAGATGAAAGTTGAAATTCAACCGTTAGATACTCGTCGACCCAGTAGTGCAGAGAGCTAGGCGTTCACCAAACCTGATGCTCTTGGAGTGCTCGCTACTGGATAATCCTATACTAGGACGAGGCAGCTGTGCAGTGTTCCTTAGTTTTCAATAGTACTCTACCAACACCAATCTTTGTTGAATTCAATCAACTAAAATTAATTTTGTTTACAATTACAAACAACTACATTTTTTAACGATAGTTAGACTCATTTTACTAACAATAAACTACTTTTTATCTTTTGTAATTGTGTTAAATAATTAAAAATTATAAATAATTAGAAGTAAATTTAAACAGCTGTCTATTTAATACATTTGTACTACTTATTTTTCAATTAAACAATTGGTGTAACTAACCATTATGTAGTTTAAACCTGTTTAAACTGAAAAATAAATATTTGGTAACTATTTTATGTAATTACACGCTATTATGAACTACTTGTAAACAATCAATGAAAAGAAGATATGGTAAGTGCAATAGTTAAGAGCTTTAGTGATTAAAGCTGAATAGCAAACAAGATCTTTTAAGCAACTACAATGTAAACACAGTAATTCAGTGGAATATTGTACAACAGATATTGAAAATTCATTACTGTAATGAAATTTTTTGAGTTAAATTCTATTATTGCTTTTGATTTTAATATTGCTATCACTTTACATAGTTAGGTTCCATCGAACAATAAAGCAAATTTAACTCATTCTTGGCAAACATAAAAACCACAACTTTTTTAAGTTGATACTGATGAAGCATACCCATAAACTGTCTTTTGTTATCCTTAATTATCGAATATATATTAAATTGACTAAATGATAATTGACCAATTAGGAGTGAAAAATTTTCTTTGTTAGTATTGTATTGGTTAAAGTGGTATTAGCAAGGGATATCTTATTAAATTTGCTTATCGATCCTAGTAAATTTCAAATGGAGTACAACTTATTGAAAGTCTTGATCATAATGCGGCTAAAAACTCCTCCTGGAGCCCCCACAGGGTTGCTGACGGTCCCAAGCCCTGATAAAGGAGGAGAGTTGGGCATGGGGTTAGCAACCCCACCCCGTAAAATAACTGCCATGCTAAAAACAGCTAACAAGTAAAAACCTCTATAACCATTCTAACTCTGCCCTGGAAGTTGGAAGGACTAATATGACGCTTCATGGTGAAAGCCGAGTTCCTTCGGAAGCCATGAGGCCGATGCCTCCTTCTGACAACCGGAGCAACAATTAATATACTTGACCGACCTCAAACAGCTGTTCCCTGGGCACTGCGGTCACACTCCCAGGTCATCACGACCACCCCTAATCCTCTTTCTCTTTCAGGTTCCTCAAGAATGACCCTTCCACGGTGTGGGCAACCGGGAAGTGATAACCGCCCTCATACCTCTAATAGCACTCGAGTTCACCTTGTTCATGATCAAACACGTTCTCGCTCTCTGGTCTCTACATGTAACACTTCTTTTCCTACATTTTCTATGCGCGCCATTTGAACCGGTTACCCGAGTTCCCGAAGTGTCATACCAGGTCTCCTGAAACAACGCTCTAAACTTCATGTTGGAGCTTTTAATGTGCGTACGCTGTGTCGAATTGGTCAACAGGCTGCCTTAGCCAAAACATTAGAATCTTTTGCAATTGATGTATGCTGTGTCGCCGAAATATGCATACAGGATCCCAGCATGGTCATCCGTTTGACCTCACCTAGTCAATGCAACGGAACAGCACACTTCACTCACGTTTATCTGGAGACCCTACAGCAAGCTCACGTGGCCTTGCTGGTGTAGGCATAGCACTAAGCGTACGTGCAGAACAGGCACTTCTCGAGTGGATCCCTGTAGACAGTCGTCTATTTGTTGTCCGTCTAAATGGCACAATACGAACTCGGAAAGATAGGGACACACGCCGATGACTTTTTGTCGTCTCTACATATGCCCCAACTGACTGCAGCACAAATGGAGTGAAAGACGACTTCTATATGAAGTTCTCTAGCCTCCTTCAGAAAGCTAAGCACTCAGACATAGTAATTATAGCAGGAGATTTTAATGCCCAAGTAAGTAGACTAAATCAGGCTGAAAATCACTTAGGTGGGTTACTCGGCATCCCAGCCCAGAGAACAGACAACGGAGATCGTCTGTTGCAGTTATGTTCAGACTACCGTTTATTTTTAGCTAGCACAAACTTTAAGCATAAGGTGAGACATTGCTTAACCTGGAGACCCCCCAACATCTACACAACGATGGACACAAATTGATCACATCGGCATCAGCTACCGTTGGAGAGGTTGTATAGAGGACTGCCGCTCTTTCTGGGGCACGTATCTAGATTCTGACCACGCCCTAGTGAGAGAACGTATCTCTATGCGTTTTGCTGGTAGCAGAAAGGTTACATCGGGCAAACCCTTTAGATATCACTTTGAGACTGAGAATGCTAAGATTGCATTTATGAATGGTTTGGCTAAGCATTTAGTTGCCCACTACCAACAAGTTCATCCCGAAGTAGCTTGGAATGATTTTAAAGCAGGTGTAAACACTGCAGCGCTATCTGCATCTAACCCCAATCCAATGGTTATGAAAGACCATTGGATCTCTAGTACTTGTAGGGAAGGCTCGAAAACTCGTTCCAGCAGGCTCGGAGTATGATGAAGAGCGACGACAACTTAAACGTAGACTGACAGAGTCTGCGTAAGGATCGTGAACAGTGTTGGGCAACAAAAGCAAAAGCGATAGAAGCATCGGCAGCGGCAGGCAATAGTAGACAGCTGTTCCGACTTATCAAGGACACCGGTTTCAAGAAATCGGCAGTTAGTAAAATTATTTCTGAAAAAGATGGGTCGATGATTTACTCTCAATTTAGAAGATTAGAACGATGAGCAGAACACTTTCAGGAACAGTTCAACTGGCCCCCAGCCACTCTTAGCTTACCCACAATCTCCAAGCTACTCGAATGGAAAACTGACACAGGTCCCCCCAACTCTCAGTGAAGTTGAAAACGCCATAACTAAATTGAAACGAGGGAAAGCAGCAGGACCTGATAGGTTGTCTACCGATATCTTTAGGGATGGTGATCTAGTTTTAGCATGCAGATTGACTGATATATTAGCCAAAGTGTGGGAACTAAACACCATCCCATCTCACTGGTCTAGACCGCTGATCGTTCCAGTTTACGAAAAGGGACAGAAATCCTCTTGTGATAACCACAAACGAATCAGTTTGACTAACATAGTACCTAAAATATTAGGCTCTATAATCGTCCGACGTTTAACCAACACTAGGGAACAGCAGACTCGAGAAAACCAGGCCGGTTTCATACCTGGCCGAAATTGCATTGATCACATATTCACTCTGCGCCAGATCCTCGAACACAGACATATGTACCAAAGTTCAACTATAATTGTATTTCTTGACTTGAAAGCAGCGTTCGACTCTGTAGACCGTGAAGTCTTGTGGCAATGTTTGTCATTAAAAGGTGTACCTCAAAAGTACATTAACCTTATAAAGGCTCTCTACTCGGTCACCACTGGTCGAGTCAGAGCATATGGCGAATTATCACGAGAAATTTCATCCTCAAGTGGAGTCCGTCAGCGTTGCACCTTATCCACTTTTTAATTTAATTTCATCATAGATGTACTGTTAGAATTCTCACTCACTTCTTTTAACTCCTCAGGAATTAATCTCATTCCATGAGGCTCTCTTGTCGACTTAGAATATGCAGATGATATAGTCATATTTGGTGAAGACGCGCACAGCATTCAAGGTCTCTTGAACACGTTGAGTAACAATGCAGGCATATTTGGGATGCGCTTCTCCCCTCCGAAATGCAAAATGTTACTCCAGGACTGGCATGCTTCTTCTCCTAAATTAGTTATAGGGAGTGAAGTAATTGAATGCGTTGATCGCTTCACTTATCTCGGAAGTCTCATCACCCCTGGTGGGTCGGTGTCTGACAAAATCTCAGCGCGGATTCAAAAAGCCCGATTGGCATTTGCCAATTTACGGCACTTGTGGCACAGACGAAATATCCGTGTCTCAACGAAAAGCCTGGTATACTTCGCAGCAGCCCGCGCCATTTTAACATATGGCTGCAAAACGTGGGCCATGAAAACTCAAGGTATGCGTCGTCTCCAGATATTTAACCATAGGAATCTCCGGAACATCGCTCGTATACCATGGAATAGCCGGATTAGTAATAGTGAGGTTAGACAAAAGGTTCTTGGGAAACACGGTAAATCAGTCAAAGAGGTCATTAACCTTCATCGACTGAGATGGCTGGGACATGTATTGCGCATGCCCGACCACCGTCTACCCCGTCGCGCCATGTTAGCTAGGGCTGAAGTAGGATGGAAGAAGGTTAGGGGCGGCCAAACCAAAACATGGCATCAGTCCATGAAGTCCTTGACTACTGGTCTAAGCCATGTAGGTAGATGTAGACTACCTGGTTGGGGTCCGTGTGATGATCGCACCAAATGGCTGGAGACACTAGGCGATATGGCTCAGAATCGGTCACAGTGGCGCAAGTGTATTCACTCTTTAACCTCATCTAGATCTTAAATTCTATTTTTATTTTCTGGACATCTTTACTTACTCATCTCTCTTGTATTCTGTTTATACGTTACCTCAATATTCTCGTAGTGCTAGTGTGGTATGGCAACTTGAACCTACGGACGTTTGTGCCCGGTTCTACGTTACTGTTGATGATGATGATTGCGGCTAAGTTGGAGGGTAAATGCAGCGTTCATGACTGACAGGTTGCTTAATCCTACAAACATAATGAAACCGTCATGCTTTTGTTGTGGACGCAGAGCTATTCAAAATGTGGTTACCATAGTAGTACACTAAGATATTTGGGTCAGTTGAAGATTAAGTCAGAAAGTGTTGTCTGAGTTAACTGTAGAAGAGGACTATAGAAGATTATTTCCTGTTTTATATATTCGATAATTAAGTTCGTGACACACATATCATGCCTTATCAATGATCAGTGTAGTTGTAAAGCTCAATCATAGTATCCTCATGAATTCAGTTGATCGAACGAGATAGGTTTTTGGTTTGCTAGAAATCCAACAATCTAAAGAAATGAGAAACGTGATGACGAATTCGTCACCGACAAATATTGACTTATCTCTTAAACATCAAAATAAATGGTGTGATTTAGGTAGCACTTGTATTAGTCTCAAATTACTAATCAAAGTTGGCAAATTGTTTGATAAAACTGCACTTCTTCATAGGCCTAAATTATTAAAATTGGTTTCATGTACTCCCATACCCTAATGTGAGATATCAAATGGCGTAGAAGTAGATTGGAATAGGGCTAGAATTGGTGAAACCAAGGCATTGATTACAGGCTATCTGTTTATTTTGTAAGTGACAATTGTGTAAATTAGTTGTACACGTTACACCGTTTAACGTAGAAATAGCTAGATTGATGCAGACACATTCACTTCTCTTTTTTTTTTTCTTTAAAATCTTAAGTTCTGATACCATTTTCCATAAATTGATTTTCATTTTATCACCTCCAAGAATATTCATCAAAATATTTACTGTATATCATTATCATTACAATTATGTTATTTGAACTTCTTCTGAACATTACCTCATCGTAAAAATATACTATGAAATGATTCATTAGCATAAATTTATATCAGATTCTAACATTGATTGATTAATTAATCATATTTAGTGAATATAAGTAACAACTAAATAGAATAGTAATAATTTAATATTGAACAAAATAAGTTTATCATCTGAAATATTTATTTTATTATGTACACAATATATTTAAAAATGATTACAAACATTATTATAATCACTTATAGCACACAAATCAAATAATCAACAACAGTAAAAAAACATTTAAAGAATAAACATAGAAACAATTAAATTTGTTTCTATGTAAATATACACATTTAATTGATTAGTATAGACAAAAATTGATTTATTATTATTATTATTATTATCCTTGCATAAATTTTTTAAATTCAATAAAATCAATATAACCACTTTTATCTTCATCACAAAATTCAAATATTTTTTGTACCTCTTTAGCAGTAAATGAACCACCATAAGCTAATATGTATTTTTTAAATTCTTTTCTATCAATACGTCCATCATGATTTTTATCAACTTTATTAAAAACTTCTAACCAAAATCTATCACTTTAAAGTGTTAAAAACAAAAAATAAAGGAAAACAAAACAAAACAAATAGATAAGCAATGAAATGATCGATGATTAAACAATATATTTCTTTATATTATCTTACTCATAGAGTAAAACACTATTATATATATTTTTTTGATAAGATTGAGTTTTTTGAGCTGGATAACTTAATTCCAAGAAATTTGTTTTTGTTCAAGTAAGCAATATCGACATTTTCTTTGAGTAGAAGTAAGTGATTGAGTCAAACACTGTTGATATTGTCCAGAAGAACAACAAAAGTTTCGAAATTAAACGATTCAGCTCAAAATATTCTACATTATCCATTTAGACTTTACAATTGTAAAAGGTTTTGTGTGTATATATTTTATCGGAACTTCAGAATTCTATTTGATTGTTTACACTTTACCTGAGTTGCTTATCATTGTTGCTTTTGTTTTGTCTTGGTGTTATTTTAAAAGATCGTCACCTTTTTGGTCAGGTTATGTATGCATATAAGCAAATGCATGAAACGTAAACTGACTCTGGCTGTTAGCTCAGTTATCTTCTACTCCTCTATGTGGCTTCGGGACTAGCAATAACAGGGCAGACATACAAGTATAGAGCAACAGTCTTTGTGTCTTGTTCGCTGTGTCGGTACTAGTAAGGTTGCATTTTTGTAATCCCATGCATTTAAGACGACAAACTAATAACGATATGGAGACGACTCGCTCCCACACTTACAAAATGTAGGTATTTGAGAAGCTAAATGAAAAAGTTGATGTAATTAATTGACCAATAGTATGTGCAGCCGTCACCAGTTACCTTGCAAACAATAGTTTATTGAATGAATAATTTACACGTCAAAAAAGAAAAAAAAATCAATATGTCCTTTAAGGCTGAGCAAGTGCAGTTAGGGTTTAAGCAGCCCTGAAATATGTATTTAACTTCTCCAGCTGAGATACGCAAATCATTGCAGTCAAAATATTTTGATCGTGTACAAGAGGATCTAAAGCTATATGATAAAGCTGCCCCAAATAACCCAGAGAATAGACTTGGAATATCTGCTTCCACTACCGAAGAAATGATGCAAGAATACAATATCGTCCCATTTATAGTCCTTCAGAAAATCGTTGTACTGCCAGAGTTTAATGTCAGTCAATCAACAACTGAGAAGCCTCTAGTCGGCGTTAAAAGAATGTCTTATTTGATACATAATGAATGCTCCTAAAATTAGCTGATTCTACTTGGCAGTAACATTTCGCTCTCATGCCACAATAAGTGGTAAAAGAAGGTACTCCCTGATAAGCAGATATTTTACTTCCAATCATAGCATGCAACGTAAGAGACCGCAAAAATTAAAAGTTAAAACAACCGGAAAATAGGTAACATCAATTCAAGAATTATGGTAAGTAGATCATCGACAGCTTCTTTTAAGGTCAAAAATATATTTGTTAATCACGGAATAATACATAGATAAATTGTTTCCTTTCATCATTTACAATAGATTTTCAGTTTATTCTTGCTGATGGATTAAAACAATTTTGAAACCGTAGAAATGTTTTCATAAAGTACCTGAACAAACTACTTTAACTTTCATTTGTTTGTATTTGTCACAGACTTATGTTGATTGGGTACCACTTAAAACCATAGGGCAGTGAACAGCAGTTTAGTCCAAGTATGGAACTCCTCACTAGTGTTCGCCTTCGACCCCCACTTCCAGGGGATCCAACCTGTGGCCTTTAGGTTGACGAAATCTTAACAATCTGAACTACTTAGCAGGGGTTCACTAGTAGAATTCCAATCTCCATCAATTTATAATGGGGTTCAGACTTGCCGAGGGTGAGACAGTTATTACTAATGATGATGAATGGTCGTCCCACTATAACGTAAACTGATGGAAGTGGAAATTCTGACGTTGGACACTGACCCAGTCGTGCAGATGATTAAGGTTTCTTTGTGAGACCTAAAGGCTGTAAATCGTATTCCCTGGCGGAAACGAGTGCGCACATTGGTAAGAAGTCCCATACTAGGAAGAAAAAAGTGTTCTTCGTTCTCTGCTTTTCACTGGTACCCAAGCAGAACTAATATGTGACGAATACAAACACCTAAACTGAATACTAATCTTAACAAAACTATAATTTATGACTTATGTTGGTGTGTAATTCACCATATTAATTATTGCAACAATTTACAACTTAGAACAATCGACACTAAGAATCATGTATAGAAATCTGTTTTTTTTAAAGACAACTTTAGTAACTTTAATTTGTATAGTACCTTAAGTATTGTTTTCTTAAGCTGATTACGTTAACCAGTTTGTCTAATGTATGTTGAAAAACTAATGAATGTAATTAAGTATTACACATTTTTGAGTAAATTAGGTTTAACTGACATGAGTCTATCACATGCTTTTCATGGAACTAAAATATACACATACACTAAAACAGATTATATTGACTAACTATAATGTTTTACAAGTAAAATAAAGACTATAGCAAAGATTGAATAGAACAGAAAATAATTCCATGTTATAAAAGTGACAGTGGTTCATAACAGTGCTTCTTGTGATTAAAATTATCTTGTAGTGTTCAGTAAGTTGCTACTAATGATACATATAAATTGACGAAATATTTGAAACATTTTAACTGGGCATAATAACAATTTTGGCGGAGTTCAGGATCATCATATTCTGACATCTAAAGGTTTCTCAACAATTATTAGGATATTCATCTAAGTGTATACAATAAGTGTTTGGAGATAGTCGGTTGACAATTCTGCTTCACATTCATTTTTTGCACTAACTGATACTGATCAGGAGTCTATACTAGTCAGCATGTGGAAACTGGTGCTCACTGTTGCATTCACACTATTTTAGTTATATAAGAAACGAAGCAGATATTGCTAGTTCATGATGCAATCATTACAGGATGTCAATAAATAACTGAATTTGGAATTGATGATTCAGTAGTCTAATTCTCGGAGTCAGATAAGGCTGCCTACTCCCGCCTTTTCTTTTCCTTCTAGTGGTTGACTGGATCATGAAAACCTCCACATATGAGGGGATGCACAGAATTCAATGGACAAACAGGATGCAACTCGATGATTTGGACTCCGCAGATGATCTGGATCTTTTAGCCCATACACACCAACAAATGCGAGTGAAAACAACCAATGTAGCAGCAACCTCAGCATCAGTAGGCCTGAACGTACATGAAGAAAAGAGCAAGATCCTCAAATATAACACAGGGAGCACCAATCCAATTGAACTTGATAAGGAAACTCTGGAAAAAGTGGATACTTTCATGTACCTGGGAAGCATCATCGATGAACAAGGAGGATCCGATAAAGATGAAAAGTCAAGGATTGACAAGGCGAGAGCAGTATTTCTTCATTTGAAGACGTATGGGACTCAAAATAACTGTCAACTAACCTCAAAGTCAGACTCATCAATTTGAACGTCAAGACAGTTCTGCTATATGGAGCTGAAACTTGGAAAACTACTGCAAACATCATCAGACGGGTACTAGCATTTATAAACAACTGCCTACGAAAGATACTGAATGTCCGTTGGCCGGAAACCATCAGCAACAGCTTACTATGGGAGAGAACAAACCAACTTCCATCCGAAGAGGAAATTAGGAAAAGATGTTGGAAAGGGATTGGACATACATTATGCAAACCATCAGACTGCATCACGAGACAAGCATTAACATGGAATCCAGTTGGAAAACGGAAAAGAGGAAGGCCAAAGAACACACTTCGTCGAGAATTGGAAGCAGATATTAAAAGGATGAACAGCAACTGATAACAGCTGGAAGGGATTGCTCAGGACAGAGTTAAATGGACAATCCTAGTGAGCGGCCTATGCTCCTCCTGTGAGGAGTAACGGGCATAAGTTAGTAAGTAAGTTTGTTAAAATAGGTACCCAAACAACGTTGTCTAATTGCATTTGAAGAATTTTTCCAACCAACAGCAAACTAGCCACAGAAACTAGGAAAATGTTCATCTTACAATAAATAGAAAAAACATCTAAAAATCCTTATGAGAACTTTAGAACCCCTTTGTAATCGATATCGCTTAGAAAGCAATGCATTGTCCTCAGTATACATTATTCAGACCGAATAACAACCCAAAATATGACACACCAAACATCATCGACAAAATAAGTTGTAATAAGACTATATTAGACAAAGTAGGCGTCCTCTTCGTTTAAGCATACAGAATCTAGTATTGAAATGCCATGATATGTTTTTATTGATTTTAATGTAAGTGAGCAACTAAAAACATGAGTTCGACAAGGAAGACACCAAAATTCTGGGTAGAGGGAATTTTAAGAATGCCATAATTTCTCCATAACCACAGCCTATAGATCAATTGGTGATCAAAAGACAAAATGATATAGGCCCGATTTACCAACTAATGCAATAAAGATCAATCAGGCACGTGATCCGAGGTAAACCAAACAAGTAAGTCAACAGAAAATAAGGATAACTTAAGTGAGTAAAACCCCTTAAAGTAAATAATGACGAGTGAAGTACAACGACGATTTTCTTTAACACTCGTGGAATGACTAAAATGTTCAATTTTGAATCAAGTAATGATGATATTATCTATAATAATAATAAACGCTTTCTAAAGGAACCATTTGGATCAGGAAACCCAATAACACTAATAAGACACGTATGACTATCAGGTTTTCCCCATTATCACCAAAGTAATACTGTTACATGTCTATCTTTATTTCCTCCTTATTTGGCCCTATATACAACAACATTTTTTGCAGTACTTACGATAATATATTTGAAAACAACACAAAAAATGAGAACCTGATTATTTATTAGAGAAAACCTATAAATCTGATGTGTATAAATGTTGATTTCTATGTAGAGCAAACATCATAATCAGTATGCTACTAGAACACCACCGTATTCATATATGACTAAACACATACTAATTAAGTTTATGTTCTTTGGTGAAGTTCTTTATAATGTGTTTTTAAAGAAATTTTTCATTAACATTTGACCACTGAAAAAAATATTAGTATCAGACATTTTCCCTTTTTAATTCTTTGACTAGAATGTATGACTAAAAATCTTCAAAATGAATCTTATGGTAAATCTTCATTTGTTCCTTAGTTTATATCCTATTTCTGTTTTAATGAAAAATATTGAAGTTAATATTTACAACTCATTAAATGCTGTTAGATACTATTGATGTTTATATATATTAATTGGTACTATATAATAACAATTACCATTTTAAATAACAAAAAGAAACGCTATCAAAAGTAAAAGCAGGTGTTTGAAACTATCAACTGAATAACTTACTCAAAATAACTGTCACTATTCATAGTTATTCACCAACGGATGATCTGTAAACATAAAAGAATTTAATCAGTGATAATACGCTTGTACTGCAATAAAAAATTATATAAAGCACAATGATTAATTATCTCATAATCTACAATATCACATCATATCATATCATAACTACAGCTACATCGAGGAAATCAATATTGACTGTATAAATGGCAACAACGATTGATCATTTTCGGTTCAGAACAATTTTAAAAAAATGATGAATATACTCTCAAAGAAACTTTACATTGTTTACTAAATTTTGTCAATAAAGATTGTACTAGTTTAAATGATTTAATATCATTAGGTCTATATATGAAACAGTTTACAATTCATTAATAATGTAAGTTTAAAAAATTATTAAGACTATTAAAAACATATATCTGAATTCACAGGAGACATTATAAACTAGTTCCATCTTTTTAGAGTTATAATTAGGGAAATCATTTGTGTACTAACGTAGTCATAATTCAACTAAATAAACCTCGCTTGATATTATGAATGTTGTTAGCATATCATTGACTTTTCAATGTTATATAAATTTTACTTTATTAAATCTAGTAGAATTATCGGTCATCATTTTTTCGATTGATTTCAATTTACTAAGTTATTCCTCTTAGTTTACTAATAAAGACCTTAAAAGCAAAGACTGCTATTTATTGTTGGTGAATGTATATTTTCATAGAGGTCTCATTAGATGTAATTAGCATACAATTTAATAAGTCATATTTCTTTCCAGTTACTTTATATACTACAGTACACGGAATAAATAGAATGTTATCCTAATCCAATAGTAGATATGGTTGAAGTTAAAAATAACGGTTTCATTGTTCATTAAATCAGCGTACCCGAGAAGATAGTCAACATCATACGAAATTCTTACGACGGACTACATTGTAAAATCGTGCATGGAGGTCACCTCACAGATTCATTCGAAGTGAAGACCGGTGTTAGACAAGACTGCTTACTCTCGCCCTTCCTCTTTCTACTGGTCATCGACTAGATCATGAAGACTGCAACATCTAAAGACACTCTCGGAATACAGCGGATAATATCGACGCAACTAGATGAATTGGACTTTGCAGATGACCTGGCTCTTCTTTCTCACACACAACATCAAATGCAGAAGAAGATGAACAATATAGCAGCAGCCTCAGCAGCAGTAGGCCCCAACACACACAAAAGTAAAAGCAAGATCCTTTGGATACAAAACAACAAACACTAACCCAATCACACTTGACGGAGAAATTCTGGAAGACGTTGAAACCTTTACATACTTGGGCAGCATCATCGACAAACAAGGAGGGTCTGATTCGGATGTGAAGACGCGGAAAGGTAAGACAAGGGTAGCATTTCTACAACTGAAAAATATTTGAAACTCAAACCAACTTTCAGTCAATATTAAAGTCAAAATTTTCAATACAAATGTGAAGACAGTTCAGTTGCATGGAGCTGAAACTTGGATAACTACGAAAAGTATCCCTCAGAAGATACAAGTATTTATAAACAACTGTCTGCGCAAGATTCTTCGGATTCGTTGGCCATATACCATCAACAACAACCTTCAATGTCAGAGAGCTAGTTAACTTCCAGCCAAGGCAGAAATCAGGAAAAGACGCTGGAGGTGGATTGGACACACATTGAGGAAACCATCAAACTGTGTCACAAGACAAGCACTAACTTGGAATCCTAAAGGCCAGAGAAACAGCGGAAGACCCAGGAACACATTGCGTCGTGAATTGGAAACAGACATGAAGAGAATGAACAGCACTTGGGAAGAGCTAGAAAGGAAGGCCCAGGACAGTGTTGGTTGTAGAATGCTGGTGGGTGGCCTATGCTCCACATGGGGTAACAGGCATTTATTGATTGATTGTTCACTAAATGCATCTTATCTGGCACTTTTGGTCATTTTTTTCTGCCCATGTAATGAATAAGTGCTGCATGTTAGTGTGCATTTTGTATGAAATATTTCATTTCACTCCTCGACTTGCATCACATTTATGTTCCTTACCTAGTATGTTAGACCATGCTAGACTAGACATTTTCATAACAGACAACTATTATGAATAAAGTCTATGATGAAAGTTACTTTAATACTTAGTGCACATCCTCCGAATTAACGGAAAAGTTAAGGAAGTAGAGTGAGAAATGATTCATGAATATTTAAAACGTGAGTGACCTTAATCATTAAGTACTAATGTAAACAGAAAAATATCTCCATGAAGTGGATTACTGTATAATTAAAATTGGTATATGTCTGTAAGTATAAGTTGTATTTCTTGTAGTATGGATCCCTGTAAAGTTGGAAAGATACATCTAATAAAAGCATAAACTCAACTTAACGGACTGACAGAATAACGATAAGTGCACAGTGACACCTCATTACTATCATATGCACTCAAGTCAGAAAAAAGAGCTAAGTATTGTAAATAAGCCTTAACAATAGATAAGTGTGCAAATGAAAGATAAAATTATATGGTTTCTAACTAAAATTTAGTCAATTTAGTTAAATCCTCCTCTTTTATAGATCACGATTTGACAATTATTAAATAAATATAATCAATTTAGTCAAGAGTTTTTGAAACAATATATTTCTACACTGACTGTTCACTGAGCAACCAGTGTAATGTTTACCTTGTCGGTATATCTAGCCGTAGGGTAACCACCAGGTTGAAACGTAGACGCTAGCCAAAGCTAATCAACACTACTTACATAGTGCTTTTATTAAGAGGTTAGAAATAATAGACAGGGAATTTTGTTTGACCTAAGTTTCATGTTACCTGACAATCGCCAGCAATTTGAACCAGTAATCTTGAAAAAACTTTATACGCACTATGTGACTCAAACTTGCATCGCTTAACCTTACAGCCTGTAGTTGAGGCTAAGTTATTCGAGACATGATAAATACATCTATTTTCTGAATTTATACCATCAAAGAAATGCCTAATATTGAATAGATTGTCATGAATCAGTAGTGTTTAATTTATTCAGTGTTTTTTTCTAATTTATGCAATAATTTCAAGTTAAAAAAAAAACATAATGTATTACTAACTTTAAACACCCTCCTATTGTAAACTATAGAGATAAACATTCGTTGACAAAAAAAGTTATACCATCTTTCAACATTGAATGACAAATATTAATTAACTAGTAGTAACAAACTAACCTATCAGTTGAAGCTCACGTAAAGAAGAATGAAATAGGTAACGAATGTTTTATTATTAATAATTATAAAGTATGAGATCACTATTATATACCAATTTTTCGTTGATCTGTTATCATTAGAACGTAAGTATTGTGTGTATATGTGTATACTGATGTCGTTATTGTATTACTCATGAAATAATGATAAAAACATAAAATAGTATAAGAGATTGTGAACATCATCACATAGTCTGTTCTTTACATAAAGTTATGATAATAATAATAATAATATCAGACCATTCATTGCCAAGTTGGTTTGTTTTCTTCCAATAACCGAGGAAAGAAAATTAGATTAAAAGTTTATTTTTAGCACAATTTGGCATACTTTCTTGGAGATCGATTATAAATTACTTAAGTAGTGGTAATGATTATCTAAATACAAAAAATGAATGTTTAGTGGAATCAACCCGCTAACTATGTGTGAATGGATCGTAGTCTATGCACCTATTTTTTTTATTCTTAAACTATATATATATTAAAAATCCTGGAGAATAATATCTCAAGAGGATGATGAGTAACGTGATGTGACAATGTGTAGAATCGATGGTGATCTACTTAATCGCTTGCTTGCGGTTCCTAATGAACACGATACTTAAATAATACTTGATATCTATCTGATTCCGTAAAAAAATGAAATTGACCGGCATAACTTCGCAGCTATCTTCGATTCTGCGAAGTACTCCGCGTTGCGTAAAATGAGATACGAGGAAATTTATTTCAGTGACCCATAGCCAATCAAACCAAAAATCCGAAATTGTTAGTTCAATCATACTTTAACACGAATATCAAGAAAAGAATGTACAATAGGTGAAATATTCTGTCCAAGCTTACCAGTAGCTGCTACAAATGAAGTTGGGTTTTCTTAGCTAAATAGTGTAGTTGTAAGGATAATTTCGACTTTCTAGATAACAATAACAGTACAACGTTTAAGTTAAATGTGTTTTAAAGCAATACAATTGTGAATGAATAATATTTTTTTCGACAAAATCTCACCTGGCTCTACATCTATAAATTCAATTTAATAATCCAAAATGAATAACCAAGTTTATGGCGGAAATATCTTTTAAGTTAGATTATATAGTCAACGAATCTGGGGTTATTATTGTCAAAATAAATTGTTTATCCTTCAGAGTGATCATAATCTTCCCAAAAATAAATACACATTGGCGGCTGGGTGTTGTGAACTATACATCAGCAATGAGAATACAAATTAAAATAAAACAAATGTTCTTAGGAAGGAAGACAAGTGTAATGCATATTAAACTATGTGAAATAATAGAATCGAGTAATAGTTCATTATAGTTGTTCATAGGAATATAGGACGAATAATAGTAATAATAATACAAAGATATGAGTAGTAATAACACTAGTACTTGAGAGAAGAGAACAAAGGTTATGAAGATCCAAAGAGGAGAAAAAAAATTTATTTTTCCCTGAAGAAGCTCGGACCAGCTTGCAGAGAGAAATGTTAAAATTTTCTTTAATTTTATTCTCCGAGTTATTTATAAATATATTCTACTCATGTCTTTTTATTCCTAATTTAAAGTGTTAATTAAAGTATATACTATGTCAAACATTGCAGTTAAGGCTGCCAAGTGAGCACCTTGATGCATTACGAGTTTACAAATGTTGAGTTGTTGAAGATACTTCAATAGTGTGATATTCTTTTCTCTCACTGAAACTTGTTTACTACAATTGCACGAATAAAGTTATGATATTCATTTATATTATAGTCATATTCGTCTTATGACTGAAAGTCAACCGTACTCCATAGTAAGTGGTCCATCTACATGGTCTAGTTTTTCCTAAAGTTCAAATAATTCTATGTATCTGAACAACTATACGTGAAATTTAGATAATAATTGTAATTTTAGAATGATCATAAAATATAATTTTGATGCAATACTTGTAGTAATTTAATGACGTAGCATAAGTCAGCACAATCGACTTTTAGGTAGACATTTTGTCATGTAATTGATAATACTACATACATTCTGATAATAAAAGTAACAAAGAAATCCTTGAATATGATAATCCAAGATCGACTACTTTCACCACTAAGTAGTAGTTTAGCATAAATCTAAAGTTATTTATAAATCTCTCTAAAACAGATATGTTTTAATGATATTCTATCCTATAAACTGTAACACCCTGATATTGGTCTTTTTAATTTCAACTGTGCATACTACTTCAATAAATCAATCGTTTGTCGAAAATTATCTTATCTGTAATTATTGGGCATAATTTGTGTAGACTTATATCCCTTGAAACTTTCGAAGTAAATTGTTAAATGGATTAAAAATTTTATATTATTATATATAAATCTGCCGAATTATTTCTTTTATTTTGGCTAGCATCAAGTTACATAATTTAATAGTCAACTTAAATATTAGATGACTTATTTGAGCTCATGAATTTACAGTTTTCATCTTCATATATTCATAGAATACATTTGTCTTGTTCATTTATTATTATCATCATTATTATTCAGATATCTCTGTGTGATTATTATTAACAGTTTAGTAAACAAACGAAAACACTAACTAAACTCATCTTTTTGCTTCTTGTTATTTACTAATTCTAATCAGTGCATACACTACACAATCTTCGATTTCTTAGTTTATGTTATTCATATTTATTATTATTATTGTCACAAATAACCCCCGAAACTTATCTAAGTTAACACTATGTATTAGTCATTTCGACTAATGAGCATGAATTTTTGAGACTTATCATTTAGAAAGACTTGTATCAAAATATTGTGAACAATATAGTAACTAGAACCCATTAACTATTGCTTGAAACGATAACTTTACTAAAAACTTATAAACAAAACATTATAATGAGGTAATCATTTCCATGATTTTAACAACAGAATATTTCAAATCCTTACATTTTATATATTAACTCTTTAATATAATGATTCACTAATTTGTTCATTAATTTCACCTTAAATGGTTAGTGACAAACAACGATCCAGTAAATTTGTTGAATTAACTTAAAAAAAACATTGTTTCTGGTTATACTGAATTACATTGAATGGATCATAATGTAAACATTAAGTGATTAATACATGGTTGTCATGGTTTCAAATAACAATGAACATATTTAAAATAATATATATTAAAAGAGAATACGATAAATTATCATTGTAAAATGTTCACTAGCATAACCATGCGACTTAACTGCACCTGTTAATTCTATGAATTTAAAGAACAATAGTAGTAAACGTTTTAATACAATGACATCATTCGTAACCTATCTACTTCTTATTACTGAAATTCTCTTACATGAAGACAGTTTTCACTTAATTATTACATGCTTAACTAAACGTAAAATTTTTTAACTTCTGTGATGCATAAAATATGATTTTAATCAGCATTAAGAACTAGATAAACATAATAATGATTAAGGTCCAATGATCATTCAACGTAATTATGGCAACCCTATTAGAGGCTAATCAAATTTCATTTTTATCAGTTATAAACCATGAACCTAAATGATGCAGATTTGAATCTAGCAAGAACGTTATCATTTAAACCGAATAGTCTGTTTATTCAAACTGACTTAATTCTTGTCAACTAAATAAATAAGCTAGAATATATAAAAACGTAATTCATTATGACAAAATTCCGATTAAATCGCTTAGTGAATAGACAACAGAGTGAAAAAATTTCTATTCAATTAGTTTTTCATCAAAGCTATATATATATATATATATATATATATATATATATATATATATATATATATATATATATATATATATATATATATATATATATATATATATATATATAATTAGCTAAGAGAGCGTACAAATCTCATGCTAATGCCAAACATGTGTAGATAACGATTGTTACATATAAATGTATACACAAAATAGGCTGATACGTTACACAAAACTTAGCTTTTACAAGAATTTGGCAGTGAAGTAATTGAAATAAGTTAGGTATTAATTAATTTAGAGTTAGCTAAGCATTTTGATAATAAGTCAATTATTATAGTACTAAGATTATGTACGTACACAAAGGTGAGAATAATTTGAAAAAACTGAAAAATGAGCAAACTTTTCAGACAGTATTGTTTTATCCCTCGTTAATTTGGCTTTTGTTAATGACTAAAGTACATCAGTGGGATGTAAATACTTATTTACATGGAAAAAATTAGGTTTACAAGTATAAATTCCATTAGCTTAAACCATGTGTATGAAAATCAAACCTCTATGTCATATGGAACATTTAGTGAATTACAACGTATTACTAGAAAATATTTATTTAGGTCAACTTGATGTCCTATGTCATTTATGTAACTCAATCTTTTTGAGTTATCCTTTACTTATCTCAACTTCATAGATTATGGTGACAAATAATGAACTTTCTGAATCGTGGCCTGAATATAACTGGTTACATAGTGGCCAATCTGACATTCGTTATGATGGAAATCAAAAGTCAACTGTAAACTATCGATTTTAACTACTGAACGTTTTTTCCATATTCTCCCAAGCCTTACTTTAGTATCTCATTATTAACTACATTTTTAAAATATATATTGCGTCCTCCGTTTGGCAATTTGGGGAATATACTAGCCTAGTCGATGACAGAATGGACAATCTTAATAGGCAATTGAGTGATGCACAATCTTCTACTTACCGAAAACGCATGGTGTGACTGAAAATAATGACTTAGTATTCCTAACTATTGAAAGTCTGCTCCAATTTGTCTAGCCCTTAGATGAGAGGGAGCACATGAGTTAAACTAACCAGTTCGAAATTCTTCACATATTTATTCCACATAAACTTTTAAATATTGATATACTTGAACAGATTAATCAACAACCCAACCAGAAAATTGACATCAATACGAAGCAGTTGTATTAATGATAGGTAAATTTTGGTGGTAGGTACATAAATAATATATTCTGGTTTGTGAACAGAAAATAATATTGACAATGTTTATGGCATTAATAAGAGTTTGAAACAAGCGGTGAGATGAAAAAAATAAAAGCAAAGTATCTAACAAGCACACAACCATTAAATATTTATATGATTTTGAAAGTTGGACCTCTATGGTTTAACCATCCCTCGTAAAACTTTGGTAAAAATAATATTAACTTCTACAGGATAGTCAATAACAACGGTTTCCTTATTATCTAGTTTATATGTTTGCTAATGAATTGGTGCTTATTTGGTTACAAGTACTGATTAGCTCCTCTTAAGTTGCAAATTTTTCTCAACATAGCGTGTTATTATCTTAAGGAACTTTCTTTGCTGCCAAAGTGGTGAAGAGCTGTGGGAATGAATATGTTGTCCATTGGACGATGGATAAAATGTAATTACTTTGTTTACATTATCTTTTGTTAATGATATTTATATACACTTATCTTTGTACTTGTTATATTATAATATGACACCACTAACTGAGTGGTAATAATTAGATTATTTATGAGAACTTAACGTATATATATATATGTATATATTAGCGTAGAACCTAGTGAAAACTAAATGAAAAAGGATCTTTTGTCTGATTTTCATATCATTTCATATAACGTTAAAACCTGACTGAGAGGTATTAAGAAGCACTTTAAAACAAGTTAAAATGACACATACCTTCAATTCGTTACAGCAACTGGGGAAAATAAACTTTCTTGTTTATTTACTCCGTTGTAATTAGCTTTAAGTAGGTTCTTTGTATATATATTATTAGAAAGTGAATAAACATGTAGGCCAATTAATTGAACAATACTTGAAAACAAAGGGAATTATTAAGTTGATATAGTTTTAACACCAATCTACTGTATACTAAATAATCATGCAAACCAATTATTAACTCATCTGATGTTCGTTTTCTGTAATTATTGTTATTATTTCTAGTGTATCTGTTATACTCTAAAACTCGACCAATCGCGACCCACGGACGGAAAGTAATAACCTTGCTAAGATTGATGTACACGGACGTTAGCACACAATCTTTATCCAATCCGAATACAGTCGGCCGGATACTAACTATCCTTGACGGAATAGAGTAAAACCACAAAACCTTGATTCACCAGCCCAAAAACTTTTTTTAGTATATTTCAATCACTCTTTATATGTATACAAAAGTATTTAAGCTTTTATGTCTAATATATCTGTAATCTAATAAACACATTCCCTGGAAATTATATCTGGTCGAAAGATCACTAGAACTGGTCTAGCTGTTTCTTTATCAGTTATAAACTATTATTTTTATAGTCTACTATATATTTTTACCACAAATTAGACAGTTTATTGATCTAATTCGGTTACATGCATAAATGTGTCAATTTGAAGAACAAACAAAAGTCATATATAAATAAGAGACACTAGCTCAATAGTTGTTCGACTGCTATGTAAGACGTCGATATTAGAATATTTCCAGTTATTATGATAGGCATAAACTTCGAATTGTCTGAACAGAAACATATCGGGTCATTTTTCTATATTTTCCAACCAACGTTTTTATTATTGTGATCTAAAAAGTCATGAAAAGTAATCACAGTGGTTTTCTAAACTCTAAGCATAGCTTACGGTGACTTTTGTCTTCGCTAACTGATTTTAGTCGATTGGTCTGGTCACATATACTCTAAAGTATAATTCTTTTCTTAAAAATTTACTTAGCTACTATACTTATAATGGGGGGTACTTAAACTATAAAAACTTGCTCTAAAGAAAATGATTCTTTGGTTATGATAATCTAGAAAATTGTTTCACCTTACTGTACAACACAATGATGTGCAGTCATCGCTTCTTTTGTGACCATATTTAGAATCGTTAGTATCTAAACTAGAAGTCAACAAGTGAAGTCATAAGCAGTATTTTAAATCTTTGTGCCATTTTTTCTTGATACAATACAGATATAGTGGTTTTTAGTATGAAGTGACTTTAGCGAGATAGTCACTGGAAAACATGGTGCTGTAAAGAAAAGCGCTTTCAGTAAAATTTGGATTTTTTTGATTTAATCCCAGGTGACGTCAAGAGCGCACATTTCTCAAAACTTACATACCCGGACAAAACAGTTGTATAGTGCTCTCTAGTTTTCAATGGTTGCCTGGCTAAAGTTAGATTGCGGCAAAAACTAGCACACGAGTAGCCTGCACTAACCTTTCCTACTTAAATAGTGTTTGCAGGATAAGGAATGATTTAGTGACAAGTTTATCTTAGTATAGTAAACGTATATTCAAACACTCCTTCTTAACACCGGACTATCGACTGTAAATGAAAATCCATAATACTTATGTTGTCTATTTCTACATAAAAATTTGACGTCTCTAGTCTGTTACATCAGGAGACTAAAGAACAGTAACGAACTCTCAGAACTGTGTTTTAGAATATTATTTCAATTATTTTAACTATGGGTGGTGTAGACATTTCATTTCTATCATTGTTACGTTCCTCTTCCCTTATCATCCCGTTTAGTACATTTGTTGTTAGTGCATAGTTCCTTGTTATGAATTACAGTAAATTAGTTGTGTACACGTTACCCTACTCACTGCCACAATCTCCTTTGTTTTGTATTAATCTAAAATACCTAATTGGTTCAATGTGTGGTCTGACTTTGTGTATATATAAAGGAGAGTTTGAAATATAATATTATTTCTGTCTGGTTGGCTCATTCATCTTGTGTTCTTCATTTCGGCTTTGGGACTGGTAGTCGGGGGGGGGCAGATGTATACGGGCACTGATAAGTAGTTGTCAAGGTCACAATGTATTTGCCATAAGTTGTGATTCGTCCAAATATACTTAACTACAACAATGATAATCTTATTTAGAGTAGTTCGCACAGAAAAAGCTTCACCTCTCTTTTAAAAGTTTTATGTTTATTAAGTGTCATTTTTATTAAGCACATTTTTACAAATTTGTATCAGGAATTGTAATTTTGTGTAATCTAACCACTTTCGATCCATAACGCTGCTGTGAGCTTATTTAACATTAGCATATAAGTAAGACAGTTTCTCAGTAAACAAACAATCCTCACAGTAAGTTGTAGGTAGGGGGGGGGGAAGCAATGATTCAGCGTACTTTTCCACCAAATATTTCTATTACTGATATCGGTCTGTAACACTTCCAGCAGCATTACCTTTGGATCTTCAACCATTAGATCAAAGGTTAGAACCCGCTCCACCAACTTCCGTTTTAGTAGCAGAGTAGTATCACTAACCCTCACAGATACATTTTGGATTGAAGACGAATGTATAAATCTATACTTGGTAAGTGAGTTAAACTTGCATTCATCTTTTGCATAATTATAGATATTAGTATTTTGGGAAGTTGATAACATGAACGCTTATCTAGTCAATGTTATACATATTTTTGTGAATGTAGAAAACTTTTGTAATGAATATCAATACTTTCATGAATTAATACACGGTGGGAATCGCCAGAGAGAAAACATGAAATGATTGATAAACACAGTTTTCGAATCAATAGACGGTAAAATTAGATAGATTCATTTACTATTTCATTGGCGACTTGATGTATTTTAGTAAATCAACGTAAAGTACATGATAATACCTTAACTAGTCAGTTTAAATGCATATTTCATAAAATTAAACTATATGAAAAGAATCAAATTAAGTTAAGTAACAGTTAACAATAAAAGTAACCTATTATTATGTTTCCAGCTCTTTCTATCGTAATAATATTATGGTCAAGAAGTTATTACAAATTACACATTTCATTAAAAATATGACTACTATTAAGTAAGATATAATGTGGTATTTCGATTTTTCTGTTATTTATACACTAAGTATACTAGAATGTATGACATAACACGTTTCAACAATCCTGGTGGAAGGAATATATCGCATCGAAAACTGATCAACTGTAGTTTTGAATGTTAGTATTGAGAAGCTATAAAATCTTATCAATACTATCAAACCGGTTGAGCATGTTAATGGCTACCCAAATTGAACAGCTTAGTGGATAAAAAGTGCTTATTTGAGGCTTAAAGCACTAAACCCCGAGAACCAGTGTTAACATCATTATTAGATGCAGGCAAATCCATTTGACGAGTCACAAATAGCGTGAAACTTACACTTTGAATTCCACTGCAGGACGTATCAAATATACCGACATTCGTTGAGAATATATTTGATAGGTTAAAACTATGAATTTTCACTGATCAAAATATTCAATGAATGGACGTGTTTATATGTCAGAAATAATTTCTTTAAGCTTTCACTCACGTATAAAATAAAAAACATTTCGGCCTAAAAATTGTGATATTTAAATTTCAAGAGCATTGTTAAATAATTTAAAAAAACGAATTGTGATGGTATCGTGGAGACAGGAATCACATTTAATTATTTGTATTCGTCACTGATTGATGTTGGTTATGTACTACTGGTAATTAAAATGTTCATGAAGTCCTAGTGAGAAGTCTTACTAGTCAAGTTCAGACTTGTCTGGAGTGAGACAGTTATTACCAGTGACATTGCATGATTGTCCAAACACATCAGAAACTGACGGAAGTGGGAAGTACACTACTATATGCCAGCCCATTGATGCAAAGGGTTAGGCATTCGCCAACCTTGAGGCCTCAAGTGCGACTTCCTGGTAAATTCAAGGGCGAGTGCTGCTGAAAAATGTTTTACCGGAAGAAACACCTGTTAATTAACCTCTGGTTTTCAATGGTACCAAAGTAAATCAATCTGTGACGAATTCAAATAAGTACATTTGAATATATTAAAAATTCACTCAAATTCATTCGCAGATATTTCGGACTAAAGAAATCCGAATACCTCCACAACCTAAGCAAAATAGATCAATATATTTTATAAGTGAGTAGTTTAGTAAGTTAGGTGTTTGTTGAATTTTTTAACTTAACATCACAAATTGGTTTGACTTAGTTACCTATTAAAAGTCGCGAAGCATTAGACAGTCGTATTATTCTAGTGTGGGACTCTCCAGAAGTACTTATCCACGATCCACTTGTAAATTGAACCCAAAACCTTTAGGCTTTGCGGTGAACATTTAACCACAACATCACTGAACGGGCTCCCAACGGTTGATATCTCTAACTCAGTCAATTAAAGACATATTTTCTCAGCCTCATTCATTATAGTTAGTCAGCTCACTAGTGACTATCTTCTGGAGTTACTTCCTGGAATTTTAGTGTGAAGACGAGACCAATGGAATTCAGCTATGTCGGGAGTGAAACAACTACTCACGAATTATAATGAATGAGGCTGAGTAAATATGTGTTTAATTGACTGAGTTATAAATATCAACCATTGGGAGCCTGCTCAATAGGGCCGTAAAATCTTAAGGTCGTGGTTTCGATTCGTGGGTGATGGATGCACACTTCTGATGAGTCCCATACTAGAACAAGATATATTCAGTGCTTCCTAGTTTCTAATGTCTGTCTAACTCAGATCAATTCGTGATATCAAATCAAAAAGTAGTTTATTAAAATTACAATAATCACAACAGTGACTAACGTTCCATCTATGTGTACCTTTTGCAATATATTGAATTGCGTTTAGACAGAAAATTGAAACAAATGAGTAACCATTGTGATTAACAAATGTAAACAAGTCACATGTTCATTCACATTATCTGACTATACAGTTCACTCGACGATGTCCTTGCATTAGACAGACATCTATTTATATTCATAAACAGAAACATCACATTCTTCATAGCGTCATCCATTTTTCTGCAAGCTACTAAACGAAAGTCATATTTAGGAGTGACTAATATAAGTTATAAAAATGACAATCTATCATTGTGAAAGTTTGTTACTAATTTTGGTAAGAAAATGAAATACGTTGAATCTTCTAATCTTTAACCTTAGAGTAAGTTGGTGACTCTTTTTGAATTAAAATAAACCAAATCAACTAATCGCCTAGTGGTCATTATCGGCCTAGAGGAATTCAACAATAACAAATTATAATCTCAGTATGTAAACATTAAATTAAATCCTTATAAACAACGTTTCACTAGATAACATTTAAACTACTATTTCAAATTCTTAGTCCATTTGAAATATGACTAGTACTGGAACTCAAGAGGCACTTTTAGCCTTATTTGAAACCTGATGACTAGATGAACACATACTCTGGTGCTTATGCCAACACTAAGGTTCAACTTTAGTACCTTTTGATTGATTGCAGTTAATAACGTTACCAACAGGAAGACATAAACTATTACATGCATCAAATGTTATTCATCTATCTACTACTGTTGGTAGTGATAGTTTATGTATATACAATATAATTTTTAGGGTAAATATTAACTTGTGAAAAACATCAAAAAAAAATAGTAATGAGCATTATTTCACTAAATCTAAACACCTGACTTGTTTATTTCATCATTACTTACAATATTTTACATAACTGGAGTACTTATTATTACTAAAAGTTTATAATGCTAAATATAGGTATACTAAATTGAGATGTTCAATATAGAAGAAAGTATACCTTATGAACTACAATGCTGGCCATTAATCAGATGTGAATAAGTAACATCCTAATGTCTATTTATTGTACATACACTTGTTAGTAAGGAAGTCCTTGTTAATAATTTAGATATGCATATTGATTGTATATTTACAACTACTATCCACTTTTCTACAAAAGAAGGTGAGTTAGAAAATTGTTCATGAAAGTAATGAGAATATATTCTGATGATAAATTTAACAACGAAGTGTGAATCGCTTATAGAACTTTGGTCGACAATAGGTATCCCGTAAGTTCATAAAAAGGCTTTTTATGCTAACAGACAGATTTTCACAACAAATCACAGTCCCCAAGAGGTATATGTTTGCCAATCTTCCATCAATGTGGATGATCTCAGTATGTAGTATAATCGTCGATTGTTGATCAGCATGGAATAATTTATTTTAATTGCAAACTCGATTATTACTTATTCTAAAGTACTCAGGGTCTAACTTAGATGGCAAACCTCCTAGCTACCGTCAGTGGCATTTACAAATTTTTATGTAAATGTGGTGTCTGATATTTTAGAAGAACTGAGACGGTGTTACTTAGATGAATCTCAGAATCCGCACAGCGAATAACATCATGCTGAATGGCTCTAAATTATCTAGTGGAGCTTTAGGAAGTTATATTACGAACACAGGCAATTCAGTGAATCTCAAAGAAATTAAAAGACAGAATAACATCAGATTTCTGCGTCATGCAGAAGCGGAAGGTGTTTTTCATACCGGCCAAAACTCACGTATAAAAAGGAATTCTTGGTTCACCTGGTGCGTTTGTAGCAATAAGTTAAGCAGTCCATAGTTAGGTAGCGAATGTTTGAGGTGGAATCCAAAGTTTTACTCCTTTACCTTTTGTGTTATATGTTCTACTGGACCCGATGAATTATGAATAAATGATATGTTTGTTTAATCGAAAAAGCACTTCATTAAGTACTTGAACGTGGATGAAAAATAGGGAGCTGATATCATATTTTTGGCAATTTGTTATTCATCGTTATAGAGAAGAAATGAAGAAACTTATTCACACGAACCCCTGCTATCTTTTACTCATTTTCTTTGTCCTTGATTTCCAATAAAATAGAAACGGTAAGTTACCAGGTACGACCGAACTCTCATAATTTATTTTTCATACTTTGATTAAAAGTTTTATGTCCATCATGTATACTGTTCCCTTTGATATAACTTCCGGTATGACCCACTACCTGTCATTGTACCACTTTACATGTATGAACTATAACAATATACATGTTACCTCATTTCATTATCATCCTCATCTTTGATTTTAACAATATTATTTTTCTAATTGGTAGGCCGCACTATCTAGTCTTGAATGTTTATAAGGAACTAATTGAAACACAGACTATGACCCTGTTTGGTTGGTATATAAATCTTTTGTTCGTCCCTTTTCGGGTTGGTATTAGTAGTATTGGATCAGACCAATGGGTATGGGATACTCAGCCACATCGACAATTTTGGGTGCTTCGATTCGGGAAAGATCGTATTTATAACCGATCATACATCAAGACATAACGTGATAATGTATCACAAGTCGCTGCATTTAGTTTTGTTTGTTTTTCCTATCACTTTTGTAAATATTTGTTATCTTTTATTTCAAAACCCACATAATGATAATAGCGGCTTCAATCTTCGATCTTACTATTTCTTACACTATTCACTAATACATCTGACCTTCTATAAACTTTATTCTTATGTGATAATATTTCTCACATTGCCTTTGATTATTATTGTTACTATTATGATCATTCTCATTGTTATCTAACATATAGTTTTGGTAATTAGATCGGTTTTTATCATTCTGTCTACTGTAAACACAAAACTTAGCACGTCTCTCTAACTTGACACAGTTATAACCTCCGCTTTTTACTTATTCAATCTATCTATGGATTAAATATGTGCTGATGACGCTTTTTATGTGTCCGATAGTTGCAAACACACATCTGATTTGTTGAATTTTTTTAATAATTTACATGCTAATATACGACTTACTCTAGAAGTTGGACACGATAGCACATTTTACTTTCTTGATCTTGGTATCCAGCGTACTGTAAATGGGTGATTACAAAAATTTCTTCATAGAAAGGAAAAATGGATTGGATTATATTTAAATTTTAACATCTGTCAAATAAATTACAAAAGAGCTCTGGTTAAAACGATATTTCACCGTGTTCAGTGATTGATCTTAGAGGATACAATTGAAGAAGTGGAGATAATCATGGTAAAGCGTTGTTTTTGTGATATTGGTTATCCATGGGAGTTCATAACTATGCTTTATCAGACATGTTTATACATATATGAGAATACAGCCAAAAAAATGAATTCGTTGAAAAAAAATATCTTTCACTGAATAAATTTGTTTTACGTTTATTAAGTTACTAGCATAATATGTTTTCTAAACAAAATTCATTAATCACTTTTTCAAAATTATACTTCCAATTTCTTACCCTCTCCCCTTCCTATATAGAAACATTTCTCATAGAGATGGAACTACCTAAGCTTTTCCTATATATATCTCTTATATAAATGAATAATTATGATAGGTTCCATCGTTATATCTTCAGCTGGTTTATATTTACCTGAGTTTATGATTGAAGTCAATCCATATTAATCAATAATCAAATACATTAGCCTTGGAGACTGATGCATTTTTGCTATATCAAGGACATAGTTTTATCTCAATATAGTACTTAAAATTAATGAACAGATCTAAATGAAAGATATTTTTAGAAATGACGTTTCAATGAGTTTATTACATGTGATTGTAACAATTTATGCATTATACTAACTAATGCATTATTTTAAAGAAAATGTAAATTACACTATTTTAAGATTTATATTTTATGTTATTATTATTATTATTAATAAAAACTAATAAAGTTAATGAAGCTAAAAGTACTGACAAAATTGTTAATTACTCTATTATGTAAGACTAAGTATTATTTTCTTTAGAATTCACAGTTTTTTATAGTCAGTTTCATTTATGTCATTTAAAGAAGACTGAATTATATAACATGATATTTAGTAGGTTACTTGATTACGAAACAGTGCTAAATCGGTACTAAAGGATTAGACAAACATAAAATTAGTTACTACTAGGAGATCAGTCAGTGTGGATATTTAAGTCTTACAATAAATTGGCTAAACAGATCAGTAATAGTATCTCAGAATATAAAACTGGGTGATATGAGTTCGAATCCATTTGAATGCATCAGTTTCGTTATTATTACAGATACGTTTTGGCGTCAACTACTGCACAAATTAGTTTAAATCATGTGTCATGTCAGCTACCTGTAACCGCTTACTATACGGTTTAATAATATACATAGGCTTTAGATCAAAACTGAAAAAAATGAAATACTCATAGACGCCCTACACATAGTAGACAAGTACATATGAATTTTTCCAGATAGACAGATTATTTCACTGAAATATTTAACAGTTAATTTCAAGTGTAGTAAGTACTAAATGAAACGAAGAAGTTACAAAAGATCTTTTCAAACTTGTTAGTTTCTTCGAGGTGCATTAGTTGAAACAAGATTCACCTCACCTCAAAACAGAATTGTATCTACAGGTTGTATCTACAGTTGTATTGATCGTGATGCTTTCTACATTGGATTGTCTTCAAAAGAAATTATAACTTGTGCCAAAGAACATGATAGCCACACTAGAAGACCTCCTAATAACCCTGTCGAAGTTGGAAATTTACAAATCAAACCAGCAACAGCAGTGCATGCTATCAATGACAACCATAAATCAATTATTGAAAATATCTAAATTATCTAAATAGGTTTTCCCAATTATAAAGAAAGACGAATAAGCTGAAGTGCTTCACATATTCTTAGATCCAACTGTGCTTAATAATAAGGAAAGCCTTATAGTTTGTCCAACATAGACTTTCTATCCAATCAATCAATCAATCAGTTCCTGTTACCCCATGTGGAGCACAGGCCACCGACCAGCATTTTCCAACCAACTCTATCCTGGGCTCTCCTTTCTAGCTCTTTTATAGTGCAATTTATACAGAGGTTCTTGTTTCGACATCTCATAAATGTAAAAGTAGAGGCTAAGACATTTATATAGAAAGGAAAAGAACACCTGTTGAGTATATTTTTGCAGTTAGTAGTCACATAGCTTATTTCACATCATCATACGTAGTAAATACTGAGCTGAATAATAATACCTGGAAATAATCCCTTTTCCCAGCTAAAATGCCATGACTGAATAACTTTAATTTTCGGCTTTTATCTTTTATCGCTATATTTAGTTAATTAGTACCTTATACTTATTTTGAACCCACGTTTGACGTTATTCAGTTCTTGTATAAAGCTTGTTAGTGAGCTTTTAATTACCCCTTGTATTGAAATTCGGTTTATCCGTTACTAAATGTATTCGCTGTCTATTTAGAGTAACCATTAGTTATGAAATAATATAAAGTAATCGGGCAAACGTAAAGTAATAAGAGAACTTTGGGAATGATAATACCAGAAATAAGACACATTCAAACTGAACCCCGAGTCTTCCAGGCACATTGATTAACATAAAAATAATCGGGATGTTTTTTCCTCATTCGAAAGAAAAGTGTTGCTTCAGGACTGGCATTTGTCATTGTTTAAATCAACGATGAAGAGTAAAGCAGTTAAAGAAGAAATAATTTCACTTATCTTGTTAGTCTCATTAATTCTACTGGGCTGATATCTGGCGAACTACCGGCAAAGATTTATATAGTTTGTATAGCCTTTAAAAACTTATATTATCGGTTGTGTGAGAGAGATATTTGTTTCCCAACAGGGATCAATGTACTACTCAGTGATTTACTTTGTAATGCTCAATGGCTATTGAACATGGTATATGAAAATGGAGGAAATGAATATGCTGTAATTTTTGATTACAGCTGTTCATAAATAATTGCCCACGTGTTATTAAACAAAGTAGTAGGGAATATTATTATGGTTAGGAGCAGAGTACTAGGCATTTTTTCCAAATTTTTCGGAGAAGTCGTGAATTCCCATCGACTAAGTTGGCTTTGGTATGCTTTACTTATGCTAAGCTATCGCCTTCCTTGACACGTTTCGTTTGCTAGTACAAGAATGGGTGGAAATAAATAAGGGGTACTACGTCAAAACGTAGCACCAAACCCTAAAGTTGTTGTATTGAGCCATGTAAGTATATACAGATTTTCAGATTGATGTCCATTGGTCACCAGTAGTCAAAGATATTATTTGAAATAGTTCGCAATCAGTTTCAGTAGTTCAGGTGCTCTTTTTCAGTCTGCCGATTTTGAAATCAATAATTATGTCTTTCTAGATTATTTTCTCTATCTAGGCATTTTACTGTCAATGGTACTTCTTGTGATATTGTTACAGTATTCAAGTTTACTTAATAAACAATACTGTTGTCAACTGTAAAAATGAAACAATCTATCATTTACCTTAGAAGAAAACAATCCATTCTCATTGGTTCAAAACTACGTATGAGAAGGGGCTAATTTTAGTAATATTGTTGCTAAGTTATTATAACGTGCTAGAACCAATTACCATTTGTTAGCTTAATGTATATAAGGAGAAATGCTATCACCGCGTATTCGTATATTCCAAACATAATTATTATCGGAAAAGGTGATTCATGTATAGCTTTATTTTATCTCTAGTAGTATTTCAATTCGAACCTGAAGGTTAACCAGTTAAAAGTTGAAAATATACAAGAAGATTGTATTGAAAATGAAAAAGAAAATGGAAACATTAGATTTTAGTTATAACCGAAAGATGTCAAGGTAAGTAAGTATTTTTCTATGAATGTTGAGACAAAACATAAATATAATGAATAATATGCATGGATGAGTTATTGCATAGTAGATGTGACTAATCATTAGTTCTCAGGACTACGGTTAGGTATTCATGACAGACTAAATAAACAAGTTATTTTGTGGCCTATATGATTGAACGTTAATGCACCTTCCTTCACTATTTAGAGATTTCAGCTTAAGTAGTAGATTCTATTCAAATATGTTCCAAGTAACCTTTTGGTCTACTAGAAAAAGAGATATTCGTAGGGTAATACAATGTAAAAACTAGTCAACTGTTCATTTCATCTAGAAAGACATCTGAGTTCTTTTATAGGTATTTAGAGTATCATTGAGGTTGGCATACATTTTAAATCATTTGCATGGTAATTGAAATTAATTATATTCGTATAATATATCACTTAGTACTGTTGACAATGAATCCTAAAAGATATATCGGAGCTTTGATAAGCGTGTTTCATATAGTATAAGAAACATAACAAATGAAAGTCACAAAACTAGTAGAAGTTAGCGCTTGAAATGATAAATTTAATGAAAATTGTATTTTAATATAGTTAATCAACTGACTAAATAGACTTAAAGTGATCGAAGATGCTGAGTACGACAAAATGAGTAATAAAAACGTTGAGGATACTGTAAACCAGCATTGCTGTAGGTGAAAGGTATGCAGTGAAATGTTTTGATAGGTGGTTGTGGCACTGGTATTCACCAATTGTATAGTATTCAAAACGTTTGGTCAATGTTTGTTCTCTAATAAGGTGAGTGGTGGATTTTCGGGTGCAATTTTCGTCTTCAATTTAAGCAGTTAGATTTGGAAGGTGCAGAAAACGTATTACTAGGTTTTTAGTGTGCTTCCCATTATTTTATCCTATCATTCAAGATATTATTTGAAATAGTTCGCAATCAGTTTCAGTAGTTCAGGTGCTCTTTTTCAGTCTGCCGATTTTGAAATCAATAATTATGTCTTTCTAGATTATTTTCTCTATCTAGGCATTTTACTGTCAATGGTACTTCTTGTGATATTGTTACAGTATTCAAGTTTACTTAATAAACAATACTGTTGTCAACTGTAAAAATGAAACAATCTATCATTTACCTTAGAAGAAAACAATCCATTCTCATTGGTTCAAAACTACGTATGAGAAGGGGCTAATTTTAGTAATATTGTTGCTAAGTTATTATAACGTGCTAGAACCAATTACCATTTGTTAGCTTAATGTATATAAGGAGAAATGCTATCACCGCGTATTCGTATATTCCAAACATAATTATTATCGGAAAAGGTGATTCATGTATAGCTTTATTTTATCTCTAGTAGTATTTCAATTCGAACCTGAAGGTTAACCAGTTAAAAGTTGAAAATATACAAGAAGATTGTATTGAAAATGAAAAAGAAAATGGAAACATTAGATTTTAGTTATAACCGAAAGATGTCAAGGTAAGTAAGTATTTTTCTATGAATGTTGAGACAAAACATAAATATAATGAATAATATGCATGGATGAGTTATTGCATAGTAGATGTGACTAATCATTAGTTCTCAGGACTACGGTTAGGTATTCATGACAGACTAAATAAACAAGTTATTTTGTGGCCTATATGATTGAACGTTAATGCACCTTCCTTCACTATTTAGAGATTTCAGCTTAAGTAGTAGATTCTATTCAAATATGTTCCAAGTAACCTTTTGGTCTACTAGAAAAAGAGATATTCGTAGGGTAATACAATGTAAAACTAGTCAACTGTTCATTTCATCTAGAAAGACATCTGAGTTCTTTTATAGGTATTTAGAGTATCATTGAGGTTGGCATACATTTTAAATCATTTGCATGGTAATTGAAATTAATTATATTCGTATAATATATCACTTAGTACTGTTGACAATGAATCCTAAAAGATATATCGGAGCTTTGATAAGCGTGTTTCATATAGTATAAGAAACATAACAAATGAAAGTCACAAAACTAGTAGAAGTTAGCGCTTGAAATGATAAATTTAATGAAAATTGTATTTTAATATAGTTAATCAACTGACTAAATAGACTTAAAGTGATCGAAGATGCTGAGTACGACAAAATGAGTAATAAAAACGTTGAGGATACTGTAAACCAGCATTGCTGTAGGTGAAAGGTATGCAGTGAAATGTTTTGATAGGTGGTTGTGGCACTGGTATTCACCAATTGTATAGTATTCAAAACGTTTGGTCAATGTTTGTTCTCTAATAAGGTGAGTGGTGGATTTTCGGGTGCAATTTTCGTCTTCAATTTAAGCAGTTAGATTTGGAAGGTGCAGAAAACGTATTACTAGGTTTTTAGTGTGCTTCCCATTATTTTTATGTCCTGCTTATATTCAATCACATTCGTTTTGTTTCATATTTAAGTGGCCTCATCAGCTATTAAACTTAAAACTTGAAAGTATTTTATTAATCTATAAGATACATTTCTAACAATAATAATAATATTATTATTATTACTATAATGAAATTATATCATAATCATATTGAATCCATTAATTGTATAAATTTTGTTTAATTTCAACTTAATTTTTATAATAGTGATACATTCTGGATGTATATATTCAATACAGCTGATATTGATCAGAATGGAAAAATTAGTAAAAGTGAATTTAGAAAATATATGGATCAATATAGTGCACAACTTAAAAGTACAGAAGTGGAAAAAGCATTTAAATATTGTGATGTTGATAACAGTGGATTTATTGATTTTCAAGAATTTAAAAAATATATGAAATGTGAATAATTAATAAATCATTTCAAAAAAAAAAAGAAACAAAAACATTAGTTAAATAAAATCATAGATGATTTACAGTATTTTTTTTTTTCTTTAACTATCATTCGTTTTTTATATTTAACTTTCATTGTTATTGTTTTTATCTTCTTATAAGTTATTTTGTGGCCTATATGATTGAACGTTAATGCACCTTCCTTCACTATTTAGAGATTCAGCTTAAGTAGTAGATTCTATTCAAATATGTTCCAAGTAACCTTTTGGTCTACTAGAAAAAGAGATATTCGTAGGGTAATACAATGTAAAAACTAGTCAACTGTTCATTTCATCTAGAAAGACATCTGAGTTCTTTTATAGGTATTTAGAGTATCATTGAGGTTGGCATACATTTTAAATCATTTGCATGGTAATTGAAATTAATTATATTCGTATAATATATCACTTAGTACTGTTGACAATGAATCCTAAAAGATATATCGGAGCTTTGATAAGCGTGTTTCATATAGTATAAGAAACATAACAAATGAAAGTCACAAAACTAGTAGAAGTTAGCGCTTGAAATGATAAATTTAATGAAAATTGTATTTTAATATAGTTAATCAACTGACTAAATAGACTTAAAGTGATCGAAGATGCTGAGTACGACAAAATGAGTAATAAAAACGTTGAGGATACTGTAAACCAGCATTGCTGTAGGTGAAAGGTATGCAGTGAAATGTTTTGATAGGTGGTTGTGGCACTGGTATTCACCAATTGTATAGTATTCAAAACGTTTGGTCAATGTTTGTTCTCTAATAAGGTGAGTGGTGGATTTTCGGGTGCAATTTTCGTCTTCAATTTAAGCAGTTAGATTTGGAAGGTGCAGAAAACGTATTACTAGGTTTTTAGTGTGCTTCCCATTATTTTTATCCTATCATTCAAGATATTATTCAGATAAACGAATTCGTTTAAAGTATGTTGATCAAGTTGACCAAAGCGATATTATTCAGTAGTTTCCTATTTAAACTAGCGTTGTTTCAATATACAAAGGTCAATATGTTTAATGTCCTGCTTATATTCAATCACATTCGTTTTGTTTCATATTTAAGTGGCCTCATCAGCTATTAAACTTAAAACTTGAAAGTATTTTATTAATCTATAAGATACATTTCTAACAATAATAATAATATATTATTATTATTACTATAATGAAATTATATCATAATCATATTGAATCCATTAATTGTATAAATTTTGTTTAATTTCAACTTAATTTTTATAATAGTGATACATTCTGGATGTATATATTCAATACAGCTGATATTGATCAGAATGGAAAAATTAGTAAAAGTGAATTTAGAAAATATATGGATCAATATAGTGCACAACTTAAAAGTACAGAAGTGGAAAAAGCATTTAAATATTGTGATGTTGATAACAGTGGATTTATTGATTTTCAAGAATTTAAAAAATATATGAAATGTGAATAATTAATAAATCATTTCAAAAAAAAAAGAAACAAAAACATTAGTTAAATAAAATCATAGATGATTTACAGTATTTTTTTTTTTCTTTAACTATCATTCGTTTTTTATATTCTATTTGACTTATTTTTGTACATGGTTCAATATTGATTTTTGTTACTATGGATTATTTGTTTTAGATTTTCCTTCCCATTAGAATTGTTTTATGATGCTTAATAAGTGTATTGTATTGAGTTGTTTCTTCGATAATTTTATAGAAACTAACTTTATACTAAATTGTAATTATCATTAAATATTTCATTTTTATATTTAACTTTCATTGTTATTGTTTTTATCTTCTTATAAGTTGATTTGTGTTGTACTACATAAACAGGCATGATTACGGTGAATATGCATAGAAGAGTAATTTGGATTATTTATAAAAAGATTAAATTTATGCATTCAGAAAAGATACACTCAGTTTTTTTTGCTTATATTAGCCAGCAAGTATGCCTCCATGTATATAAGCTGACTGTTATTAAATTTTAACATAATGATTTCTCTAAGCTGTCACTTTTCTAATTACACATTTGTCTTTCTCAGTTTATACCAATATTTTTAAACTGATATTTTTTTAACAGATAGTGGCCAGTGAGTCAGAATTCGAGACCTAATTCTGTGGGCCATGAGTATAGTACACTAAGTTCTACCGGATACCTTGCCTAGGGTTTATTGCTATTACACAAACTCAAATATTGTTATGCTTTTACACTGTGTAATATCACACTAACGGAGAAAGCAAACATGTAACTGTGGTATTTGTTTCTGTATAAAGCGCTTTAAATAGAGCTAAAGATAAACAACTTGAGTTAGCTGCGTTTTGCAGTACATGGTTAAGACTTACTATTAGTTTTGTCAGTTTAGAGTTGTAAAGTCTCAGCCTACTTCAAAACATTTCTCCTCAACATTCTTGCCTTTATATATTTTTTATTTCTGTCAGTGTACTGTATGATAATTACTTCCGATGATTTTTAGGTATTTCATACGACATTGTTCAATCTCAATAATTACCATGATTACCATAGACCTTAAACAATGTTGTGACTTACGCATTTGAATATGGCAAGAATATCAGTTAACATAGAGTAAAATAAATTCATCTTTATATTGTTGGCTTCAGTAATTTTTATTGAATTAATACATCACAAGAAATAATCATAATCACTGGTAATTGTAAATTAAAAATTGAAGTAATAAAGTATATCTATTAATTATATAAATGAAAATGTATGTGTAAGCTTATTTAAAGAGAGGCATTGAAAGTGTGAATATTTAGAGTTGAAATATCAATATGTTAATGAGTAATAGCCACAGAATAAGGGAAGTAAGCAAAGGTTTAATCAAATTTAACATAGTAGTGATAAACTGTCAACTGTCTGTTTATGAACAAGTATACTTATTTCGGGAAATTTTGCTCCTACTACTTCAGCAAATCGTAACGAAACTATTCATTTGTCTGTTAAATATCTTAAAGTAAAAAGTGCTGATAGTATAACCGCAGTCGATCAGATGTCGAACTTATAAGCTGTTCAAGGCTGTGCCACCTCTTCAGAATGCACCAGAGAATAAAGAGACGTACTCGTCTCTCTGTTCTTCCAATTCATATGCCTTGGTATATATATATATATATAATATATATATATATATAATATATATATATATAATATATATATATATATATATATATAATATATATATATATATATATATATGACGGACGGATATCCTAAATTACTTCATTTTTGCTTGGAAATAGTAGTGCTTATGTTTACATTTCGTGATGGTAGCTGATGCTTATCAATAAGTTGTATTTACAATCTTGTGGAAACCGGTATTCTGGGTGAGACCTAAGCTTATGTTGCGTTGATTTCAATCTGAAGCGTCACACTTAAGCTGCTCTGTCAGAAGTTGACCTCGCATGTGGTGTACATAAACTAACTGACCATATGACAGTAACCAATTTTAAGTTGTTTAGAATCCAGTACTAATCGAATTCGTTAAAAAAATTTATGAATATGATTGTTTGCTTAGCAAATACAGGTAGCTTCTAGACTTACTATTAGTTTTGTCAGTTTAGAGTTGTAAAGTCTCAGCCTACTTCAAAACATTTCTCCTCAACATTCTTGCCTTTATATATTTTTATTTCTGTCAGTGTACTGTATGATAATTACTTCCGATGATTTTTAGGTATTTCATACGACATTGTTCAATCTCAATAATTACCATGATTACCATAGACCTTAAACAATGTTGTGACTTACGCATTTGAATATGGCAAGAATATCAGTTAACATAGAGTAAAATAAATTCATCTTTATATTGTTGGCTTCAGTAATTTTTATTGAATTAATACATCACAAGAAATAATCATAATCACTGGTAATTGTAAATTAAAAATTGAAGTAATAAAGTATATCTATTAATTATATAAATGAAAATGTATGTGTAAGCTTATTTAAAGAGAGGCATTGAAAGTGTGAATATTTAGAGTTGAAATATCAATATGTTAATGAGTAATAGCCACAGAATAAGGGAAGTAAGCAAAGGTTTAATCAAATTTAACATAGTAGTGATAAACTGTCAACTGTCTGTTTATGAACAAGTATACTTATTTCGGGAAATTTTGCTCCTACTACTTCAGCAAATCGTAACGAAACTATTCATTTGTCTGTTAAATATCTTAAAGTAAAAAGTGCTGATAGTATAACCGCAGTCGATCAGATGTCGAACTTATAAGCTGTTCAAGGCTGTGCCACCTCTTCAGAATGCACCAGAGAATAAAGAGACGTACTCGTCTCTCTGTTCTTCCAATTCATATGCCTTGGTATATATATATATATATATATATATATATATATATATATGACGGACGGATATCCTAAATTACTTCATTTTTGCTTGGAAATAGTAGTGCTTATGTTTACATTTCGTGATGGTAGCTGATGCTTATCAATAAGTTGTATTTACAATCTTGTGGAAACCGGTATTCTGGGTGAGACCTAAGCTTATGTTGCGTTGATTTCAATCTGAAGCGTCACACTTAAGCTGCTCTGTCAGAAGTTGACCTCGCATGTGGTGTACATAAACTAACTGACCATATGACAGTAACCAATTTTAAGTTGTTTAGAATCCAGTACTAATCGAATTCGTTAAAAAAATTTATGAATATGATTGTTTGCTTAGCAAATACAGGTAGCTTCTAGACTTACTATTTCAACGCTTTCATTTAAATGAAGGGAATACTCTATACAATTAGAAGCCATGTTTATAAATAAAGAAATGAGAATGTAGAAGCACAAATTATTGTTGATTTAAATTCTACTATTTAAAGGAGCATAATTTGTCGGGTTTATACTTAATTTGTATGTGTGAGTAGTGCTTTGCACAAAAATAAGTGTTTAGTTGGATCGTCTAAAAACACGAAGTAGTTTTCAAAAACCACGTTACCCAATAACTATCCAGAAAATCTATATTGTTATTTGATAGTCTATTCCCTATATTTTAAACAGACTGGCATCATTATTAGTTTTATTCAGAAAATCATTTTCAAATACACTTAACTTAGGAGTCAAATTTTTAAACCTTTACGATGTAGAATAGTGAAACTTCTCATATCCTGTTAAATATGTAAAAAAATGCCAAGTAGTTGAAGTTCATTCAGTAGTGAAGATTCCTCAATATCAGTCAACTAATGGCGAGTTTTGACTATCATTCATTCTCATTAATGAAAGTTATCAATTAACCTAGTTTACAGGTGATGTCAAATCCCAATGAAAATTATTTTCCCAGTCGTCGACAGACTTTATCTAATGAATATACCAACTCTTTGAAATTGCTTTTGAGCTTGTTTGTTATGAATTACATTACAAATATTGCTGATTATTTCTTGAACGACCCTTAAACTAAGTACCTAAATTTGTTTATAAAAACGTTAGCAATGGCAACTTCAGAAGATCATATTCGTGGCCACATAGTAAATAAAGCAAATTAATGAAGTTGAAGATTGATGATTAGTGTCATATTAAAGTGCTCGCCTCTTAGTTTAAGGCTCATGCCTGTTAAGAATCGAATATGACAATCATATACAATATAATTTAAAATAAATTATTGTGGTTGTAGCAGTGTTATTTCATTATTTTTAATCTTTTCTTAACTTCTAGACAGTGTCATTATGTAAGGGATTCATACGTGGTTTACGTAATGACATAGTGTACTTAGTGCTCAATTTCTTATCATCAGGTTGCATATTTGAATACCATCCTATTTGGTTCTAGTTTTATTTAAGTGAACTGACAAAATTACAAAAAAATATAACTTGAATCAGTTCGATTAATGAGTCGCATTATGAATTTATTAAGGTCAGATCAATTTTTCTGAATGTATGAATAACTCGATGGTAAAGGTCGCATGGAATTTGGAACTCCACAAACAACATTGATTTCTTCAACATTAAACGTATTTGTTGTTGACGTATCTCAAATTAACACCTATCTTAGATGAAACAGGTTGCTCTGTCGACTACCTACAACAACCTTCAATATTCTTATATTGATAATATGACTTAATTATAACAAGGTGCTCTATATTATAAAATGAACAGATAATTACAATCGTTGAATCAGCATATATAGAATGAACGTTTAACTAGTTACAATTTAGGTTTTTGTCTATCTGACTGAAGAAAATCAAAGAATAGAAAAAAAACAATATGAATTTATTCACTATTATATTATATCTATGAATAAAATTGTCAAAATAAATGAAGCAAAGTTATTTTAAAAGAAGAATTAATGTTTAATCAGAAATTACAACTGTTAACATTAAATCATTCTTTAGTCAATTCATTCATGAAACATTAAATTTATTCATATACTCTTTTTCTTCTAATATATGAACTGTTTGAAGAATAAGATCATTAATTTCTTGTCGACCAATTTTACCATCTTTATTAATATCCCATTGTTTTAAAATACTTTCTTTCATATTTTTTAAACCTTCTTCATTCAATTCTTCTCCATTAGCTTCTAATAAATCTTTCAAAAATCCTAATAATTCCTCATTTTCTAATACACCATTAGCATCAGTATCATATTTACGAAATATTCTATCAATTGTTCTTTCATCTAAACATTTATTATTTTTAAATAATGGTTTAATAAGATAATTCTCTTTAACACGTAATAATCTTGCCATTTCACTTAATTGTAACTTACCATCACCATTACGATCAAATAATCTTATTAGTGTTTCTGTGTATTCATCTAGTTTCTCATTAGATATTTCTACTTTTGATATAACAGTTAAATGTTTCAAAAAATGTTTTAGTTCATTTGCATCAATTGAACCACTTAGGTCTGTATCAAACTGTTTCCATACACGCATAAACTCCACACTAGAAGACAATGGAGTATCATTTTGAAATAAAGCAAGAAATGTTTCTTCAATAGGTAATATTTGACATAATTCATTGATATCAATACGTCCATCATTATTTTCATCATATGCTTCCATAACTTCCGTCATTAATTGCTGCATTGCTGTTTCGGATACTATTTCACTACCAATTTCACCAGGTATAACACTAGTGATAAATTCACGTAGAAATCCATCTAATTCTTCACCTTCTAAATAACCATTACCATCCGTATCATAATGTTGCCAACATTTAAGAAAATCTAATGCAGTAACTGAATGAAAACGATGTGTTTGAGGATCACGAAATTTTGATAGGAAATTTTCTACACTCTGTTTACCAGTACTATCCGTCATGATTATTTAAACAGAAATAAAATAGAAATAAACTATTTTAAAAATGTAAATCACATATATAGAATGAACGTTTAACTAGTTACAATTTAGGTTTTTGTCTATCTGACTGAAGAAAATCAAAGAATAGAAAAAAAACAATATGAATTTATTCACTATTATATTATATCTATGAATAAAATTGTCAAAATAAATGAAGCAAAGTTATTTTAAAAGAAGAATTAATGTTTAATCAGAAATTACAACTGTTAACATTAAATCATTCTTTAGTCAATTCATTCATGAAACATTAAATTTATTCATATACTCTTTTTCTTCTAATATATGAACTGTTTGAAGAATAAGATCATTAATTTCTTGTCGACCAATTTTACCATCTTTATTAATATCCCATTGTTTTAAAATACTTTCTTTCATATTTTTTAAACCTTCTTCATTCAATTCTTCTCCATTAGCTTCTAATAAATCTTTCAAAAATCCTAATAATTCCTCATTTTCTAATACACCATTAGCATCAGTATCATATTTACGAAATATTCTATCAATTGTTCTTTCATCTAAACATTTATTATTTTTAAATAATGGTTTAATAAGATAATTCTCTTTAACACGTAATAATCTTGCCATTTCACTTAATTGTAACTTACCATCACCATTACGATCAAATAATCTTATTAGTGTTTCTGTGTATTCATCTAGTTTCTCATTAGATATTTCTACTTTTGATATAACAGTTAAATGTTTCAAAAAATTTTTTAGTTCATTTGCATCAATTGAACCACTTAGGTCTGTATCAAACTGTTTCCATACACGCATAAACTCCACACTAGAAGACAATGGAGTATCATTTTGAAATAAAGCAAGAAATGTTTCTTCAATAGGTAATATTTGACATAATTCATTGATATCAATACGTCCATCATTATTTTCATCATATGCTTCCATAACTTCCGTCATTAATTGCTGCATTGCTGTTTCGGATACTATTTCACTACCAATTTCACCAGGTATAACACTAGTGATAAATTCACGTAGAAATCCATCTAATTCTTCACCTTCTAAATAACCATTACCATCCGTATCATAATGTTGCCAACATTTAAGAAAATCTAATGCAGTAACTGAATGAAAACGATGTGTTTGAGGATCACGAAATTTTGATAGGAAATTTTCTACACTCTGTTTACCAGTACTATCCGTCATGATTATTTAAACAGAAATAAAATAGAAATAAACTATTTTAAAAATGTAAATCACATATATATTATTCATTTATAAACAGGTGAGCAAGTAAAAAGTAGAAGAAAGCAAGAGAGAGAGAGAGAGAGAGGAAGTGTGAGTGAGGAAGAATAAGGGCAATATGAGATATATTTTAATTGATTGTTCTACTTAATTTACACGGAAAAATAATATACATTATACAAATACACAATATAGTAGTAAAGGGTCCATTAGGCGATTTAATATGTGTACATATAAATATTTGTGTACAGTACGTGGAAAATTAGTCAAATAACCACTTATTAACAAAGTTCTTTTATGAATTCAATAATAACAATGTAAATTTTTAAAGTAAGATTGACATAAAAATCATTTGTAGGTTTGATAAATTTATTTTATAATAATACATTTGTAACAATAACAATAACAATAATAATAATAATAATAATAATAATAGTAATAATAAGAATATGTTACATTCAATAACGTCATCGTTATTTACACTTGACTGAAAACAAATGTTATGCCAAGTCAATGAATTAATAATTAATTTATTTATTTGATAAACACTTACTCGATCTGAAACATTCTATGTTTGAATGCATACATGAATATTTCGTTGTTGTTAAGTATAATCAACTAGAAGTAAATTATAAATTTCAACTATTTTATTATTTACTCATAATACAGATACATTTAATTTATAAGTAATTCTATTTTTCTACTGACTGAAACTAATCAATTGCTGATGTTAAATATGCATTCTGTGAGGATTTCATTAGTACATAGGAAATTTACAAATTTGAATAAAGTTGGATTATAGCTAAAATGCGGCATCTATGAGGCACCTTTCGTAAAATTTCAAAATCGTCAGATGGAAGTAACTTCTTCATTGTTGATGTTTACAGTGACGAGAGTGTAGGTAAAGGCATCTTGTCATCTATGCGTTTAGGTGTCAACTACTTATTCACGCTTATTAAGAACGCTGACCTATCATAATTACTTTGGCTGTATATCAGCTTATTTGTCTCACCCATTTTTTAGAAGGTTGAATGGAAATACTGAAATGACAAACTCTTTCATCATTCACAAGCTAAACACTGTTAATTCGTAAGTCACCAAAGATATCAGGGTCAACAATGACAAAATTCCGAACATACAATTAAATAATCTCATCATTGCCGTTCTGAAACCCCCTGGTTTATTATTAAATTAGGTCAGGCTCACATTTATTTGTATCAAGCAGATGATTTGCGAGTAAAGAAAGTTAAATATATACGACTAGCAAATTCAGAATTCTACAGTTGTTAAATTAAACTTATTCGGTCACAACTAATATTCTCAAAGGAAAATGTGTAAACAATAGAATATGTCGCGAAGTAAAAGATTAGTTCTAAAAGCTTAAAACAGTACTCCTTAAAGCAACTTTTCATATGCTTCAGCAATACACTACATGAAATACAAGATTTTTCTAGACTATATCACTGCAAACCATTATAACTCAAGAAGTAAATTCACGGAATAGAAGACCATCCGTTATTTGATCGTGACACTCATTTACAGAAACCATATTATTTGATTGTTCATAATGCCAGTCTCATTATTAATCAGTGAGGTGTTGTTAGCCAATTCAGAAACTTATCTTCAGTTTTCAGCGATCCACATAAACTAAATCAAATAACAGGACAAAAATGTGTAGATCTTAGTACGGTATCTATGTGTACCAGGGTTGGTGAAATAACCCTATGGTACCGCCCTTTCGTCTTCTATCATGATCGACAATGAATGTTATGACAGCTGGCGACAGGTCAAGGTCAAGGTAAGTGTGGCAGAATAATCAACCTGGTAATGAGTCTCATCGCATCGTGATGTAGGTTCTTATCTTTGTAACTTTTCTAATATTACTACTGTAAACCCAACTTAACAACTAACTAGTTTTGTATTGTTCAAGAAGCCTGGTTTTCATGATTAGGGAGTACCAAGGTAACGAGCGTAAAACTTATGCATAATATTACGTAGGTTACACTACTGCACCATACTGCTTATCATAAAATATGAATTAAGTTAGTAAATGATAAGAAAGTGTCAAACGACCTTGTAGTTGTCTAGGGAAAGCGGGCTGATGGGACTTGTTCTATGACTATGACCTGATAGACTCGGAAAAATCCGACTGGATGGAACTGTGTCTGATTGGCTAAAGCTTTTTATAGAAGTATGGATAGAGAAAATAATCATCGATGAATGAGAGTTACTATCAAGACCTTAACAGAGTAAAATCAATGAATTTTACTTACCATATACTAGATCAATTCCAAACAGTAATTACAAAATGCAGTTAACGCTGCATTAAGGGAGTTATGGAAAATTCTATAGTGGGACAAAAAACAGAAAGTGCTTCGTACGACGTTTATTATTAGAACCGCAGGTGCTGAATAGTAGTCGCTAAATATTAGTTGCATATTTCTTGCACATCAGTAGATTACACACCCACATACGGTCGATCAAATGCATACAGACTACGAAGCCAATACGGAGAATTAAATAGGAATGTATTTGGTTTCAAAACAATCCAACAAGCAACCACATTTCAAGCCACCTTGTGGAAAGTGAGAATGTTCAATAATACATTCAAGACGAACACACAAGGAAACGTACAATTCAAAAGTTGGTATGTTTAGGAGGATTGTCTGAGCCTCTACAGAATTGTTTACAGTTTTCGGTATAGGAGTGTCATAATAAGAATACAGTAAAACGAGAAGAGAAATGCAATTGTTAATAATTCGTTGTGGAGCTAGGAATTTGAGCAATAGAAATTTTAGAGTTACTGGATGTTTAGTAAGACATAGTTTATATCTATAGGCCCTGATAGCACTAAGAACAGACGCAAAAGATTGTGATTTCTAATTTATTACCTGATATGACAGCAATTAATCTAATTAAATCATGAACATAGTCTATAAACTATGTTCCTATACATATATAAAAGTGACAATGAACTTCATTTGACTTATCCACTGGATAAAGGATACGAGCAATTTCAAATGCACCAATGTTCGTGATATACTGAGGCTTTATCTCAATAAATCTATGAATTGACAGTATACGGCACCACAAACTTGTAACCATGATTCTGATTATTTTAGAATAGACCAACTGATTACAAGTTTATTGTTATTTTATTTTGTCTTAATCACATACAACTTATTTAAGATGCGTTGTGGAGAGACCGTTTTCAGTTTCATAAAAGAAGCATCCGTACATAATAGTTAAAACGGGTTTACATGGCGAAAGAAAATTCGGAATAAAAAGCTAATGTGAACTATTATATATATATATATATATGATACTAGGTAAAATAAAATATAATAATTAAAAGATCAAACTGGGGAGGTGTCAGAAAAATTGTTAATGATTGTATAAGTGATGACGGAAGATGAGAAAATACTAAATGATGATAAGTACTAGATGCATCAAAATCATTTAAATAAAGCTATAGATGACTGTATTTACGTCACCACCGTATTTGATCTACATTAATACACGTGCTTTCTGCACACTAATTACTTTCAGCTCTCCGTTATTGTTATAATAAACTCTTTGTCTGAAAATTGCATTATCATCCTGTAGTAGCAAATAACTTTTCAAGTAAATAGTTACATAGGCTCCTATTATTGGTACTAACCATGTTTGTTATAGTGGATACAATTGACTAAAAGCACTCGGTCAAGCAACACCACGAGATTACGACGCGACGTAACGCGGAACACAACTCCGTCATAGTCAGCCAGCAGAGACGTCGTAATCCCGATTTCGTTCCACTCACAATCAAATATATCTTCCTCTTCACTCATCACTGCTTTCTAATTCTTTCCCGTTGTTACGTGTATGTTTTGCCGATTGAAGCCACTTTTGTTTTACCACAAACGTAACTTGGTCATATACAGGGTGTGTTTCACTGGGGAGCAAGATGTGATATGAGCACGTTCATCCTTGTCTACAGCTTTTACAAAGTATTTTTCCACACATATTTTTTCCGCTTTTCTGTGTCACACTTTTGTATTTACATATATTTTTATTTTTACGATGACTGATTAAGCTCCGAACTTTATTAAAACCAAAACCCCCCACTCTTCTAAACGTTTATGTCACTCCGATTTATACAGACAACATAGAAGCTTGTTTCCGATACTCAGAAGCAGAGTTTCTAAACCACAGTTTGACAGATCTACGGGTTCAGTTCATTAACATTGTAAGGTCACTTCCTCGCAAACTGAAAAAATGAAATCGCTCATGGCCTTTTCAACCACGATTGCTCAGAGCCTTATGATGAACTCAAAACGTTAATCCTTGAACATAGAGACTTATCCAACAGCAGTCACTGGACAAACTGTTCTACAATATTGGGCTTGCTGACAGTTTAACAAAAGAGAAGCTGTCACTCATAGAAAAAGTGAGTGGGGAACGTATTGTAAATAGAGTACTTCCGTCAATTTTTCCATCCCAACCTGCCACAATAAACGCAGACAGTTCCCGTAAAGTCCCATAGCAACCCAGTAAACAAGTAGCTTATTCTGCTAATCGGATTCTGGAGGTTACTACGACTCACCAAAATAAAGTTTGTTCCGTCACACAAAAGCTTAATCCGACTGAAAACAAAACGACAAATTCGTGCGACTCTCTCTCGCTCGTTTCCACAACCTACAGAACAACACAGATTAAATAGTTCGCGACAATGAAGATCACGGAATATATCTTAATGGTGACCAAGACCAAAAATATCATAAATCGGTGGTGGTACCACACCACCTATGGTAAAGCTTCAAAAACGTTCAAGAAAATCCTGTTTCTTTAACCTCGGACCTACCACTAAACAGTCGGAAAACGAATCAGCCTACACACGTTAGTGTCAGCCATAGCCTCTGGAAATGGCTGACTGTTATTCCCCGCTGATATGATAACGAAGGTTCACCACTACATCAACATTGGGGCAGAGACTAGTGTTTTACTTTTATTTTTATCTGATCATCAACGCAAGTTGCATTAGTTCTGAAGACAACCATCGAGAGGAGTTGCCACGTAACACAGAATATATGTTCACCTAGGCTGGAGTTTACTAAAATCTGTACCTTGAATTTCCATGATTGCCAATGTGAAAACGCCTTACATAGGTATCAATTTACTGAGCCACCGCGAATGGCTTGTGGACCCTAACAAAATATAGTTAGTTGATGACCACGGAAATCAATTCGTCTGTGAAACCACTGCCCTAGGTTGTAGTCCACACCTTCTTGATTTTAAGCATTTATTTGACCCTTATTTACAGCATTTACCTGACAAGTTTTTCAATCTAAATAACGCATATATAGCCATCAATAATAGATATTGCGTCACAACTACAGGTCAGTGTGGATTCCCTAAGCATTCTAACTTCTACCTGAAGAACTATAGTTGACCAATAATGTGCTCAGTTATATGACGGATCTGCAAACAATCGTCCCCCCAGCAGCCGACGATCACTTCCACCACATATTGTCCTCGAAAAAGGGTAGCAATAATTAAAGTCTCGCCGCTAACTACCGGTGGCCCAATACCAAAACTACACCAGACCATTATCTTTTACCACATATCTATGACTTAACGAGTACCTTGAACGGTATTGCTATATTTTCAAAAATCGATTTCATAAAGGCTTATAATCAAATAGTGTTGGCCGTAAAGGACCCTTTCGAAAACAGGTATTATGATTTCATCTAGCCTCTACAAGTTTCTTGGATTTCTTTTAGGATTTAGAAATATAGTGTAAAAATCTCAACTTTTCATAGATGATGTGTTGCGGAGGCCTTAAAGTTGTCAATGCAAGACAAGGTCTGATGACTAATTGATAGAAAATCCAAATAAAAGAACACATATGAAATATCTAAACCTAATATTGTAATGTAACATTACTATAATCATATAGAAATTCTAGATCAAAACAACCTCCTTGGACCTCCTTGGATATACTGTTATTGCTAATGACATCGATTCGCAAAAAGGCAGGGTGGTGGATATTCTGGAGTATTTGGAACCAACTACTATCAAGCAACTGCAAGCTTTTAACAGTCTAGTAAGGTCTTGCAGGTGTTTTTACCTGGCTGTGAATCTATCATGAAGGCGCTAACAGATCAAATCAGTGGATAGAAGGCCGGGAATTGACAGTCTGCATCGATTACAAACCATTTACGTTTGCCATAAACTAATCTTTAGATAAGTATACTCCATGTGAGTTTCGCCGTTTAAACTACGTTTCCCAGTTCTCCACTGATATACGGTATGTACCTGGAGCTAAAAATGTAGTCACGGGCGCCTTACGAGAATACATTCCTCGGATAGTATCCAAGGCATTGATCATTTTGAACTTGTACATCTTGAAAAATGAAAACGACTATCTCCACCACGAGCCAGCGGCATCCATGTTCTAGCTGCGAACAAAAACGATCAGAGATAGTGACAGCACTTTAGGTTGTGATTCTTATACAAACGAATTAAGGAATTCCAACCAACTCAGAAATAATATGAATAAGTGGCGTACACACTTCTATGTGTCAGATTGGCTGTCCGTTGTTTGCTCCCACAAACTTTAACAACTTTCATATTTGCATACGTTGATAATAGTGTAAATAATCCATGAACTCAAAAATTCTATAAATTTCCCTTTGCCACCAGATTTTAACGGAAAAATATGGCTTTAAATTTTATCAATCTATGCATTCAATAACAGATGTTTGGCATGTTCTTTACGAGAGCCAACTATGGATCTGAAAGCAGCGTTTGAAGGTGTAGTGCTGGGTTGATAATTTTTCTGTTGGGAAGATTTAGAGTAAGCAGTCGGGAAGTCCCAATCCGTAAGAATGATATATTGATTGCTACCGTGGATCGCCTGCATGCATTGTGTAGAAGTAAAGTCAAGGATACTTTTTTTTGTTTTTTAAAAACGTTAACGTTGCTTTTAGATGTTTAATTGGTATTAAAGGGAAATCTCAAAAAATTGGTCAGCGAAGCAAGCTGTTAGGTTTACTGTACCCCGTCAACGTTTAGATCAAAATTTATGAGTTACAAATATGTGTTTTGTGTCATGCTGAATGTTGATGAGTTTGACGTTCATTCTGAAATAACTCATAACTATGCGTGCATTGAGTTTCTTGTGAGATGAGATCAATGTTATAGACATTTATTGGAAGATGTAAGGGAAAGTGTCGGTCCAATGCTCTGATAATCAACGTCATCCCATGAACTTATAAAATACCTAAGGGATGCTTTTCATCAAAACCAAACGTCTAATGAAACAAAATATTAAGTCAAAAGTAAGTGTAGGTGAGTGCGTCGCAATACAAATACAACTTTTTGTTAACGCAATCAGGTTTTCTACTGTATACGTGATAAAAGACAGTTACGTGGGCACTATTTTGACGATGAAAATAAAAGAGTAAAGAGGATGTGGTTTTTGAGTGAAAATCGAACTCCTTTGTATCACTTGTATCCTGAAATCATAAGTATTGATTCGACATATAACATTAATGGACGGACGCTAGGAAATGACCTAATTAATAATTAGCTGTAGATTTTTGTTTTTTTTGGTTGGAAATAACTAATAATGTGAGGCGTGAACGTCCAGTAACATATGCTTGGACAGGAAAAGAGCTTGCATAGGATATCTGATGAATTCGAGATATCTTCAGAGATATCATGGGAGATACCACCTCTACAGGGACCTTCGTAATAGATTCATATTATGCCGGAAGAGCCTCTAGTGACACAACTCACATTGACTCTAAAATGCCACTGTGTTTATTCCATGTGTTCCTGGTCCTTTGCAGAAGGGTAAATTAATCGAACAGATTATTACATTTCACCTAATCCGCTATTTGACGAGTCTAGTTATGAGTCATAGATTCAAAAATAATGCTTTCACTGCTTCAAAACCTAGTAACAACTTTTGATGACATTCGAAAACATGATTCTTTTATTCATTTATAGTTTGTCATCCTTGACGGTTGCTGAAAAAAGGGACATCGTAACAGAGTCATTGCCAATATCGGAATGTGCTCACTGTACGACTAACATATTCTTCCTCACTTCATATTCACTGCAACAATCCCCAGTAAAAATCTAGTGTCGAAATATATTAAAATAAATATATATTAATATGTATAATGATACGCAGACTTGGGATGAACTTTAGATGATAATAAGTGACCTGACCAAATACACTGCTACTCAATGAGGTTAGTGTTATGACGCAAGAAAGAAAGTTTTTGGCTGGTAGACGCGAAAGCCAATGGTGTATGCCTAGCTGGTAATTCGCTGCTTACCTAAGCCCACTCACCCCCTAGGTCGACAATAGAAGAACCAGAATTGGGAACCGGAAAACGGAGATCTGAGTACGTATTGTATTTTAATCATGCCTTTTATATATAAATAAAATCAGACCACACAGTAAACCAATCACAAATCTAACATTAACACAGAACAAAGGTAAGAGTGGCAGTTGTACAAAATTAAGTAACCGTAGTTCATAGCAATAAACAACATACTAAGGGAAAATATACTAAACGAGAGGACCGAGCAAGAGGAACGTAACAGTCATGGAAATGAAATGATTACATTGTCCACAGTTATAATAATTGAAATAATGTTCTAGAGCACAGTTCTCGAAGGTAGTCACTCTTCTTTAGGTTTCCGGCATATCAGTTAGCTATCTTGAAATTCTGCTGTTTTGCATAACGATATCCACTATTTTCTAAGAATATAGCAACGAAATTCAGTTACAATTAAAATTCGATAAGCTAGGAATATGTAAGCTCAAGTTCGACAGATCCCAGTAAACTTTCTCTTGATCCCATGTATTAACATATAGTAATATATATAAACTTCAGTTTAAAATTGTTGCCCATCCGTAACATATTTCAGTTGCTAGCCAGCTACTATTTTAGAAATTCCCTAATCGGTGCCAAGAACGATTCAACCTTTCTAGTGATAATTCCACCACCCATTATCGTCCGGATAACAGTACTACCCATTCAATTCCTACAAGTTTTTATTTTTCGAAAACGTCATAAGTTTGACCACCTAAATGAAAACAAAATCAAGCCCCGACCATCGTTGCGGCTTCCAATTAAAGACGAATATTGAAGTTATACGGGTTTCACGTACAGAATATGGTCAGATTATTTCAGTCGTTCATTGCTTGTTCATTAAAATGGAGACGATTATGTTTACCTGATTTCAAATACGTAAGTGTTTTTAGTTGACGTAACTTCACATCGGCTTTTTCCTGAGGATGACAAAATGTAGTCATCAATCTACAATTCTTCAGTACTTACAAGAACTAGTACAGTTAGCAATCATGATGGACTCGTGCCCAGCTAAAATATAAGTCGATTTCGATATGGTGAATTAGTCTAAATTAGACAACCAATGATCGCCTAGAAACACTGGAGAGTTAACCGTAGTAGAGAACTCTTCAGCAGTGCTCATCCACTACTCTCACTGGGGATCGAATCTAGGACTTCTTGTCCCTATGACGAAATTTTTATCACAAGACAACTGAGTCGGCTCAAATTGGTTGATATTTTAAACTCAGCCACTTTGTGACACGTTTGTGCCACCCCATGTTCTGTCATCGGTAGGTAACTGCATCAGAAATTTTTACAACACCAAACAATAAAATATAAGTGTCAGAAATTGGGTAAGCAGTTAATCTCTACGGGACTTAAGGAAAATATTAAATATACAACTTCTAGTTGATTTCGATTCTTAACCCATAAAAAATTATTTTTTCTCCAGTTTTAATATGCAATTGACAAATTTGATACTTAAATAACTCTGAACACAACCATTACAGTTACACAGACACAAAGAACAACGACTTTGTAATTCTATTAAATAATGTTTGATTGAGTAGATGAATTGTGATTAACCTAGCTCAAGGTCTGAGTACCGCCACAGTCAAGCTTTGTGCAACATGCAGACAACGCTTCCTAGTCTGCGGATATATCACTTCTTCCGGTCCACCTCGGCTTCTTTCTATACCTGTATTTCCAGCGTGATTGCTGCGTTATTAAATATCTTATTCTTGTAGGTACGATTATTGGCGACTGGGATGGGAATGTGCGGCGAGCTACTGTCGCCGGTTGAACTCGACATGGAAGATATTTAACAACGCAGCAGTCACGTTGGAAACACAAGTATAGGAAGAAGCCAAGGTGACCTGAAAGAAGTGATATATTCGCACACTGAAAACCGCTGTTTACATAGAAGTATACCGAGCTGCAGTGTCTGGGTGGTCGCAAACGGTGCTTGGATTACAGTACCATCTGCTGTTACTAAATGATGACCATGTGCAGCAAGTTATAGAAGTACTCCTATGTTAGACACGAAAGACCTGCGTACTACTGACGTGGACGCCTTGGTGTAGATTAACACCATCGTCTCCATTCTCCAAACACGCCCTAACATGGTTACTGGTGCAAGATGATGACTATTAAATACAGACACACAATATTATCGCTAACCTGTTTGAAGGTTATCCTGATTACGTATTGTACTAGCATATTAGCTCCTTGGTATTCATTTTGAGTTGAATAAGTCTTGAAATTTATCCTCTTTAGTGCCGTTTGAATGGGCCTATTTTAGGTTTGAATGGTTGGCTATGTACATAAGGAAAATCAAAATGGAGAAAATACGGGCCAAAAAACAGTGAAAAAAGAAAGAAAATAGATTAGCTAAAACTTCCGGAAACGAAGCAGTCGTGTAGCCAGTTTATTATCGGTAAAATCGATGGCCTAAAACCGTTACACAAGATACGATAGCAAACAAATATATTGGTCGTCATAAAAATATTGGTTGTTTAACCCCTCAGTGACGCTTTGTACCAATCGACCTGGGAGATCCCAGCCATTCTTGATGGTATGGCAGATGACATAGGTCCCGTAACCATCTTGATACTTGCAATGTTTGTTTGGTCTATTTATAAGTACTATCACTGATGATGCTGTTATCTGCTGTTGGAGCAATGAGCAATGGCCCTAACACGCAAAGAGAATCTTACTATGACTTTATGTGATTACTATTTTTATGCATTTTTGTAACGGTCTCTGAAATTCTTGGACCCCAAGGGACGAACTGATATTCATCATTTTTTAGAATTCAGAGTGCCAAGATATTCTACTTGAAGGAAAAAGATTTAAGCGTTGACTTTTTCTCAGGTTCCTAGCTGAATTAAATAGAACATTTTATTGTTATCTTCAAGCGACTATACCAGCCAAATAAGTAATTTAGGACTAAATATTTTCTGTCATGACAATGCCTTGTTCGAAATGTTGATGCTGTATGTTACGTTTTTGTAACTCAGTGCCAGTGAGCGTCACTGTTACATGTTACTCTTTTAATTTTTCATATCATTATCGTTTGCATTTGGTTTTAGTCTGGTAGTCCAGTCACTGTAGTAGTTGTGGTCGGAATAGAAGCTCTCTGCAAGCTGTCTGGCTGCAATAAATCACTTTTGCATCCAGTTAGCAACCTTGATACATGAAAAATGTAGAAATAAAAGTGTGTAGGTTAAAGCGATTATACTCTGTGACATTAGGGATATACCAAGTAATGATATACTCAGTAATGGTATTTACTTTGCACTTTTCAAGTACCTCTGCATGACTGACAAGCTTCCATACCTGCTCCCACTGTTTACGATAGTGTTAGAAGTAGTCAAAAACTTCGGGTGTCTGGATAACCGTGTAACTACTGATGGTAGTGTGTCAGACTTATGGGTAATAAAAGCTAGGTCGGCTTACTCCGAAGTGACCTGTCTTTGGTTCTGCCGTGATTTGAATGTGACTCCAAAAGCTCGGGCTTTCAACGCTTCTATAAAACCACTTCTACTCCAAACTTGTTAAACGTAGTCCCTCCTAGTTGGGGATGCTTGTCAACCCTCTCTTTGACCGTCGTTGTTTCCGAATAATTTCTGACATGTTGGTAACACCATGTTAGTAGTGTCGAGATATGGGTACGTGTTCTCGGAAGTAGTGACAACAACTCAATTAGTGTCATCATCTTGAAACATCGGCTTCGGTGGCTTGGTCATGTTTTACGAATTACATCCCAGTGGTTTCCACATCGTGCACTATTTGCCGTCGTTGCGACTGACTGGAAAAAGCTGAGATCGTTACTTTATTACAGGGCTCCACGGAATGAAAAAATCTGTATAGGACTAATCTTTGTTGGTTCATTCCAACTTCTTTTTTGGTGTCTTATAGACGCTGCATCTTACTGACTTGAGACCTTATCTGATATGACCCGAAACAAAACTGGTTGCGGTCATTCAGCAGTTTACCACCAAAATTTTCATAGATGTGTTTTGACTTCGTTTAATGAAATAAGGTCTTGACTGTATTTCTATCCAAGTTGCATCCTCTACCTTGTAATTTTCTAGTTACCTTGTTAATTTTTACATCTCTCATCAATTTCTATTTCTTCACAATATTTTGTTTTTAATTGTGTAGTGCATATATCTTGTTACCCGTTTGTTCCAAACTTTATGCCAATATGAAATTAAATTCTATTCTTAAACGGGTTACCTGTGTACTGATTTACCTTAATTTCTTTGCGAATACATTCCTACTACTAGCTTTTCGAAACACCATGGTTTTCTTATCAGTGTGGCTGCAACCATAAGTCAATACTGTCAGTCGAATACCTCGTTATTGATAGTTGAGATTTTGTGAAAGTGTATGTGGTGCTTTCCGAATGGACACAACAGAGTGGAGCAATTATTGGACTTCAGCTCATAGCATGGTTTTATTAACGTGTTGAAGTCCATTAAGTGAAATTCATTACACTGGAATTTTCTTCCCAATAGCAGTAAATTTATGATTTACTCAGTCTAGCTCTGACTTATTAGAATCAATTTTGTTTGGCAGATTAAGCAATGAACTGTAGTCTAACCACTTGATGTTGTTGTACTTTGAGTAGAAAGCCATTATTTTAGTAAGATTTGAGAGACAGACCATATACTATCCATAGTATGCATTCGTATTCGCATTATTGCCGTTATTAATGTTATTATTAGTTTTAGGACTTTGGAGTGGAAATGATGATTCTACTTATCTCATTGTTGCTTTTTCCGACAAGAATGTCAAGCCAGCTATCCGGTACTGTTGTTGGCTGTGGTGGGTTTATAAAATGGAAAGAAAACCGTTTGAACTCCGTTCTTGACTTTCAAAAGTTAAAAATTAGTCTGTTCTCAGAAACTACTTCCACATTAAAAGATGTAACAGATGTTCTCCCTAACGGAGCATATTCTGTTCCATTATACGATGAAGGTGTCTATAGAATTAGACTAACTACACCTAAAGGCTGGCACGTCGAACCGTCTGATGGTTACATTTTGGACCTTCTGAGTGATTCAAACGTTTGCTCTAGAGATTTTGATTTCAGCATTGTTGGATTCTCAATTTTTGGTCAAGTGGGTTCTATCATTTTTATAAATGCATTTATTTAGGTAACCACTTCTGGAATGCAAACTGGTCCATCTGGTTTATCGGTTCGACTAAATGAACCAACTTCTTACAAACACATCCTTCAAAACTTTACTCAAAATCAGGGTTATTTCACAATATCTCCTGTCACTCCCGGTAACTACCTACTGACTATCAGCAATCAAGACCACGGTGATAAAGATCATGCAAGAGCATTTATCAGTATTGAAGTTCAGTCTGATAGTATTAACTTGTCAGAACCAATAATTCTTCTTGTAAGTATCTTTTTATTCTGGATTAGACAAAATCGTCAAATAACTCAATGTAAAAGTTTTATTATTTTAACAGTTTGATTCCTTCCCGTGTTCGTTAAAAGTGTAGTACTAGCTAATTATCCATTTAGAAGGGAGTTTTGGATAAAACCTAGGCAGAAGTAACGTACGCTGTCGTACGTTTTTCGGTCCGAGTGTTGACATTTCATGTGTACGCACCAACAAAAGGTATAGGAGAGTATTTAAAACGACGTTTATCTCGTGAAACAACAGATTCTGAACTTGAAATAAAAAGGATTAGGTATTACTTGCACCTATGTAACTTATTTTGAATCATCAGCTTTCGTCACTGCTATGAGTCATGAATTTAAGATTCGTAAGAAAAGTCGTTTGCGGGGGGGGGTGTGATGGTTAAATTATTGTATTTATTAGTGATGGATTGATGATATGCTGCTAAGCGATTTAACTGTGTGATGGCTATTCAGGAGACTGGTTTATTTATACAGACTAAATAATCACCAGAGGACAACCATTCAGTAGAGTAGGCTTTTTCTTTAGCAAAATAACGTGCTTTTATGCGAAATATTACATGAGCTGTTTTTAAAGACTATTGCTAAATAACGATACGTTTATTCTTTTTTCTCTTTGTTTAGGGACATTTTCTTCGTGGACGTGTGGTAGATTTCAGTCAAAGTCCTCTTGTCGATGCAAGAGTTTTCTTGTTTTGTAATAAAAATAAGACGGTAATCAGGTCTCCCACTTTGAGCACGTCAGTGTCTAAATATATAGTTGAGACACTTGGTGAAATCCATTACAAGGTTGTACTAACACAGGAGGTTAGAAAATATTTTCTTAAATACATTTTAATGTATATTTCGACTGAATGTATCATACCAAATATTCCATCCTTTCAACAATTAATTGAAGTAATTATCACATTCTTACTAGTTATAATCACTTAAATATTTAAGCTTTCTGTAATTTCAGTTTTTAACAACTAGTCGCTTGCTTATACTGATATCTGTCCATGAATATTTTGACAGCTTGTGTCTTAACAAAGTCCAGATTTGTAGTTTTCAGTGTGTTGTATTGTCATTCTGTATATTGTGATTATAAATTTTTTTCGTTTTAGTCTTCGACGGACACCGATGGCTATTTTACATTTGATCGTCTTCCGGGCGGTGATTACCTTGTTGTACCTATGTATATGCTTAAGAATTCCAGTGTTGTGTTTTCATTTACACCGAAATTCATCCCGGTAACTATGGAACACACAGATGTGGATCTTGGCTCTAATACATTTACTTTACAAAGCTTCACACTAAATCCAGGACGTATTATGTGGCCTGATAGTACTCCGATCTCATCAGCTAAGGTAAAACAACTTTTCGATTTAGTTCTGTGTTTATAATGAGTATTTATCCGGAACTTTGCTTATGTGTAACTTTATTAGTCTTATGACTATCAGAGGCAAATTAAGCATTCGTTGCTTCGTCTCCTTCATTTTTTATCTTTGAGTGATCTTTTGTTACCTTATGAGTAACTTGGTCATAACATTTTGATTGGATACTGTGTATTTGAATAGTAGTTTTAATTCCTTAATGTGTGCATTTACATTGCTCAGTTAGTGCTTTCGTTTCCTTAATTCAATTTGGTTGCAGTTTGAGATCTCCATGAATTATTCATCAATTTAACAACTTCATTCATATAGTATTTTACCAGGTTGTTCAAGTTTCAATAATAATTAGTTTTCAACGAACGTCAAGCCACATAATTCCTTCGTGTGTACTGTAAGTGTGGTAATCAGAAACGCCCTGAATTATATTTCGTGTAATTGACAAAAACCAATACTTGTTTTCATCTTTGTACTTGCATTCGTCTGGTTTAAAGAAAGCCAACTGTGCCATTCGAAAAGAAATAAGTGTAGTTCAATGAAGGAAGCTTTTACGGGCATATCGTTTGCTGGGTGTACTGTAGACGCATAACAAATATATTAGTCTGTTGAGATTACATCATAACGTGCTTGAAAATGACAATTATTCGACTACTTTTTAACCTTGAGACAACACATAACCTTCTAGCGATACCTAGAATTGAGAACTAAATAAGAATAGCTGGTCGGAGTGAATTTTCTTTTCGATGATATCATTTAGTATATCTGTATAATCGTATATATATATAAGATGTTGGTCTACTAAAATATAGAAAGAAGTTACATAATACGATATGTACAAGTTTCAAATATCGAAAAACTACGAAAACGTTAGGTAATGGTATAAATGACTAAGAATTGATTATTCAGTCTTTGGGATTTAAAAATGCTTCTTTGTTATAATCACTACATATACGATTGTATAATTGTAGTAAATTACGTTATCAAAGAGAAAATTCCCTTCGCTGAGTTATTTTTATTTCTTCCTCAATTCTAGGTATCACTAGAAGGTTGGGTGTTATCCTAGGGTTAAAATATAGTAATCAAATGGGAATAATTTACAGATCAGAACGTTGAGAGATAATTGTCCATTGGACAGACATAAGGCGAAAGTGAAACACTTGATAATAACAACTGAATATTGGTTATGAAAAAATTGGATGACGGTAATAAATGATTACTGAATCAGGAAAAAAACAAGCTAGAAGTAGTGTTAAGGCTATGTTACACTATGGTGTTCAACATGCTAGTTTTATGTGAGAAATGATTGCTTGTGAAGATTATGTTTAGTATTTGTTGTTATTAATAACATTGATGTTGGTTAGTATTATTATGTGGTCAAATCTGTCGTAATGCTAACTTATCATCACATCAGCTAGGAACTTGAGTTTAAAACGTAAGGTCCAATTTTTACTTACTGAAGCCTAACGGTTTGCTTACATAGGAAATCATTTAGGACTCTTTAATTTCGTAGTTTTCTACTAAATTCTTTTCAGTTTATGGCAGTCTCATCTTATCCATGTAAGAGACGTTTAAGCAATGATTTTGATGATGAGCTTTCTGGGACTATTAAATTAGTAGAGCACCCCGTCTAAATTACATACACACTAGTCATGTTTTTCACCAAATTTCGTCGACCAGCCTAAATTGCCTGAAATTAGACCCCAAGTATATGCATTGTACTGTTTATCAGAAAAACAATGAGGGAATTACTTTTATCACTTAAAGTTATCCCAGTGTATTCCTTCACCAAGCAGGTTTTGACGCCCTTCCTTTCGTAAATCAGTTAATCAATATGACGTTAATAAACAGACTTATTATTTGTTCTTTTTTACGTTAGTTTTTGATCATGTTATCTTCAGTTTTGTCATGTTCATGTATTATGTTGTATTCATATCTAGTATTCTACGACAAGAGCTTTGGCGGCTTGATCTCAAATCAGGACATGGCTTGATCAAGCTGTTAAATGTGTTGCAAGATATGAACAGCAGATTGGAATGTAAATAAATACATATGACTATACAAAATCCACATAATAACGTCCTAGCATTTTCTCGACTGTTGGTTTGTGCTGATTAGTTAGAAACGGACCAATAGACCGTAAAGTTTCTCAAGCATGTTTTGAGCATCCCTCAATCAAGAATATCGTTCTAACATTATGAATAACTTAAATCATGACATACATTTAAGTCTATGAAAACAAACTAATTTATATATTTATATAACTTTATGGTATAAATGTTATGGTTTGTTTGATGTTTATGTCTGTATACATTTTTCTAAACTATGTACTATTAACTCTTTTTATTGCAGTTTAATTGCTAACTTCAAATTTTACTAAATTTAATGTTTATAAACTTGTACGTAACATAATTTTAACATACAGATTACAATTACTGGTGCTCTACAACAGTCTGTTGTAACTGATATTGATGGATTTTATCAGTTCAACAACTTGGTTCCAGGTGAATATAAATTTCAGGTATGGTTTAATTATTTATATTAAAAAAGTGATAGCATTTTTAATGTACACTATGAATTGTGCACTACTTTTTTCATTGATTATTTTGTTCTCAACTACATTTTTTGGTGTGTTACATTGCAAAGTATCTGAAGATTATAATCATAGAATTATATTAAGCCAGTAGTAACAGTGAGACAGTGGTCAAAGTACTTAACATTTAGCCACGAAGTTGCAGTTTTGAACCCTACCCACTCTCCTTTGTTATGTGCAACCTTACAGTATCACATACTTCACATATAGAATTTGTCTTAAAGTACACAAATATGTACCTAGTGAACGAGTTAATAAAAAAACAACAGTTCATGACTCACGAGTAATAAGTGTGGTAATAGTGTTAACTATCTAGTCTAGTATTTATAAATAAAATGAGACTAATAAATGTTATAATTAAGTTGAGTATTCTGAATAGTCTACGTATTTTTCCAGACCCTATAATCAATATAGTGTTCTTCTTACATTAGAATATTATATAATTTGCATAACAAATATTCTTCTTACTTTTGCATTGGTCATAAAATCTCCAAAAAATTCCACTGATCAAATATCAGCAATTTTTTAAACATGAATTGTATTTTATTTGCTGTCGAAATTCTTGAGAGTGAGGTCAATTAAATTGGGAGTAAGTTAGTAACACTGGAGCTAGTGTCCTATCTTCTGGTACAATTTTAGAAAACTGTATCAGGTCATACAAACAGCTTTTCCTTGGAATTCTGTAAGTATTTTGAAGATCAACCCAGTTGTACAAAAATAAGTATTCTGTTATAATACATTCTGTCTTTTTTTTAAAATTAGTGAGTTCGAGTAAAAATATACTCGGTTCTATTTGTACTTCGTTTGCATCTTTTTACGTATAGGTTGATGTTGAGAATGCCTACTTTGAAACGTCTGTGATGAGTTTAAACTATGAACTAGAATCTCTTCCTAACTTAACTGCCGACAAGATTTCTGTCTGCGGAAACTTGATACCAGCTGATACGTTATCAAATTTAAAAGTAAGAATGCTATTTACTTATCAGGTATTTATTATATTTTTATTTTTCAAGAGAGCAAGAACAAATATTTGTGCAGAATAAGATGAATTCATTTTATTTCGTTGGTTTCTCATCAGCTGCATACAACTTAGAATAATATTTTACAAAATTAATATTTGAAACAGTTTAAACATAATCATGAGAATGCATGGACTTAGTCGAGATCAAAATTATATAAACATGTTAGACATATGAATATAACTGAAATGTTATTGGAAATGCTGTAAATATATATACGATGCGAAAGAAGGTACCAGAAGGTAGAATAGAGATCAGAGTTTAAATGCTTACATAATAAGAGGTGGTTGAAAATATTTGAGAATAATGTGAATTAAACTCAGTTGTTAAACTTAAAATGGTCTAATTAAACACAAAAGTTAAACTTAACCATCTAAAAAACGGTGATTTGACAAAAAATGTTAAATCTGATCCAAAAAAAGAAGTAATAAACGAAAATAGGCGATGAAAATAACAACACAAGTTAGGTTACCAAGATAAAGAAAGGCTTATAACAGTTTCTTTTTGGACACATAAGTTTGGTTTCAATCATTTAATGGCAGTCGCTTCAGCATATTGTAGATTTGAAGTTTTTTTGTCTCTTGAACACTTTGAGTGATTTATTGATATCAATCTGATGTCCTGTGTCAATCAGATGTCTAGCGATTGTGCTGTTGAATGTCTTTATTCATGTGAAACAATTAAAAGTCGACAGATATCCTTCTCATGTTACCGCCGACTGTCTGTATAAATTTACGCGTACCTGCAGTAGCAGTTACATTGGCCGAACAGAAAGAAAGGCCTACCTACGCTTTAATGAACATGTTGCAAAGAATCTACGATTCACAGGAATAAAGGCATTCAACCGCGCAATCGCTAAACATAGTTAATCTCCTAATATTTTTTTAGTCAGATCCGATTTATCCTCAGAAGTGTTCCTGCTTTCGTAGAAACTCCTCATTAAGAGAGACTTTTTTATCTACCCTTTAGTTACCAACGCTTGATGTGATGTCTAATACATTCCTTATAGGCAACTGTTTGTTCAAGAAAGTCATGCATAAACACGATTGCTTCTGAATATTTTAAGTCATTCACTTTACTTGTGTATATAATCTTTTAGCCACAAGTCTCTGTTACTTCCTTGTCAGCGATGAAGCTATGCCTTAATGATTAGTGCATTCGACTGCGAATCACTAGGTCATACTTCCGCGTCCAGCTTCATCATCTTCCGCTTGGACAGCTGGGTCGTCTTCTTATCAGAATGCCCGAATCTGTACCTAGGAAACAAGTAGCATGGAAAAATACATAAGAGCGAATTTAGTTGTCTTAGCAAGGAGATTTTATAGTGAGAAGGCTTATTACTTGACTGTCAACCACTAAGTTGCATATCCGGACTCTCTCCTTCTTAAAAGATGTGTTACTCAAATCCGGATACATAAACCTGTACTTGATAAATAAGTTACGGTGGCCTATTTTTGTATAAAGATTGGAGGATGATGAGTATACACAACATATGCCCCATCCACCTCAGACGATAAATATTAGCGACTTCAACTGATTTGACATCCTTCCTTAATTCTCTGTGCCCAACATTGATATTACTTTTTGCTTATTCCGTGATATGCGGGCGATACTGCAAAGATTTCTATGCACTAGTGAACTTTCCAAACGTTTCAGGTAACGTCATATTTATTCAACGTGTTTATTTATTACGACTTGTAACTTTACAAGTTACTTAATTTTCGTCCTTCTAAAGTTTAAAGTCGACGTTATTGTCCGAAGCATAGTGAACAATACTCAGATTATCCGGACTGAGACCAATCTAGAAAATCGAATATTTAAATTCTGTGCTTTCCTTATTCCTGGTCGTTATTCACTGCACCCGGATGTTTCACTGTTGGGAACTCGTCAGCAGTCTGACGAAACAGTATTACGGTTTTCTCCTTCCGAAATAATGGTACGTTACAATAACGCATATATGCAACAGCGATTTGTTAACATTATTATTATGTAATCACTAACTCCAGTGTCATTTTAGTAATTTAATAAAATAGTATTTCCATTATATTTGTATTCGCTTTGTGACTGCCTTAATTGAGTATTTAGATTTCATTCCACTGATAAAGGTATGAACAGTCAGTTAAATTAAATGACCTGTATAGCACATAAATAATTTAACCCACAACTATTTTGCAGGTATTTTGAACGCACAGAAATAGAGTCAGTGCACCATAATATTGTTAGCAGTGAAACATAGAAGAAAATAGTCACTATATTGTTTGTCACAAACGATAGATTTTAATCAAAATGTAAATTAGGTGTATTGAATTAATCTGAATATACCTCGAAGATGGAATATGTATAACGGTTAATGTAGTTTCACTGTTACTTATTATCTATTTCCCGGTCTTTCACCTTGATGTGGTAGTTGTAATTGCCCAAGATTATCTAATTGTCACGTTGTACTGTCCGAAACATTTATTCTTTTAGATGCTGCTATCCCAGAGAGATGGAGTATAGGGTGATTATACAAATTGCATCTGAATTATGATCGTAAAGCGAGGTGCAGTCTACTTTACTGAGATTTGACCTAGTTAGGTTTTTTTCTCAGGCAACTAATGTTTGTAGTTTTAGCTTTCCCAAAATGGTGGACGGTGTTACTAAGTATCGACCCTAAAATTAGCATACATCTTGACATATCCCATTGGTTTTTATCCCCGTGTTATGTCCGTAACTATGGCCAAGTACAAAGTAACTATGTTCCCGGGACCAGTACAATGACTAACTAGTCCCAAGCCGGGAGTTTGTATGTTCTCTGCCACCGGCTAAGGTTGTTTCTGGTGGTATCTGGCCAGCAAATCCGGAGTATCTTGCGTAGACAGCTGTTTATAAATACTTGTATCCTTTGAATGATGCTTTTCTTAGTTCCCCAAGTTTCGACTCCATACAATCGAACTGTCTTGACGTTTGTGTTAAAAATTCTGACCTTGATGTTATCTGACAGCTGCTTTGAGTTCCAGAAATTCTATTCTTGCCTTACCAATCTATATCTTCATATCTGCATCAGATCACCCTTGTTTATCAATGATGCTACCCAGATATGTATGTATGTATGTACAATCAACATAGAACCTGGCACATGTGTGCATCGGTTCAAGTTGCCATACCACCATGGCACCGCAAGATTAACACCACCACCACTGGTCGAAATCACTTCAATAAAATAAAATAATAATAGTAACAAGGAATGTGAACATATAGAATATGGTTCAGGAGGCGTTGAAAGAAAGTAGAAGTTTCCACATCTCCCGTAGCTTTTTCGTTTGTCGAAGAGTGATTCAGTTCGTTCTCGCTGTGTCGTATCTAAGAATCTCGCTTTTTCCTTTGTGTATTTCGAGGCCTGCTACTACAGAGGTTGCTTCTTTTTTGTCCATCTTCACCCGCATTTGTTGCTGTATGTGGGATAAAAGAGCTAAGTCATCCGAAAGGTCCAGGTCGTCTAGTTGCACCCAAGTTGTCGACTGTATTCCATGCTTCCCTTAAGATGTTATAGCTTCTATAATCCAGTCAATCACCAGTAGAAAGAGAGAAGGGTTGGAGTGTAATAAATCTATAAGCTACCTTCCATGCACGATTTTGCAGTGTAGTTTGTTGTGAGAATTCTTTATGATATTGACTATCTTCTCAGGTACACCATAATGTCGAAGAAGGCTCCATAATGTTCTCCTGTCCTCACTGTTAAATGCTTTCCCTTGATTGAGGAAATTGATGTAAAGTGGTGAGTTCTATTCAATTCATTGTCTAAAAATGATCGCGATTTGGTCGGTACACGATTGATCCTTACGGAATCTCGACTTTGAATATTGATCGTTCTTTCATTTTGTTCAACAACACTTTGTTGAAAACTTTTCCTGATACTGAAAGTAGAGTGATGCCTCTGTAGTTCTCATACTTGTTAAAATCTTTGTTTGGTATATTAATTAGGTACTCTTCTTTCTAGTCAGTTTGTACTTGTTCTTCCTCCCAAATCTTTCTGGAGAAAGTGTGAAGCATCTTTGTAGTTATTTCTATATCCGATTTTAGTGCATCAGCTGGTATGTTGTTTGACCCTGCTGCTTTATCATACTTGATTTGTTGGGCGGCCATGCTGATTTCTTCAATTATTGTTGGGGTGACATTTAGACGAAGGTTTGTTGGTGCCGCTTTGATGATCAGTGGGTACAGTGGTGCCGGTCTGTTCAAGAGTTCTTCAAAGTGCTCTACCCACCTGTTTCACTGTTCTTGGTCTCAGTGATTGATTTGCATTCTTGCTCTTGATTAGTCGTTCTGGTTTACTGCATTTTGCAGTTTGCTTCTTCGTTTTCTCATACAGTTGTTTCATTTTTCCTTCACTTGCGGCTTTTTACGCTGTCGTTGCTAAGTCTACCACATGTTTCCGTTTATCCTCTTTAATGCTTCTCTTCGCTTGCTTGTTAGCCTCTGTGCATTCGACCCCTGCCTTGGCTTTCTCTGTTCTTGTTCAGTTGTTATTGATTACTATATTTTTGTTCTTTGATCTTATCCAGAGTATCAACAGAGATCCATTCCATGTGGTGCTGATGTATGTGGCTCAGACCCTCCTGATATGTTGAAGTTATTACTTCTTTAATCCCTTTTCACTTGTTCTCCATGATAGTGCTGAGCAATTGGGAAGTTATATCCTCTACTATACCTGATTTCTAAATAGTGTAACCATTATATTTTTTCTTCGTTTACCAATATTATGTGGAGTTATTGCTCTAATATTTTTTCTCCACCTTTAGATTGATTTAACTGGTCCTCCTGTTAATAATGTAACCTTTTCTCAGTTTCGTGCTAAATTATTCGGAAGAATTAATTGCCTTCACATATGTTCCAATAACAAAACACCTTTTTTTGCTCAATTGACTTTATTACATTCAAATAATGCTGAGCCAAAATTATATGAATTTATACCTAGCAAAGTAAGTGTCAGTGGTTTTCAAATTCAAATTAGTTTAATATTTTCAATAATCGGTTCAATTCTCCTGTTGTCTTAACGTAGTATTCGTTTTGTCGCTATTCTGTTTATCCACCTCTTATAGTAAGCGAAGATTCATAGTGGAACTAACACCGAAAAACCTCAGCACTCCATCAAACTTCAAGCCGTTAACTACTGGTTTAAGTTGTGTTTTGATGTTCAATCTCATTTGTTTTGAACTGCCGAACAGCCTTCTCTATTTTGTTTATTTTACGTGTTTAGACAAACTACTTAATATTTAGTAGTAGATCGCTGGTGCGGTGCATTCGTCCAGTGGTAAAGCCTTCACCGCGAAGTCAGATGTTCCTGTGTTCAATCCCTGATGAGGTTGCAGAAACATACTGCTGTGTCCCATACTAGAACGAAATAGGTGCCCAGTGCTTCCTGTTGGTCAATGGTTGCCAAACTAAAACCAATTTGTGATATCAAAATAATTACTGTATTTATTTCAATTAACTATCTATTTAGTTTGTTAGCACTTCTATTTCTATGTTTTGGTTCATTATTCTACTTGTAATAATATTCTACTTTCCTCTTGTATAATTTCTTAGTGCTCACTGTTTACTACTTTAAAGAGACTAGGTAGTTCTACTTAAAGCAAGTAACGGCCTACTAATTAGGCTTTTTTGGGCGACTCATGATCGGAGTACATTAAATTCACTATTTGTTTTAGATCCCATGAAGGCACGGTTCTTTCACGCCGTTTAACCACTTCTACGTATAGTCCATTGATTAGGTAAAAAACCTTGTGCGAATTCTACAATGGTCTTTGCTATCGTTTAAAAATTGACTCCTATTAAGTGATTATTACGCTAGTTGCTCATTGTAATTCTATTCTATACTAAGTAAACATATATCTCATTACTAATATTCTTGTGAATAGTCAGTTTGTTTTTGAAGTTCGAACTTAGTTTCTGTAGGTGGTACTACGTAAATTTAATGCCCGATACTTTAATATTAAAGTATCGGGCATTAGATTTTCGTTGTAAAAAGCCTTTCATTTTTATTTTCTAGTGCATTTACTTCTACGCATTGTGTTACCTTATTGTTTTGCAACATAGAATGACTCACGCGTAGCTTTTTTCAAAGCCGAGAATATGCTTCCTGGTGAATATGTTATTCAAGTTGTATTTTATGCAGGGACTTCATTTAGTACAATAGACAGTTGGTGTTGGAGTCATCCTGGTAAAGTAGATGATAGGAAATTCCAAGTACTTGAATCTTCTAAAAGAATTCTACGTATTCGTTCAGACGATTTACATTATGATAAGGAATCAGCACTTGATTTTCATCAAACTGGGTTCATTATTCCTGTGCATATTGAATTACCAAATTATATTACAAGGATGCCTTACGTACTTTTGTATGCTTCAAGTTCTGTTCAAGAAAATAATAAAACAATTGAAAGCTTCATGGTGTGGAATTTGACCAAAACATGCAACAAAGTTAGTATTCGTACACCATATCTTCTTGCATCTAAAAGTTTTTCTTAATATACTCAAATATTCCTTAATATGCCAAACTACCCTACTTTCCTCAAGGGTAAACTTTTACTTATCGTTGGTGGTATTAATAGCATTTTCAATCAGATTGGCACTCTCAGATTGTGTATTGATTCAATCTTTCAGTTACATCTTTTCATATTTGGCTTTACATATCAACACTACTCAAACGTTTTTCAGTAGTCACGTTCTGTTCCTAACTCGCAACAGAACAGAAATTTTTTGTAGTTCTGCAGTTCAGAAAAAAATAATGTCGGCATGTAAAGAGCCAGCAGTTGATACAGCAAGTATAACTAGAACTGCCCTTTGCTATTCAAAAAGCTGTCCATACTAAAGAAATTTCCATTTTTAGTATTCTTAGAGGTCAGTTTTGTTAAAACTACCTAACATTTATATGCATTCTATAGAATGCAGTGAGTTCATTCTCCTACGAGACGTAATAGCATTCTCAACCATTTTTTTTGTCGCAATGTTACTTCTCTTCCAGTTTAGTTAGAAAGTGGTTAAAAGCGGTGACCTCATTCCACTTGCTCCGTATTTTACTTCCAGCCGCTCGATTACACAAAAATTGGACAATATCTCAACCACATAAATGCATACTGGGGTGCTCTTGCTAAACTTTCTTAGATGCTTAGGTTGGAACAGTTTTTTTTCATCTATTAGTCTTACAGATACATTGAACATGTTTTGTCATATTAATAACTCGTGTTTTGACTCTATTGTACCTAATATTTTTTAGCAGTACAATAAAGCCTAATAATTTATACATACCAGCTAATTATTGAAACGAATTTGGATGTCTGCAGATAGACATTGTAACTAAAATAACTATAAGGCCTGTATGAAAATATCTATAATTTTTAACCAAGTCAGAAATCTCATGACTTAAAGGACACAAATGAAAGATAACAGCACTTAGTAGTGACACTACAATGCAAAACTTGGTATATTTATTCTATGAGTGTCTTAGATCAACCGAAAATTCTGATGGTCCCTAAATCTAACATGTTGGCTCAATCATAAGTTATGCTTCTACTATCACTGGCCTTTTGTAGACAGTGAACTTCTAAACAAAATTAGATTAGTAGTCAGTTGCATATCTAACAACTATATGGGATCTGTTTGTTTTATTTATTGCCATATCAGTAAAGTTGTTAACTTCATCAATCTCTTAGGAAGTCCTTGAGTAGACAGGGTGTTATCCATTTACATCGAATATGGTGGATCTGGCATTCCATTACTTGCATTTAGACTATTTACCCTCTCTTGAAACAGATACTTGTCCACATATGTTGTACCTTACTTCATATATGTAGACAGGAGTATAGGCCCATAAATATAATCACAATTATTTTGAAAAAAGTACCTTTCGTAGTCAAGCGCTAATCTCTGACTACTTTTCAAAGAATCTTACCCATGGCTGCAAGAATGTTGTCATTGTTACGTTACGCAAACTTTTAATGAATTTACAAGTAAATCCATTTTGTCACTTAGGCGTTCTTATAGATCGAATCTATCTTACCGAAATTTTATTAATTGTAATATTTGTATGCTTTAGTGAATATTGTCCTGGTATATACTTATCTCTTTTCAGATATGTTTACCCTCACCTGAAAAAGTGTATAAAATTAGCTCATTTAGCACATGCGCTCAAGTCAAGCTTTTACAAACCACTGAGATAAATCCATCGCGTGACTGTCACATTTCATTGGATTCCAGCGTTCTTATTCGCATTGGTGTAGAAAAGTTGCCTGTTTTTGTTCATGTAAAGCTTGATAATGTGGCCGAAAGATTTATGGGCGATTTAGAAGAGCTTTTCCTCTCTCCCTACTTATTCCAAGTAGAAGATTCTGTTCCCAACGCTTCTGTAACACATTCAAATCTAGTTGAAACAATGTAAGTGATGGACCTAATTCTTTACACTTTTTTGATTATATGCTGTTATACCTAAATGGCAGAATCATATTTCAGATCAAGACACTGGAATTTTAATAACTCCTTAAACTCTTGCTATTTGAAAGAATATCTCTTTTAGAGAGCTATCCCTTATTAATTATGGGGGGGGAGACGATTTTATACATGATACATGATGGAATGAAGTTGTAGGTAATAACTAATCTCACACAACCATATCCCTTGGTCCGTTAGTTAGTTTTGTGCAAAAGGCGTTCAGTAATATTTCGTCTTTGTCTGTTACATTCTTGATAATATTGGTATAGCTTTCATTTCTATTAAATTGCATTGCTGGTTCAGAGGGCTTTTAGTTGTTGTTTCTTTTATGGTTCAATTATAAATGCTAGGCACAATTGATGATCGGAGCGTGTTTGTTAGCTTCAAAAATAATGTGACTTTGGTTCGGTCAGTGTTGTATATTGTTTTGCGAGGTTTTCTCTAGAGTAAACAAAACCTATTTATGAATGCATATTTTGCAATGTATTCAACAAATTAATCTAATAAATTTCGCTCCTGTTTTCATTCCTTAAGCCAAGTTTCTTGGAATGAGTCTGAAATGGTATTCAATACAGATAGATGAGCGTACTACATTGCTAAGGGTTTAAGATCCCTTGTTGTTGATAGCCAAGTCTTCACACATGACAACATTCTTAAATGTCAAGATTGCTAAGTTACTAACACTTTCTAATGTCATCATACTCATTGAGGAAGTTAGCGACTCAGTAATCTAGTGCATAATACGTCGGCGAAACATGTTTATTACAAGTCTCACTGTGCACATCAACCTTGAGATGCAGGTACATCCATTCGAATAGTCTAATAAGACAAGGCGTATATTTTAGGCTTCGCTACTAGTCATATACCAAATTTACAAAAGTCGCAAAACATTACATTCTATTTCGCCTGACGTCTGATTCCTGTTAGTTAACTTACTTAAACAGTATTTAACTTTCTTTTTCTTTCATTGTAATAGTTGGTACAAAAAGCCTCACAGCTTCGACTCTCTATCTACAATAGGCATGTTTTGGGTTAATATCAAAAACACAGTTCGTGTTACTCCCAAACCATCTAATTTAAAGTCAAATCATATGGTTCATTTAATAACACATCCATCTAGTTTGGAGATTAATCTTCAATCAGGCGCCAATCAGCAACAACAACTAATTGAAAATAATACGTGTAGTCTAGCTAATCCTAAATTTGAAGCCTCTATATCTCCCCATGTAAATAATGTGCAATCATTATGTGCATCAATTTTTGTTGGACAGAATGTCGAATTCACTCTTACGGTTGCTGTCAATCTTAGAGGCCGTATCGATCCACCCACTGAGAAGGTGAGAAAGCACTGTTTATTTAAAATAAATCAGTAGGTATCAAAGGATATCATTGATCATTCTCTTTTGCTTTTCCTCGTTTTGGAGTTTTTTAATCATCCTTCGAAGCGTGACTGCAGAATCCAAGTGACGCGACATTTGCCTTTGTGGTTTTTGATGTGTCAGCTACGTACTTTCTAGGCTTTACTGTAGACGACTGTATGTCTGGGGCAAGTTGTGTCAATTTCTAGACCTCTTTGATATCAGGAGTTATTATCTCTCTAGACGCGTGATGATCGTCACAAATGGTTAGAGACTTTGGGTGATATGGCTCAAAATCGTTTGAAAAGGCGCAGGTGCATCCATTCCTTATCTTTTTCCAAATTCTAAGGTTCTAAAATTATCCTAAGTTAATCTTTACTGAATCATATTTTCGTAAATATTATCTCCGATCTCTATTCCTTCCCATTAATACGAACTCTGCTACTACCTCCTTTACTCTGGGATTTGATCCGACGATTTAATCTCTATCTGCTAATTGAGTCACGGCAACTTGAACTGACGTATGCATGTACCAAGTTCTACGTTGTAACTGACTGAGGTGCGGTTTATTCTGCGCATAACTCCTTATTGCCGTTATACCACAGTATTGTCATCAGACCTTAGTTTTGCTGCTGTAGTCTTAATGTCCTCCAAGTGACATATTATCATGGTAGGACCCTATCAATCATAGGTCTTAGCCAGTATATATTGGGTCACCACAATAAGTATGTGTTTAACCTAAGTAAGAATGGTTGCATTTGCAGAATGCGTTGAATCCAATTTACTTCGCTGCATTCTCACAAGCTGTATACATGCTATTGATTTTATGTAATCCAAAATATTAATATGCAGTTACATTATGAAATAAAGTTTTCAACACGGATCATCAAATTATTTAAAAGATAAAGTTGTGGGGAAGTTAAATTCGGACTGTTTAAAAATAAATTGGAAGATAATTCTACAAATTAATTAATATTACTTTCTTACCTAATAAGGCATACATATTCATTCGTGGAGAATGTAGAACCGGACACATATACACATGAGTCAAAGTTGCCATACTACATTAGTACGACAAGATCAAATTCACAAGATTAATAAAACAGCATAATTCAACAGGTAAGAGTAAAACATATGAAAGCATGAAATAATAATCGAACTTAGGATCTAGCAGAACATAAAAAGTGAATGCATTTACACCACTGACTAATTTTGAGCCATGCCACCTAACGTCACCAACCACTGATCATGACTGTCACGCGGACCCCAACTAAGTAGCATGATCCTACCAACATGGCTAAGACCACCAGTAAAAGACTTCATGGGTTGATGTCATGTTTCGATTAGGTCACCCCTACCTCACCAAGCATAGCGTGATAAGACAGGATGGTCAGGCATCCGCAACACATGCCCCACCCACCTCGGACGATGAAGGTTAACGGCCTCTTCGACTGATTTTCCATGTTTTTCCAGTACTTTGTGTCTAACATCAATATTACTTATTCGCTCATCCCATGATATATAGGCCGGTACCACGAAGATTTTAATGATCAAAGACCTGGAGTCTACGCACATCTTCTATTTTCATGGCCCATGTTTCGTATCCGTATGTGGACTGCTGCGCAGTACATTCAACCCTTCGATAAAAGCCGGTTATCTCGCCTACGCCACAAGTGACGTAGGTTGGTAAAAGCCAAGCGAGCTTTCTGAATCCGGGTTGAGGTTTTACCAGACACAAACGCACCAGGAGTGATGAGACTTCTGAGATAAATGAAGTAGTCAGCGCACTCAGCTACTTCACTCCCTATGACTACTCTAGGCGATGATATAGACCAGTCCTGGAGTGACATTTTTGGAATTTACACAGAGAAACGCATCGTGAATAAGTTTGCATTGTTACTCAAGGTGTTCAGAAGATTCTACATATTGTCAACATCTTCACCAAATAGGCCTTTATCGTCTGTGTATTCTAAATCGATAAGTGGACTTCCCGGACGGAGATCAATTCCTGAGAAGTAAGATGATGAACGTATGGCTTCTAGGAGGATATCTGCGATGAAGTTCAATAAAATTAGGGATAAGGGGTAATCATGACGAACACCACTTGATGTTGACAATTCGCATGACAGTTCACCATAAGCTCTAACTTGACCAGTGGTATTCAAGTAGAGAGTCTTTTTAAGGTTTATGTAATTCTCAGGTACTCCTCTTTATGATAAACACTATCACAGTGCCTCTCAATTTACAGAGTCAAACGCGGCTTTCGAATCAAGGAACACAACTATTGTCGGACGTTGGTAGCAATGTCTATGTTCTAGGATCTGACGAAGAGTAAATATCTATTCAGTGCATCCTTGCGCAGGTTTTAAAACAGCTTGATTTTCCTTTTTTTACTTTTCCCTGCTTCATACAATCATCTGTTGATTACAGAAGTTATTATCTTTTACGCTGTATTAGTCGAATGGATGGTTATCACGTGAGGATTTCTGTCCATTCGTGTAAACTTGGACGGTGATCCGTTAAGATCAGTCGGATAGGATCACGTCCAGGGTCCAGACTTTAGCTGTTATATCAGTCAGCCTGTCTACGTAGCCTGGACCTCCATCCTTACGGATAACTGATGTCAAGTTGTTAGGACCTACTTCTTTCCCTCGTTCAAGATTACGTGTTACCTTTAAAACCTTACTAATATTTCGGGGTACTGGTGGGGGGGTTGGACTCACGCCAATTTTCCACTAAGGTTATTCATTCAGTTACTACATAGAAATTGGTACGTGCGTATATTAGTCTAAGTTGTTATACCGAAATTAGCATATTGTGATGAAACTATTGGACCATATTCCAGAGTAGTGGAGATAGTAACTGAGTTAGTATTAATAGAGAGGATTAGAGATGGAAGATTGGATTTAAGTAAATATAATTCGGTAAATAAAATTTTTTGATGAATTTAGTTGCTTAGGATTTGGAGGATGATAAAGAGTGGATTCACCTGCTCCTTTTCTAACTATTTTGAACCATATCACCCAAAGTATCTCATTACGCGGACCCTAATCAGGTAGTCTGCACCTATTAACATGGCTCAGCCCAATTGCAATTGACTTCATGAACTAGTGCCATTCCACTCAAGTAGTTTCGAGGATAATCAGAAACAGGAGAGTAACTGGAGGCCAGTTGAACTGTTTATGAAAGTGTTCGACACAATCGTCTAATCTTCTAGATTTTGAGTGGATCATGGACCCATCTTTTTCTTAGTACCAGTTTCCTTGGTGAGTCGGAATAGTTGTCTTATTCTACCTATCGCCGCAACCGTTCCCATCGCTTTTGTTTTTGCCACCCACCACCGGTCACGAATCATGCGTTAACTTTTGTTAGTCTATATTTGGGTAGTCGTCATTCTTCATCATTATCCGAGTCTACAGATATGAGTTTTTTAGCCTCCATCAATGCAGTAGAGGTTTAAAAAATCAATTAATCCTTCTTAACCGTAGTATTTAGGTTGGCATCAGATAACGTTGCTGCATTTATAAATGCCTTAAAATTGTCCTAAGGTTTTTCTGAAGGAACCATCCGAGCTCAATCGATTATGTTTAACTAACTCTTCTCTGAATGCATCATTGGCTTTTTCGTTCATGAACTGCCAACCGAGGTATTTTTCAGTTATGACCTTTCTACGTCCGGTAAAAGCATTGAAATGCGTGCTCTCACTAGGGCATGACTAGAGTTCAAATATATACTCCAAAATGAGCAGCAGTCCTCTACGGACGCTCTGCAAATATGACTAATGCCGATATGGTCTATTTGTGTCCATCGTTTAGTTGATGTTTGAGGTCTACATGTTATATAATGTCTCTCCTAATGCTTGCTAAGAATAAGCGGTAATCTGCATATAATTGTAGCAGACGATCTTCATTATTTGTTCGTTGAGTTGGTATGCTATAAAGCCCACCTAAATATTTTTAAGCCTAACCTAGCCTACCAACTTGGGCGTTAAAATCTCCTGCTATGACCACTATGTCTGAGAGCTTAGTCTTCCGAAGGAGGTTATAGAACCTCCTGTAGAATCCGTCCTTCAATCAGTCCAACATGCAGTCAGTAGTGGGCATAGTCAGAGACGACAACAAAGTGTTAGCGTGTGCCCCTATCTTTCCGAGTCCTTACTGTGTCATTTAGACAAACAGCCCTTAGACGGCTGTCAACAAGAATCCATTTAGAAAGTGCTTGTTCTGCTCGCAGACTTAGTGTTATACCTACACCAACAAGATCACGAGAGCTTGCTGTTAAGTCCTTGGATAAACGAAGGGCATATTGCGCTGGTTCTCTAGACCGATTAGGTGACGTTAACTGAATAACTACACTAGAGTCATTTATACGTGTTTCTGAAACACAGCATATATCAATAGCAAGAGTTGCAAAGGTTTTAGCTAGTGAGGCCTATTGACCAATTTGACAAATAGGTTCACAAATGGAAACTTCTAACATGAAGTTTAGGGCATGGTTTCACGAAACCTGGAATAGGGCTACGTGGAATCGGGTCACTATTGAAACTTGGAGTTATGAGAAAAAGATGGGGATTGGAGCAAAAGTAAAGGAGCAATAATGAGTAGGAATTTGATTGTAAACAGGGTGCTGTTAATAACAGAGCGGTTAGCACTTTCAAGTTGCCCACACTGTAGATGGGTTCTTTATGATGCACTTGTGATGCAAATTGAGTTAGGGTTGGTCTTAAAGACTTGCCAGCGTAACCTCACTGCCCAAGGGACAACTGCTTGATGCCAGTTACACATAGCCCTTTTGAGAGAGGATTTCGCTGTGGTAGCTCCCTACTTGTTAAGACTTTACAGCCAGAGACAGAAATCTGTGTAGTAAGGTGAGGTGTGCATTCTTAAGGTCAACCTTTTCTAACCCCACCCTTCTTGTTAAAAGGCTGCATTGCTGTCGTGCTGATTGTTTGAGGGAAACATCTTACTGTCGTCACAGCTCCTTACAGTGGACAGTACGACTTCGTCTTCAGACGTCATAGTTGCTGCTTTTAGTTTCACAGTTTTTCAACTGACCTGCTTGGCATCGTAGGAACTTCAGAAATGAATGTTCCAGCCAGTGTAACCTAACTGAGTCATCACGATAGGCGAGCCCGACCACAGCTTCAAAGTAGCGGCAACATATATATGTGTATATACCGCAGTGTGGTGACTTGCCGGTCGATGTCGTGTGCTTCAACATAGTTTTTTTAATCGTTTAGAAGCTTGTATAAGGATCTTTATACTGTTTCAGAAAATGGTTATGTATGACGAACTAAGTTACCTATTTCAAGTTCCGAAAGCACTTAGTGAGTCCATCAATAAAAGCTCACTCTATGTTTTTTCATAAGCCAGACTACTATAAATTAATGGTGTTCCTTTACCTGTGACTTGAGATACACTATTGAACATACAAAATATAACTTATACAACGCTTAACAGTCATTTCGATATACCTTTCGGTACAATAAATCTTTACTACTTTTAGAGGTTTTATTAGTTTCCTTATCTTTTTTACTTAGGTTGATATTCAATTGTACAATAAATGGCCTCAAATATCTGAAGAAACTTCAACATATATTCATCATGATCTCCCACTTCTCCCTGCAAATAGTGTCTCTGACTTGGTAGTTGAATCAGAGGAAGATAATTCATCCGCACCTATTGCCGTTACTCAGTCTGATAATCAAGGTTTATTCTTTTTTAATGCCTTACAGTTGAAGGATTATGAAGCGTTCAATATAAAATCACTCTCTGATGTTCCTAAAATGTACCGCATTACATTATCTAAAACTGGTTATAAATTTGATTTAACTAATGAAACCGATATTAAACAAAATTCAGAAAGTTTCAATTGGTATGTTAAATCAATTAAACTTTCACTTGTTGAAGTGTTTGTCTATAAACATCCTGTCTCTGAGAGTTCACGTCACCCCTTACCAGGTAAAGTCACGTATGTATGTTTAAGTCGTATTTACAATCCCATATGGCCTTGTGTTGAACATTTTATTACGATTTATTTAACTGAATTTTTCAATCATTCCTATTTAGCGGTGCAGTTTTTTTTTTTACCTAAACGTCATACTTATAATCGGATTTCTTAAATTGCACTAGTTTCCCAACCTTGTTGCTACCTTGACGTGGTAATTTCTACTAATGGTGGTGGTGTTAATCTTTCAGTGCCATGGTGGTATTGCAACTTGAACCGATGCACACATGTGCCAGGTTCTATGTTGATTATACATACATACATACATACATACATACTATTTTGATTTACCATGTTAACGTGATTTATTCATTCTTATCATAAAATGTGACATTTCCTAAATGGTTGCTTTAATAGTACAAATACTTTGCTCCTTGCCGTTGAAGTTTTTTATCTATCTAGTGCCAAAAATTGCATGCATATAAATAAATAGACAACATTACGAAGAAATAGAAGAGGAAAGAGAAGCGAGATTAAAAGTTGAGATAAATTAGATATAAACAAGTGAACAAGTCCGGTATTTCGTAGGATGCACAATTTATCTTGTAGTCAAAAAAGACTTCTTTCAATCAACAGAGATTATCTAACTATTACCTAGGATGTAATAAAAAAACTCTACAAAATCACAGTTGCCTTCTATTTTAAGCCATATCTAGTTTCTCAAGCCACCAAGTTGCTCCATCTCTGGAGATCTAACCATGAAATGCTCTCTGTTATTTGACATTTTTTTAAACAAGATAATGGAATAAGACGTGATCTGCCGATACTGTAAGCCTTCAGAACACCGGTTATTCTTATTCCAGTAGTCAGGATCATAGCAACAACACTTGTGACCATAAGCGTTTATTATCCGGTTTAACGAAACATTTAGTAGTAGAACGATTGCAACACAAACACAGAGATCAGTGACTTCGGTAAGATATTGACGAAGTTAAAACTGCAAATTAATACTGTATCTTCTGTACATCTGAACGTACGCCACCTATACCTTCTCATTCGAACGTCGTGATGAATATATGTTGAGACTACTAAACGTCCAACAATAGGTTGCAATTTATCCAAATGCTAATAGTCTCTTTCACTATTGACTCCCATGAAATCCCCTCATGAAATAGTCAGATAATATCCTTTCTCTAAACTTGACATATACTACTTGGGACAAGGCCCTCAACAGAGAAAACAAAATACGCACATTTATTCCACACTAGGACTCCGTTTACACACTGGATTCCTATCGCACTGCCCCTCCATTGAGGAATAGCTAAGAACTAGCAGTCTGACAACTGTTACTATAAGAACATATTCTTCAACAACGTACATACTCCTCCAGTAACTGCATCTATATGTACGACAACGTCCTTGTACATCTTACAAAGGGTGGACTATGCTTGATTTGAAAGCCTCTGGGATGATATTTGTAAAATCTATCCATACGTATAAACCCTGTGTCTCACGACGGTGGTACTTGATGAAAATATCCAAACAACTTCCGAACATCATCAGTGCGTAATATAGAGCAATATTTCTCTCAACGACGTGTTGTGAACCCTAACCTTTGCAACCAGATTAACATGATCTTATCATAGATAATGGTATCCTTTATTTCTTACACTATGCATATTTTGATATCATCTTCCGCGCCACCACTAATACACAACTATCCAAATACATGAACTTTTCAAGTACTGATAAGTTTATTACCGATTCGCTCCACTTAATCCTGTTTAAGCAACTGAATAATATCTCTAGCTTCAACGCAAAAGACCTGTCAGCACCTGTTATAAACAGCGTCCTTAGTTTGTATTTGCTTAGAAATAAACAAAATTCTGAAAATATCTAGGTTTTATGTTTTATATTTTGAAATATTCTGCGAGGTTTTTAGGAATAAACTGTTGTTATTTTTTGTTATACAATCAGAATATTAATTGAACACAACATAAATGTACATGTATGAGTAGTTATGTTACAATAGTATGTTACTTAGATTTACACTACATAAATATATTAAGTAATTTGCAACAAGCTTAAATAACTACTAATCTCCACTAATCTCATGCTGATAGTGACAAAAATCTGAGTACTATGTAAAATTTATCTTTAAACTTGATCCTTGAATAATTTAACTGATTTGTAAACTAAGAAATTAGCTTGCATGTTCCTTTACTTTGATGTTAGGTGTTTGGGGATGGTCGACAAGAAACCCCCTTACTCTATGTTCCGTGCTTTTTAACACTCATCAGCAAGGCATGCTTGCAATCTTGAGGTAAATGATGCTTTCCGATTACGCATCATCCGATTTCAAAGTCTGAGCTGTTACTGGTGTCAACTGACGTCTTTTAGGACTGAGATATCTGCATTAAGCACTATGTAGTGATCAACGTGATATTTGTCCAGCAATTTTTACTGATCGAATTCTGTCGGTTAACTTGCCTTTTAGCCGTCAGGTAAACTAATATAACATCGCTTGCACTAAGTTTTAGTGCCAGATGTTTGGAAGTAATCATCAGGGGACTTTGCTTGACTTAAGTTTTGTGCTATTTGGCATTTGTTAGCAAGATCTACCTATGGTCTCAAGGTAGCTGGGGATCTCTATAGGACTCTGCTGAGAATGCCTTTGTTTTATTTATCTTAATATTATTATTTATCAACTTTGTTGTTTTCCATTTTCACCGCAGATTATGTCTAATTATTATCATATTTACTTTGAATTTATTTTAGCTGTATTAATCTCTATTATTGGTGAAGGACATCGTGCAAATCTTTTAACTAGTGATGATGGTGTTGTTCGCTTTGTTGGTTTGTCTCCTGGTATGTTCATTTAATAATATTTAGGTGCAGCACTATATATCATTAATTTTAACTCCCTTAGCAAAGTCATATACGTGTAAGTGACTCTGTGCTCGACTCTAAGTTTTGGGCTACTGATACTGTTCAATTCTACAAACTGCAGTAGGCGAGTCTAGTTCAAACCCATGACAGTACCTAAAAGTCGAATGCCTTGGCCAGTGAGCCACCTCTCCGTGTTGTCTTACCTGTGACTTCTTTTAAGATCGATTCTTGTGGTTGTTTTTTTCACTAGTTGACTTAATCATTGTCTTTCAGTCTATTTTTTATATAAGTTTTTTGTGCATACAAAGTATGAGTAATTACAGAATTGACTATTTTTACACACGTCGTATAAGGAACGATCACTCCACTGCTGGCTGTCTAAAATCCGACCGATCGGTGTATTATATTGCTCTATTCATCTTATTGCTAACAGTCTCTAACATTTTGACTCCTTTAAATTATTAAGCTGTTATTTACTCAGGTATAAATAGTTTTACGTAATCATGATATATCTACCCACTTTACCGATCACCCTTTTCGTTCAAGGTAACTGTTGAGTTTTGAATAACATCAAACCGTAGAATTCTTCAATCGGGATCAACGGTTTAACTGGTAAAATGATACTCTACTAAATATGTAATATGATGCTAGGCGATAGATTGCTACTTTCTTATAAAACCAAGCAATATTGACATATTCCATTCATTCGGATGCAGGTACATCCAGCCGATGAGTTCCAAATAGGACGAAGCGCGCGTCCTGGATTCCACTTGCCAGTCACAATCCAACTTATATATTCCATTCATTGATCTACCATGACATCATTTTAGTTGAAATATGATTAACGAGAATGTATGCATAATCATATAGTTATCATGCCAAATTGTTGTCACTGGTCTCATTTAATTGTTTCCAGCATATGCTCACATTTAATTTCGATTCATTTTCTCAATGTGTGTAAATCTGGGATTTTGCTGTCGTATATTTTTTTAACCCATACATAACTCTTGGAGTTGTAATTTAAATATCGATCCCTTTTGCTTGCTCTGAGTCTCTTTATTTGACAACATAACAGAATCATGTGATAAAAAGGATATTTTGTAATTATTTAACATTTATCATTTCACAGGCGCTAAAAATGTTCAATTTGTTCTCTATTTCAGGGGAGTATTATGTACGTCCGATGATGAAAGAGTACTCATTTACAGTTTTATCACCTTTCCAATCTGAATCAGGTCAGGCTGTCCCTGTACAAGTAGAAGAAGGCAAATCAGCTGTCGTTATATTGTCGTCACTTCGAATCGCCTTTTCTGCGACAGGAACTGTAAGTGAATGGCTTCATTTTCAATATATGCAGATTTGTTAGCATTTTAATTAACTACCTGTCTTGTTTTAACTTAATGTTGTTGAATATTAGTGGTGTAATTAATAACTGGGATTGTAAACGTTTATCTTGTTGGTTTTTAACCAACCACTTAAAATTACAGATTTGTATTAGTCTAGTTTGTCACTTACTGGCAAAATTGAAAAAAAAAACAATAAATTATTAAAGCCAACAGTAACAAAAAACTCACTGACTTCTTAAAATACTAACTTTCTTAAATCTTTGACTCCTGACCAGGGAATGAAGAAAGTAAGGCAAAATAAGCTTCATATTACTAAAGGTTGTTTCAAGTACAGAAAATAATGTATTCATGAATAGATTTAAGTAAATTTGGAGTTTTAAAAACTTGTAGAAAAAGGTACTGAGAACCGTAAACAATTATGCACGACCAGTTAGATTACTTATCAGCATAAAGTGTTGTTCCCTACATTTTTATGATGCACTTCTTATCGCTAATTTGATAAATATAACTTTGTAAATTTCCTCTGTTTCCGAAAATGCTTCTAGTAGTAAATAGACATAAAACGTAGTTATCATTGGGTGTTATGCAGTCAGTTGAATTTGAAGTTTCTGTCACTAAGTGACTTAATAAATCGTTGGGAACTAGGAAGCATTAAACAGTTTATTCTTTGTAGTTTGATGTTCTTTAGCAGTAAGCATCCACGACCGTACCGGTAATCTTACCCAAAACATCCAGACTTCCTTACGAGCACTTAACCTGTAGATCATAGAATTTGAAACCCAGTTATTTGCATTTCTGACCTCATCCAATAAATAAAAGTTAAGGTTATATATTGTTGACTTTTCTCTCACCTCTCTGTTTCCTAACATATGTGATTACAGTAAACAGTCAGTAACTTTCTGACTGAACGTTACTATCAGTTACAATTGTACTTTCCTGGAAAGATCAATTACTGATATATTATTGCTTTGGACAGTTACGTAATAGTGAACTGTCACCTGGCTAATTAAGTTGCCGGCTTAACAGTTGATCAAGTGATACGCGACCACTGATTATGATCAAGTAGCCTTAACGCTTGAAAGTTTGTCTCTTTACCACCTTGCCCTAAGTCGGAACAGGAAAAATATTTGATTCTGAGCTAACTAGCCCAAAAGAATAGTAGTGTATTTATTCACTCATTTCATACATGTACTGACTGTTCATTATTTCACATTAGGGATGTAAATAAGATACCTTACTGATGTAATATACTTAGTGTTGTATGTTTTGAACTTCTATCAACTGGTTAGAGATTGCGTCTACATAATATTCACTCTGTCAAAAATCATTCGTCCACTGATCTACTTGATATTTGATTCTGATTGTTTATATATCATGAGTATCCTCATTTTGTAAACCCTTACTTTTACTTTGGTACTTGAAGGTCACTTCATTAGCTGGTGTCCCAGAGTCTGGTGTATTGGTCGAAGCGACCTGGTTACCGGAAGCCCAACATTCATTACATAACGATTTATTGGGTTTGAAGTCAAATAACAATATGACTTGCAAACTTCGATTTGACCAAGTCAATATTATACCACGGGAGCAGTCACTAACTGATTCGAATGGTACTTTCCGTATTCGCGGACTTATGCCAGGTTAAGTTGACATATATTAATTTGCTTCCATTCTAACTGTTGACCGATACTACTTAGCCAATACATTTCAATCCAATTCTGATAATTGAATTGGATGAACATATTTATTTAGCATGATATGATTGAAATTGTTAGAAGTCATTTAACATTATGCTTTTGTGCTACATTTTACGAATAAAAGCAACCTCTTTCTTTCAATCGCTAGATTAGGTAACTACATGTTAAAGTTCATTTACTATTTAACAAAATTGAAATTACTAATTAGGTTGAGTAAAGTAGAGCAACTTTGGTAGTCTGAATTAGGTAAATGTGACCATGTTAACTGAGATTGATAACCCTTTAGTTAGTCCATGAAAATCTTGGAATTTAAGGGATATAAATATCTTGTTTAGTAAATGCTAAGTAAATACGTTTCAACAATACAAATAATTTCCTCACATTGAGGTTCACTATCATTAGTCCCGTTGTAACACGAAACTTATCCAGATCTTTCTCAATATTCATTAAGTATATATTTATCCAGTACTTTTCGTCATTTTGACATTAATTTAGTGGATCATTACTGGATGTTTTAGTATAATTTTCAATACGGATATCCTTACAAGCTTTGAAATTGTTGTGGTGTTTGGTTGCCCTAGTTTCGATTGATGAGTCCTCCCCATTAAATAGACGCATGACCTTAGTAGGCTGACAGCATAATGTATAAAACTTTATTGAAAGTTAGCATTCTTAATTACTATGTCTAAAGTTTTCAGACCTGGGCAAGGATGCATTGATTAGATATTTACTCTTCGTCAGATCCTAGAACATAGACATTGCTACCAACGTCCGACAATAGTTGTGTTCCTTGATTCGAAAGCCGCGTTTGACTCTGTAAATTGAGAGGCACTGTGACAGTGTTTATCATAAAGAGGAGTACCTGAGAATTACATAAACCTTAAAAAGACTCTCTACTTGAATACCACTGGTCAAGTTAGAGCTTATGGTGAACTGTCATGCGAATTGTCAACATCAAGTGGTGTTCGTCATGATTACCCCTTATCCCTAATTTTATTGAACTTCATCGCAGATATCCTCCTAGAAGCCATACGTTCATCATCTTACTTCTCAGGAATTGATCTCCGTCCGGGAAGTCCACTTATCGATTTAGAATACACAGACGATAAAGGCCTATTTGGTGAAGATGTTGACAATATGTAGAATCTTCTGAACACCTTGAGTAACAATGCAAACTTATTCACGATGCGTTTCTCTGTGTAAATTCCAAAAATGTCACTCCAGGACTGGTCTATATCATCGCCTAGAGTAGTCATAGGGAGTGAAGTAGCTGAGTGCGCTGACTACTTCATTTATCTCAGAAGTCTCATCACTCCTGGTGCGTTTGTGTCTGGTAAAACCTCAACCCGGATTCAGAAAGCTCGCTTGGCTTTTACCAACCTACGTCACTTGTGGCGTAGGCGAGATAACCGGCTTTTATCGAAGGGTTGAATGTACTGCGCAGCAGTCCACATACGGATACGAAACATGGGCCATGAAAATAGAAGATGTGCGTAGACTCCAGGTCTTTGATCATTAAAATCTTCGTGGTACCGGCCTATATATCATGGGATGAGCGAATAAGTAATATTGATGTTAGACACAAAGTACTGGAAAAACATGGAAAATCAGTCGAAGAGGCCGTTAACCTTCATCGTCCGAGGTGGGTGGGGCATGTGTTGCGGATGCCTGACCATCCTGTCTTATCACGCTATGCTTGGTGAGGTAGGGGTGACCTAACCGAAACATGACATCAACCCATGAAGTCTTTTACTGGTGGTCTTAGCCATGTTGGTAGGATCATGCTACTTAGTTGGGGTCCGCGTGACAGTCATGATCAGTGGTTGGTGACGTTAGGTGGCATGGCTCAAAATTAGTCAGTGGTGTAAATGCATTCACTTTTTATGTTCTGCTAGATCCTAAGTTCGATTATTATTTCATGCTTTCATATGTTTTACTCTTACCTGTTGAATTATGCTGTTTTATTAATCTTGTGAATTTGATCTTGTCGTACTAATGTAGTATGGCAACTTTGACGCATGTGTATATGATTCGTTTTCTACGTTGTTCATTACTGACTGACTGATTCTTAAAGTAGGGTTATTCTCGTCGAACAATTCTCTACCTCGATAATTTTGTCGATAGTACTCTATCTGCCAATTTTAGTGATATTTTTGAGTAGAATGTAGTCTGTTGTGTTTATATTCGATAAAGTAATTGCCTTTTGATACACTAATGCTATTTATATTATTATTTAGGTTGTATATATGCAATCTCTGTACATACTAATCCTATTTTACCAAATCTCGTGTCCGATCAGTTGAGCTCAATTTCAAGTAGATCATCTATTGATGTTGAATATGCAATTCCTAATCATTTAAATGTGCAGATGCTGTCCTCAGACATCAACGGAATACATTTTTACACAATTCGTCGTCTTTGCACATCTATGGTATTTTTATCCATTTTTGCGGTCTGTAGTTTCTATCCATGTTTTATTGCATTTTTGAAGTTGTGCAAGAACGGTGAATTTAAGTGCTCATCATATGTTGCCATCATATTTCCCATGTATTTTCTCTATAAGTGAAAACCTCATAGATAACCTTTGTGTTTATATTTATAGCATATGATCATCATCTAAAATCGGACCATTCACATGAATCATATTAGGTCTAGCAAGTCATCAATTTGTCATAATTGTCATAATTGCATGAGTAAAAATAATTTTCAAACTTGTGGAGCCTGTTGCTAAAATTTGTTAGTAAATAAGTGTTATTCAATTTTTTGAAAGTCCGCGTTAACACGCAGGCTAAAGATGGAGTGAAACCGTTTCAGCACTTTGGTAGCTTGATCTGTCTTCGTATTTTGGTCAACATTCGTGGTCAGTGTGTGGTAAAATATCTGCAGGGATTCAGAGGGCTTTTTTCACTTTTGTCTACTAGTATCACCTACTGTGCAGACGTTTCGTCAGTCTGCTAATCAAATGGCAAGTATACGGTTCACTCTTTTATACTATATGAATGTAAATCGTGGTCTTTAGAAATAGATGATTTTTATAATTTCCAGTAGTTAACTATGAGTGTCTTCAAAACATTATCTGCATTTGTTGGTGCCAGTGAGTAAGCAGTTCTGATAGTAGATATAGGGTACAAGGTAAAAATACCTAGTCATTTGATCAGGTTGTTGAATTCCGCCAACTGAGGTGGTTGGGACATTTTTTAATTATGCCTAACCACCACTTATTTTGAAGAGTTATGCTGACAGGCCTAGGGGTAGGTTGAAAGAAAACCATGAGCAACCAATTCAAAACTTGCTATCAGTTCATGAAGTCAATCATTCTTTCGTATAAACCGTCTTAGTGTCCCCCTTCCGTTTCTCGTAACCGATGGTTGGCAAATTTGTGTTACATAGCTCGTAATCGGTCAGAAGTGCCTAGATGCACTCATTTTTGCCCTCTCTTAGATCTGTGGCTTTTAAATTTATATCGACCTTCTTTCTACTAACTAATTCTTTCTTCTCTAATCGTAACCTCTATGTGCGATCATTTTTTCCTATCTCTGATTTTACTACAACTTCTACCGCTTTCCTTTCTTCTTGATGTGCTAATGGGTTGTGGCAAATCGAAGGGATATATTAGGATGAACTTGTATACTCCCGTTGATCTGTTATAGACTGAAGTTGCTCAGTCTCTATTACCATATGTGCATCCTGGGCGGATTGCCTCGACTGGACTGGACTTAGTAGTTTAGTGGTGAACGCGGTGGCGTTCGATACGAATTGAACTGAGTTCGAATCCCACTGTAAACATCAACGTCGGGATGCAGGTACACCCAGCCGATGAGTCCCGAATAGGACGAAACGCGCGTCCTGCATTCCACTTACCAGTCACAATTCAACTTAAATGTAGGGATATATGTTTGTACCAGGTTCTACGTCGTACATGACTGATTTATGTTACAGATTTTCACATTACGATAGTTTAGTTTTCTCTCCAAAGTTCTATTGTCATATGTTCGAGCATTATCTATAAACTTGCTTTCATTGCCAAGAATGATAGCTTTCCTTTATTACGTAAAATCACACTTGTTTGTAGCAGCTGTATATGAACCCTCAATATTATAAATGTTTAATGTGATTTTTATTGTTTTAAAATATTTAAAAATTCATCTCTTCCGTTGTATGAAATAAATAATAACCATCTGTCGATCTAAATGTGCCTGTGAGCCAAAGAAATAATGTCACTATAAAATGATCAATATAAAAACCTTTTGTTATAATTACAATTTTCTCTGCTTCTCATCGATTCGTTACTCTAATAATATTCGTATTGCTAAGAATAATTTAAAGAAATAAAGGTCACTCCAATCTGCATTTGATAGGTATATCAATATATACCTCATTTTCCACTTAGTATGAAGTGTAAATTAATGACACAAGTAAACTAATCAGTCAGCATAGGTGCGACACTAAGTAACTGAAGACAATCATTTACAGACAAAATCATAAAAGCAAGCTGGTTTAGAGCATATAAAATAATCATACAGCTCAATTTTACATGAAGTGTTGATCATATCTAAATCGACAGTGACGGCTACGCAACCATACTACTGAGCTTAGAGAGCACAACACGACTAAAGTATCTATCTTACCTACAAATCTCTATCATCTCAAAGATTTGAGTAAAATAACATGAACTTAACGTTATATTCTATTACCTTGACATATTTTACAAAGTATCACAAATCGAGTTTCTAATATCATTTATGTCGATCTTTCCGTTGTACAATCTAACGCATGTTTAATATTCTTCTTTTAGTGTACATTTTAGACATTGCTCACTGCTTTTTTTTATATTTTTTGTATTTACCTTCTACTTATGGTATAGATAACTGTCAGTGTACAGACGCCTGATAATTACCTACCTACATTACAATTAGTTGTATTTCCTGTTGGTCATCCACAGAATATTATTGCCAAACATGACTTCGGTATAGATTCCTCATTATTTAGTCTGTCCGGCTCAAAACTTATGCCAATGATTGGGTATGTTAACATGCTATGTTTGAGTATGTCTATATTATCTTAGACACTTTAATATCTGATACTTTCTAAAATTTAGTTCTTGTTATCATTAAATACGTAACTGTGAAGCTATCTCCGAGAAACACACATATTTCTTTTATATGAGTAAAATGCTCATATGATTTAAAGAAATTCGTTGCTTCTAGATTTTTGAATGTAAATGATTAGTAGATGCGAAACCTAAGACTCGATTCGAAATGTCTACTAAACCCATCTATTTATTTATGCAAATACAAGGTTTTGGTAAAAATGTTTACAAAAAATATATGCGCTATATAATTAAACAGATAATATTGGGGAAGAAGAGAGAAGGCATTCAAAACTGTAGAATTTAACGTACGAACAAGAAAATTATATGTGAGATACATCTAGATGGAAAATACAATACTTCATTCATTTAAGAACCCACATTTAAACGAGGACGTAACAAAAAACCACAGCAAGATAGCCACTGACTTTTATCCGTAAACGACACCGTTTCTAAGACCCCAACCAGGGAGTCAATCATAGGTGTTCAGTTAATCATAAGCCAGCCTAATGCAGCTTTATTTCATTTCACAGTGATATGTCGTTTGCCCCCATTTTTTCCAACAAGACCCAGTGTTGGTAAATAATGCACGATATGGAAGCCGCTAGGATGGTATTCGTAAAGCATAACTAAGCCCCTAAATCCGATATTTCAAGATAGTGACACTATTTGAATTGTAGTCTGCGCCCAAACCCATATTTCTGGTCTTCAGCTTTATTAACAAGGCATTGTCAGTAAATGTCGGCATTCCTTTTCAGATTATAATGGTCGAACAGACCACGTTTCAGAAGCACAGAACGGAACTGCTTTCTCCAACATGTTGTAATCCAAACCTTTACAGCTAGGTTCGCATCACGACAGCTCTAAAGATGGCCCATATTAGCATTAGCTGATCCAGCTTTCATTATACTTGCAAGCAACTTATATGTTACGCCGCTATTAATTAGCTCTTAACCACGCTACTACCTCGACTCAGTGGTCGGGCTCGCCTATCGTGATGACTCAGTTAGGTTACACTGGCTGGAACATTCATTTCTGAAGTTCCTACGATGCCAAGCAGGTCAGTTGAAAAACTGTGAAACTAAAAGCAGCAACTATGACGTCTGAAGACGAAGTCGTACTGTCCACTGTAAGGAGCTGTGACGACAGTAAGATGTTTCCCTCAAACAATCAGCACGACAGCAATGCAGCCTTTTAACAAGAAGGGTGGGGTTAGAAAAGGTTGACCTTAAGAATGCACACCTCACCTTACTACACAGATTTCTGTCTCTGGCTGTAAAGTCTTAACAAGTAGGGAGCTACCACAGCGAAATCCTCTCTCAAAAGGGCTATGTGTAACTGGCATCAAGCAGTTGTCCCTTGGGCAGTGAGGTTACGCTGGCAAGTCTTTAAGACTAACCCTAACTCAATTTGCATCACAAGTGCATCATAAAGAACCCATCTACAGTGTGGGCAACTTGGAAGTGATAACCGTTCTCATATCTCTAACAACACACAAAATCACCGCCATTCTATTCAAACTCCTTCTTCTATTCCTAATATTTATCCTGCCCCTACCTTCGAGCCCAAATCCCTGTCCTCAACTTCTTCCTGTGCCACCAGTACCAACAATTGTAGCCCACGAAATAATATCCTTAGTCTACTGAGACTGCTCCAAATTTCACATTGGTACATTAAATGTACGAACACTGTGCCATATAGGGCAACAAGCCTTTCTAGCTAAAACATTGGAATCCCGCGCCATTGATGTATGTTGTGTCTCCGAAACACGCATACAGGATCCGAGCATGGTCATTCACTTCACCTCACCTAGTCAGAGTGAAGAACCTTCGCGATACACTCTTCGTTTATCTGGCGACTCAAAAGCAACTCTTCGTTGGGCTAGCCTGTGTAGGTATTGCGTTTAACGCTAGTGTGAGGGCAGAACAGGCACTTCTTGAATGGATTCCTGTCGACAGTTACCTATATGTCGTCCGACTAAACGATTCAGTAATAATTTATGAAGATTGAGACACACACCGTTGTCTTTTCGTTGTTACTACCTATGCTGCCTGTGAATGCAACTCGGATACAATGAAAGATAAATTTTGCATAAAACTTTCTGAACTTCTTCATAGGGCTAAACACTCAGATTTGGTACTCATGGCTGGTGATTTTAACTCTTAAATAGGTAGCTTGAATCAGTCTGAAAGATATTTAAGTGGATGCTCAGAGAACGGATAATTGCGACCGTCCGCCACAAATATGCTCAGACAATTGTTTATTTTTAGCAAACACTCTCATCGTCTGACTTCTTAGGAATTGATCTACCACGAAATCCACTGATTGGCTTAGAATATGCTAATGACATAGTCCTATTTAACGAAGATACTAATAAAATGCTGAATCTTTTGACAGCAATAAGCACCTATGCAATCATGTTCGGAATGCGTTTCTCCCCCTCTAAATGCAAATTATTGCTCCAGGACTGGTCTCTGTCAACACCTGAGATAAGGATAGAGAGTGAAGCAGTTGAGCACGTCGACCACTTCATTTAGCTTGGAAGTCTGATTAACCCTAATGAGTTGGTCTCTGACGAAATTTCAGTACGAATTCAAAAAGCTTGTTTGGCTTCTGCCAACCTACGTCACCTATGGCATAGACGAGATATTCATCTCTTAACGAAAGGAAGAGTGTACCGCGCAACAGTTCTCTCTGTCTTACTGTATGAGTGTGAGATGTGGCCATTAAAGGTTGATGATACTCGAAGGTTATTAGTTTCTGACCATCGATGTCTTCGAAACATCGTTCGCGTTAGCTGGGATCACCGAGTAAGTAATAACAAGGTTAAACGACAGGTATTAGAAAATGGCGGTAAACCATTCGATGATGTTTTAACTCTTCATCGATTGAGATGGTTGGGACGTATGTTACCTGGGCCTAACCACCGTCTGTCTCGGTGCGCGATAATGATTGATATTAGAATTGGATGGAAAATATTTGTGGGACAGTCAAACTAAAATATGACATCAGTCCGTGAAGTCATTGACTGCTAGTTTGAGCTTTGTTGGTAGCTGTAGACTACTTTGTTCGGTCCGTAATAATTCCTTTACCAGCGGTTAAAAACTTTGGGTTATATGGATCAGAATCAGTCACAATGGCGCAGATGTATTCTTTCATTTTCCTCCCTTAAATCGCAATCTTTCTTTCCATGAACCAATTATTTCTGTCTGATCTCCATTCAATATTCTCACTCTTCTTTTTTTTGTTGTTATTATCATTTAATTAGCATTTACTTCTACGAATGTAGTATTGCTTTAGCTGTTCTTTTGAGGTTTGGCATCTTGGACCGATGCTCACATATACCAGGTTTTATTTTGTTCATACATTCTACTCATTAGCTACGAATTTGGTTCGGTTTGATATCCAATTAGTGTTAAAACATATGCTTCCCTACATCGTTACGTATTCAGATATTACGAAAAGATAGTTTCCTACTCAATGCTTCCACCTTAATTGACCATTCAATCTAATAGCACATTCTTCCATCTTTCTACTTGGTTTGTTTTCAGAAATTGTATACACTACATTCAAACTCTCCATCTATCAACGTAGTTGTCTCTCTTGTTTGTAATCATTGTTTGCAATTTATAAAGTTAATGAAGTATTCTAGAAGTTTGTTAGAATGGTGGTTTAGTGGTTAATGCATCCAACTTTCAGTCCTTAAATCAGTGATTCGAATCCGTCTTTATTTATTTCTATTTGGTCAACCACATAAAACTATTAATTATAATCCATAAAATATTCAAAGTGCATACAAATTATGCGAATGTATTCCTTTGCAAATGAGTTAATAAAAACCCCTTACCTCTTTCAAATTATTAATTAATCAGATACACTATTATAAATTGATTTTTCTCATATTAATTTGTTATCATTTAATTAATAGATTCATCAATACTTAAATGATTGAGATGTTACAATTAATTATTATTTTTTTTTACTGTAGAAAAGAGTATGTGATAATTTTAACGTCAGATCTCAATTCCAACTTTTATGATAATGTTGATGCACAAAATATTATTTTCATGCCTAAATGGAATATTAGTGAACATTTTAGTTTTCATTTCAATCCTAAACTACGTAATAGATTAAATGATTAAGTAAGTTTTTTTGTTGTTGCTGTTGTTGTTGTTGTTGTTATAGTTTGTTGTCTAGTTTTATTTTTAACATTTATAGATTACTAGAATTAATATTTATGCTTCTGTTTTTTTTTTTTGATTCATTTAAAAAATATTGCATAAACATACATTGAATAATGAATGTCATTTAATTGTGCTTAAATTTTAATTAAGTTTATTAGTAGTATATGTTTACTACTACTAAATTTTATGCTGTTTTATTCAAGTTTAAACGAGAAAAAAAGAAACACTTTAAAATTAGAAAATTTTAATTATTGTTGTTTTTTTTCTTAACGTTCTAAAATCTTTTCTCTTTTTGTTACAAAAGTTATGTATGCGATTAAAACTTTATTAGTAAATATGAAGTTTAATAAAATTTTAAGTTGTTTTATTTCTTACTATTTTTAATATACTTTACACTTTTTTAATTACTCCTACCTTCTTAAATGATACGATAATAAGTAGATGAAAAGAATTAGGATAAGCTTGTATTTTCCCGTTGATTTGTAATCGACTGAATCTGGTCAGTCTCTGTTGCCATATATGCATCCTGCCTGGACACAGTAGCTTAGTGGTGAATGCGGTGGTGTTTGCTACAAAGCGTACTGAGTTCGAATCCCACTGTGAACATCAGTATTGGGATGCAGGTGCATCATCCAGCCGATGAGTCCCAAATAGGACGAAACTCTCGTCCTTCATTCCACTTACCAGTCACAATCCAACTTAAATATATAGATGAAAATAAGTTTCGTGTATTATATTTTGAGTTACAATTTTCTATACTGCGAGATTAATTATTCTACATAAATACTTAACTACGAATAAGCGATTTTATGTTGAAGTCATTTGACACTCAAACACTAGGTTTTAGGTCCGAATTAGGTTTTACTAACTTCATTTTAGATAATCGGATAGTAACCTGGACAATTTGACTCAAATCTGAACACATTCGATGTGTTTGCCAACAGGTAATTTACATACTGAACAGAAACCTACCAAAATCAGTATGTTTCCATCTCTTAGTCACCATATACACAGATACTTGATTTGTGTACAAAAGAAATCGGTTCACCTACCGGGTAAAATAAATCAGTTAACACATCATAATGTTAATTTAGAAGAATGTTCGCTATCCGCTTCACATCAGTGATCCCAATTGATTCAATGTTGTGTTCATACCTTCCTTAATTCAGTTGATTTTGGTTAGTTATTTTATCAAATTATCCAACTTGGATAATATAGGTTATCTCCAAAATGTGTTTTATCACTTAACGTAACCTAATACATTTAACATTTAGTTTCTACGATATTCTTGTTCAAATTACTAACAATAATTTTTTTGATAAACGTGTTATTATGTTCCATCAGTAATATCAGTAATATATAAAATGCGATTAAAAATAAATTCATATCCATTTCATAGTAGATCAATAGATAACGTGTTAGTCTTTAAATTACAAGCTACTCGGTTCGATCTCTAGTGTAATCACCAACATTAGGATGTGACAGGTATATCCAGCTGACGCGTTCCAGTTAAGAAAAAAATTGTTTCTTGTAGTCTATAGCTACTTGAAGTCCAATTTTAGTAAAATAAAGCTTGTAAAACTGTATATTAATGTGGAAGCAATTCGTGCAAGATACAGATATTATAACAACTTGGAAATGCAAACTTCTGCAAGTTAAACCATCTTAGTCTACGGCGCATTTAAAATAGCAACAATTAGTTTGCCTCAGAAAATGTTTTAAATTTACACCCTTATAATCAAAAATGTTATCCTTCAGCCACTAAACTAGTACTTAATTGTTTTTCTTTATTTTAGAGAAAGCTATCGAAATGTTCATAAAGACTTTTAAGAACTTTGAACACTACACTTCATATCGTGTTTCTGACTGGTAAATCTTTCCACTCGTCTCTTTGCAAATGTGTACATTTCTTGACGATCATGTTTATCAATCATTTTTTTAATCGTAAATTTTTCTATTTCTCTCATATTTCAGCCTCCCATCCTCAATTTTTGCTACTTTTCCGAGTTGTGTTTATGTTTTTCTCTTATCTTCAGTGTCTGCTTGTCTTTTATGTTTTGACGGTACTTTCTTTTTCCATGTAAGCGTATATAGATATGTGTGTCTTTCGAATCATTGTCATTTTATTTTTATTAATTCATTATTTCTAGTTTAGTTAATATTTTCCAATGTTGTAAACTATGCAGCAAATAAATTCATGTGTATACTGCTGTTTGTTGGGTAAATTCTTCCTTTTTCCCTTCTGACTTAAATAATTCTATTAAAGATTTTAAGATGCATCATCTGTCACAGTCGTAAGTTGTGATGAACCGAATACTGTAGACTATTGTCAACATCATATTAGGAGTTTCGTAAAGCTTGAATGATGTCGGAAATCGAACCGTTTATCTGTTTTGTTGGAAATATTGCTCTTCTGTGGTTAATTCAAGAAAGCAGTATATATCATATACTGTGTTGTGATATATAATTTTCCTAATAGCTAGTATTCTCCTAATATTAATCAGGATATATGCAAACTAGTTAGATTGACAGTTATTGCAGGAAATCCCAGGCAGTAAAATCCTAGGTGGTCGAGAGAAAAAAACAATAATGCGGAGCGACTTTCTTTACATGGTAATTAATCTGCAAATAAAAAGGTTACCAAACTAAAGTCGACAGTAGATGGCTAGTTAATAGAAGTTTTTACTATGGATGTATGATTTAAATGATACATGTAGCTTTCTCATCACAACAACAATACAGCATCAGAAGCAAGAAACTAGGTCATTCAGGGGCTTGCAGTGTTGGATTCATACAGGTGAAATTAGATGTTTTCTTAAAGTGATTGCTAATATTAGTTTACACATATAATCCAATGACTAAGAATTATTACGCTTAATTATGCGATTAAATTATCCATGATTAACCGTTTCCGTAAGTGCATGTATCGAAGAGAAGCAGTTGAAATCTCTATATATTCGGTTGTTCTGTATCAGCAAATACACATTATCTCCCATTAGATAAATCATACTAAAGAACAAAGAAGTTTTGTAATTATCCTATCTACAAAGATTTCATGTGAAGCGTGTTTTTGATGACCAAAGTAAAGTTCTCAGGATGTTTATGTTGTCATGTTAAAAATATATTGCGGGAAAAAACAACATAAGCGAAATGAGATAATATTAGTTTATAGCCAGCCACATTTTTAAACATTCGGTTTGTAAATCTTAAATAAAGCAAACTTTGATGTCAGGGTGCACTGTATGAATAATTTAGAAGTGATTGGTTGCTTGGTGCACTCATCAATTGTATTCAGCCTGACTCCACTTAGTGTCAATATACATTTTCTACATCCTTATATTAGGCAAAACTCCGTTGTTAATCAGTGCTTTATTTTAAAATTGATTACCTCAGCAGTTAACATACACTAATGAATATTTTAGGCACAGTATAAATAATAACCCAACGAAATACTGATAACACGCTAGCACAGGGGAATATTAACTACAATATATAGTTTGTTTCAATCACTGTGTTACAACACGTCATTCACCGACCGTATGACTTAGTGAGATAGCTGATATAATTTTGAATTCGTCAACAATCATTAATTCCCACAATAATAGAGGCACATCTAGTTAACCGGTCAACAATCATGAAACATAGGTAGAACAAATTCTGCTCTCTCCAAATCACCTAACATCATAATATAATGTACTCAGGATCGAGTCACTCACACTAGTATAAACGCTACAAACTGTTAGTTAAATGGACTTGTAACAAATTGATATTGACAGGGTATTATTGAAAATCAAGAAACACTGAACAACTATATTATGGTAGTGTGGGTCTCTTGAGCAGTATGCACACTACATTCTTACCCAGATGCTTCAAGCTGGTAAACGCCTAACCCTATGTATCTCTCATCTGGAGTCCAATTGTAGAATTTCCACTTTCACCAATTTGTGATCTAGCAACACAATCATCAATTGTCATCGGTGACAACTGTCTCACTCCCAACTATCTTCACAAACCACTTCAAACAATATTACAGCTGTACCAATTGGAATACATCATCACTAATAACATGACAACATAACAATAAACTTCAATAAATTACCAATCATTGTAATTGGTTTTACCAACATACTCATCAACTCATTATTAACAGACCGATTGTATATATTCAACATTCTCAAGTATTATTTGTAATCATTTAACTTATTTCAATTATTCTCATTATATGCATTCAATAGAAACGCCATTTGTTATAGTACTAGTATTGAAAACAACTGACACGCATCGAATATCACCAACGTTACTTACTACATAATTGATCATTTGACTTGCAGACACATATACATCAATGTTGTTGGAAATTATTATCAGTAATAAACCGAATTATCAGTTAATTGCAGTTTTACGGAATAATGCTTTAGCTTTGTGTGTGTTTTATAAATCTTATGTTGTGTAACAGATAATGATTGCTTGTATAAAATTCGAAATATTGTGGTAGTCATGGGTTCACATATCTGAAGAATATTTGGAGTGTTTAAGGAATATTTGGAACACTATTAACGGTGACGCCTATATTGTAATGTGTTCCATTTCTGTATTACCATTGGTTTAAATAATATTTATCAGTAGTTTGACGATTTTCTTTAGTTTTCTCATTTTTTATTCTTCAATTATCACTTCGTTACCATTCGACCCTTTGTTTAACTGGACTTTTATTTGTATTCCAAGTTTATAGATAAATACATTGTCAGGTATTTGTGATCAGTTTGTTCGAAATTTGTTGGGCGAATTCATCACTTTTTTTCTGTTCACCTCCGTCACATCACATTAAAAGACATGCGATAAAGTTTTTTCATTATGAATGCCATCGGTAACGATAGTTTTAATACACTGTGAACTGCATTGTCCTAATTTTCATCAATTGAAAATTGTCAATTTGATAATTAGAAAATATTTTTTGTTTCTACAATGACTACGTTAGTTTTCTTATAATCATTTCGTCACCACGTCCATTATGTAATCCGAAAGAAATGCAGACAGACCTTTCTTATAAGTGCCAGCTATCATGAAACTTGAATCAAGCTGGGTTTCCTCCTTACAAGCACTGAACCACTTTATATTAGAGCAGAATACACTCTTCTGTGAGCCGCTTAGATTAGTGACGACGTTACACTTTACTCAATAAAATTTGATTAGCCTTGATAAGGAAAAATGAATATAGTCTCTTCTGCTACTCAGTGATCGATCAATGCAAAACGGCTCATATATCCTGTTATTTATTTGTCATGTAACGTACTAAAAAAAATTATACTAAGTTCGACGTAAAGTGAGTAGAAATGACTTGAACGAATTGCGGACAACATTACACCTATTTGGAAAATAAGTAAATCGTATGTACGTTAAAACATTTGCAGAATATACTAATTTAATTATATTTGGAGGCTTTTTAATAACTGAAAACAACCTAAATGTTCAAGGTACCATAATGTAGAATTAAATGTTTCGTATACTCTATCCGTTAAATTTGAGGTGAATGTTCGCAATTAAAATAGAATTCAAGCATTACCTATGATCGCAGCTAAGCGCAACATATAGTAAATACGTTGTTATATAGTCAATAAAAGAGGGGAAAGTCACTCGGTCGTAATAAAATTTAAGCCAATAGAGTACTTTAATCGTAAAAAATACAAAATAGATCATTACATAATTACTTGATACATGGAAGGTGGTTGTTAGGAATATTTGGACCTATGTTTCATAATATTTGATACTCGTTAGTAAGGCATGCCTCCTTGCAGAGTCAATCCCAAGTTATCCACTTTAATAGTTTGAAACACTTACCACTGAGCTATTTATGATGGACCAGGCATAAGTTCTCAGATACGTAAGAGAAACTCTTTTTTCAGTTTTTCTATATACCGGCTGCTACAAATATGTATGAATTCGTATAAACAATTGGATACGATATCTGAAAGTTAGTGATCCATCTTTGAATAGATCAACAACTATCTGGTATTGTATACAGCAGTCTTGTTTGTTCATATCATATGTTAAGGTATAAGATAATATGAAATTTCTAAAATATTCCGTTCACCTGACTAAACATATCATAGATTAATGTTGGTAGGATACCACTGAATATCAAGGAGCACTGGACAGCTACCTCGTTCTAGCGTGGAACTACTCAGCAGCGCACACCTCATATTCCGCACCAGGGGCTTCAAACTGACGGCAAACAATTAACCCTCTGCATCATTGGGTCGGCACCAAATGATAGAATTCCCACTTGCATCAATTCGTTCTAGTGTAGATCTCCTCAGCAGTGAGCCAACTTGAAGTTTTTTGGGCGGAATCTGCCTTGCGCACTGTTGAGAAGTTCCATACTAAAACGAAAAACGGCTGTCCAGTGCTCCCTTGTTTTCAGTGGCACCCTACTAACATCAACTTGTGACATATTCAATCTAATAAAAATACCAATCTCCACAGAAATAACCATGCCAAATTCTATTCAATTAAATTTTACAATCAGTTTAATAATAAATAAACATCATTTTCAACCAATCAATCAACAATTTGTTTTAACAAATCATTTTTAATTTATGAAAATGATTAAAAGAATTAATCAATTATTGCTTAACTTATTAGTAAATTATTATTTTATGAAACACATTAATAATCATAATCATTATTATTATTGTTACTATGGTGTGTATCTACTTAATTTAGTTGTAATTATTTGTAAGCTGATTGTAATTAATAAAATATTATCTAGTCGACAGTATTACAATTGTTCAATCAAGTTGGCTTTTCCGTACTGATGAAACATCTAGCGCTACTACTACTACTACTACACCTAATCCTTTCATTACTTCAGAGAATGAAGGAAAACTGTCAAAAATATATTATATTAAATCTGGTGACAACATATGCCTTATTATGAAAGCAGTCATGAAAATCGTTATTCCATTGAAAGTAAGTTAATAAATGAATTTTTTGTAGTGTCATTACAACTGCTTTTTGATATAAATATGAATCATGTAGTAAGTTTGAATACACTTAAGACTTGATGGCAAACTTTGCCGATAAATATTGATTAGTTGAATTGAGATGGTTATTTTTGTGGAGTTTGGTATTTCTATTTGATTGAATATGTCAGAGGTTGATGTTGGTAGGGTACCACTAAAAGCCATGGAGCACTGGAGAGCTGTTTCGTTCTAGTATGGAACTCCTCAGCAGGGCACACTGAAGAATACGCCCCAAAAGCTTCAATAGCTCACTGTTAAAGGAGATCTACACTAGAAAAAAACAGTTGTCCAGTGCTCCTTAGTTTTCAGTGGAACCCTGTCAACATCAATCTGTGACATATTCAATCAAATAAAAATTTATTAATATAAAACCATGGTTTATGTTTTCCTGTTGTTTTTAATAATAAAATAAATAAACAATAAATCGTTGATGAAACCAAAGATATTCGAAAGGAGAATATTCTCTTCGATAAATACTCACTAGGTTCTACAATTATGAATTAAAAATTAATGATCACAAAGCCAGAAAAACTATTTTTGAGGGAAACACCTCATTTAAATGCAAAGGATTACAGCATGTAAATTTGACTTCAATACGCTTATATGAAAATCGAAATAATAAGATTATTAGTGAGAATATATCTATACATAGATGTGACAAGGAGGGCGGCGACAGTGATTAAAATCAGACCAAGCGTTTAGTCAAAGATTGAATTCAACCCAAACTGATATCAACTGAGCATGAATTTGTAAAATGAAGTGAGTGATAATTTACAGACAATCTGAAATTCATATACATTAATCCTGCTTCAAAATTGGCTACTTCTATCTTTTCAACTAATAATTTTCAACTCATACCTGTAGAACCTGATGAGAAATTATTAAAGAAAATTTTTTTTTTCATTCGAACATCTTTGTTTTGATAAACATTTAGTTGATAATCTACCTATTTATGTATTTTGTTTAGTCGAGAAAGAAAACATAATAACATTTTATCGGATCATATTAGATGAATAATCTTAGACCCATTTCATTTAGGTTAACATTAAGTACACAACATATCCATTTTATAAATTTAGTAATCGGTTCAAGTGTAAATGAATTTTGTTGATGTATAGAGAATTTTCTAGTTGTCAAAAACTTAGTATTGTTATCTGATTACTTGAAAATACTACCCTTTATTATTATCACATAATCTGAGATCAAATATTTGTTTAAGTTTGTATTCAATTTACATTTATGTTTACCATTTCAACTGGTGTATAAATTTATTGAAGTTAACCTGATGTCGCATAATAGTCATTTTGTAGCTAACAATCTAACTTTGATAACCATTCTGAAATCTGTTAGTCTTTAAATGTTATTTTTATCTTATACTATGCTGCCTAATTAGGGTTAAAAATCAATTTCTATTTCTAAGATTTGTTTATAGAAATGTTCCATATTACTTTGAATTACGATTTAAATAATCAAAATGTTTCATTGTGATAATGTACAGTAAGGCGGTTTCTACTGTCTTATTTCGTTTATGATTTGTTATCTTTCCGACTTGATCGTTAGATAATAGTAATAGTAAATTATTTGGTGCGACAGACTACTAACTTACATTATTCACTTTATCAGTAAATCAATCATCAATATCTATGAACATTTTAGAACGTGTTAGTTGAGTGCTGAGAAATGCACACATAGTATAAATACTTTAGAAATTTTTATTTCACTGTATATTGGTTAACATGACCTAATGTAATTTACAGTTCAAGAAAGTTATAAAATGTATACCTTTGTGGCATCTTAATACAATGCGACAATTTGTTTATTCACAAATCACTCTACTATAAGCATAATTTCAGCTATTTATCACCAGAAGCCAATAACTACGATGACTACGCAACCAACGTAAACATACCTTGGAAAAAGTTCTCAGTAAAGGTAACTGCATGTGAATGGAATTACATAATGAAACCTTCATGATTATTACTATTCGTCATTGGTAAAAGAAGCAATATTTTTCAGGAATAAATAATGCATATATCCTCCTAAAACCGGTTGGGCTTAAACGTACTATGGTCTGAATTTTTAGTTTCTTGTCGTAGATAATAAATAAAATGTTATTGGCTGATAACTGAAAGGAATGGAATCTCACTGTAAAACTGCTATCAATTTTTATCCTCTGATATCACCTGTTAGTAAAATCTGACTAGTTAAATGGAACTGATCTTATCTACTTTTGATTGGTTGTAAAATTTCATCAAATTTTCACAAAAGAATCATTTTTACAAAAGTTTTTTGGAAAGCGCTCAACTTTCTTGTTAACTAAGATAATTGATTAATGAACGAAACACGAATGGAATACGTTACTTGTTTTATAGGAACCCTATTATAGTCAACTAGGAATAGTATGATACTAGTTAATATAATTTGCATTGATTAGTAATTGAATAATAATAATGTTTAATTGATATGAAAAGCCTGAGAATTGGAACTGGGTTACTTAGTGTTAATGAAGAGGTAGAAATAATAGTAATATTAGTAATAATCTCATCAATAATACTAGTTTGATTAAGACTGAAGTTAAGCGTTCTATGCTAAGCTCATTTTATTTTTAATTAGTGGAGTAAATTGTCTTCAAATGTAAACTGATAACTGAATAAAGTAGGTGTTGTAAGTAGTTGTATATTTATTGAAACGGAAAAAACACTACTAATTAATAAGGAGTACATATTTACTCACTACTAATAATGTTGAATCAGTGTATCTGTTATGACTATGCTATATGATGTCTATATCTACTCTAATGAGTTGATGAACTGAAGTTGAATGATTGCCTACATCTACGTAGATGTGGAATATTATTTAAGAGAATGGTAGATTAAGGAAAGTTGACGTAAGACGTGGTTTATGCAGTAGACTAAATTATATGACAGTATTTACTAATTTCAACTATTAAACATAAACAGAATTAATTTGAAACGTTTATTCAAATAATCTTGAAATCTTCTGAATAGCTGATGACCTTAATGTACACGACCCAAATAACTAAGTTTATTAATAAACCAAGAAGGCTTTTTATTAACCTGTTCATTATACCTGTAGGTGGTAAGATAGTGAATGTCTTTAAGATGCATGTAAATATATCAGGAAATTTATATGCCCCAATTATATTTGAAGGTTGTAGTTCTTCGGTTTCGATCACAAATTCAGGGATATGTTGTACACAAACTGTTTTAATTACTTAAGTAATAAATCACTGAAGTGTTATGACAAAGTATCATTGCATAGAATATCAATTAAATGTTTAAGTTAATTATTTAATGGTTTAAGGAGACAGTCATGCGGAGAGCATGTGATTACTTTACTCATGATGAATGCTTCAGCGTTTCGATGTGTGTAGAAAGATATTAGATTAGTTCCAGAGATGGACTTAATTGAATTACAGTATACGTTAAGATGATGTTTATTACTGAAAATTGTCGTCTTAAACATCCATCAATCTCTTTTTTGTTGAAGCAGATTAGTTAAAAACCACGCATTTTATAATAACTGATTGTATCCATACTGTAAGTCAAACAGGCCAAACATGCAACTAGAAAAACTAGACTCAAATTGATACGACAAAATGAGAAATTAATTGTTCTCCTTGTCATTGTAGTGAACGCACTAATAAATACGAAGATGAACACATGTGCACTACTATAATTATTTTATGTTACCTGTTGTTAGTATGATTACGATGATGGCGTAACTACCAGTAGTAACTTTGTAATGTAGATTGTGTTAAGCCGTCGTACAAAACTTCAGTGATAAATGGTTTGTAAACGTTTAGCAACCGAATGGAGTCAATCGATTTATTGGAATTATTTTCTTATTGAATTGATGTTCAAATAATAAATGCTGCTTGTTAAGGGTTCCCGCATATAACAAGATTCAAGCATTCTATTTATTTATTATTAAAGGGAATTAATACGAAGCAGCATGATGATATATAGAACCCAAGCCTCCGTAACTTAAAATATTATGGACTGTTCAAACAGTAGCTCGTCAAACCAAACTGAATGTCAACCATCAGTTCACAATAAACATCTCTTTGTTCCCATACAAGGTTCACAGATTTATCAGTGATCAGTCCATTAACAAGGACTATCGTTTATTATTAAGTACGTTTTCATAAATAACCCTTAAAGTACATGGTTGGCTTAGTGACCACTACTTTATGAGAGACATTCATCATATGAGGACCTTTATTATGAAAAAAATAACATTAAACATCGTTTACACTTCGTTGATCTGTTAATAATATTTACACAAGATCTCTGAATTATGTAAGTTGAGTGCTAGTCTAATCGACTTGAATTCTCTCACAAGTTGTATTGACAGAATAGTGAATCTCCTTCATCACTTGTCAAAAAACTTGTAATGAAGTGATTCAGTAGTGCTCACAACTGATATATGTTGCTTACATGATAATCATACAGCATAGTAACCACTGATTTTGCAAAATAAACAGCTGAATAACATTAGTTACAAAAATACCATGAAGTATTCATTGTAAGAATTAAACCTCAATGAAATCATGTAAATATTATGCATCTTTCGCAGCCTAAACCATTCAGTTGATGTACTTTTTTGGCAATATGACTAATAAGAAAAGACTGAAGAAATACTTGCTTGTTGTATTAGCGAGTAATCGATCTAATTAGTTACTGGTATATTTATTGTAGAAACTTGTTGAATACGAAAGATTTAAATGCGTTTTCGGCAGAAATATTTTATTTAAGGTTACAAGTAAGTACATATTTGTGAATCGGCTGTACTATGCTGGCAATTTTCACTCTTAAAGGGACTGTTGATTGGTCATCGTCACATAAGGCAGTGTTATTGTTTGCTTCGTTGAGGTTTTCGTCTCCGGCGTCAAATCCTTAAAAATTTGTTGAGATAATGGCGGCATCATCAGAACTTGTCAATAACTCGTTCAAATCAACGTTTATTCGTCGCCGACTGTTTGCAGTGGTTACGGCTTGCTGAGATCGTAAGCGTCCAGGTGACAGAAATTGCGTTATTTACCAGGTATTTACCAGGAAGGTTTGATTGCGAGAAGACCTTGTGACGCATGTTGAATACAACTCGCGGCTTCAGACGCTTGTAAAATGTAGAATACACGAGATCAATAACATTCAGTACAGCTGTCTGGAAAAATCAGAGGTTCAATCGTTGCAAACTCTGCATCTGAGAACCTCATCCAGGTATTGTTGTCGTACCCGATAGAATTACATAATTGTGCTGCAATTTTTTGCATTCGACAGTCTAATAACCATCTACTTTTTAGCGAATATAAATGATGGGCATTCATATTTTGTTGACGCCCTACAAGGATTCTGTTTAAAAAAAGTAACTTACTTCCGCCTTTGGGAATGACCATGAATTGCATTCTGATGCTGTCAGCCACTTCTTCAACACTGGAACTTGATATATGGTTTCTGATTTCGATGAAACAGGAATCACGAATCATAAAGTGACAAAATGTCGCTTTTTCAAATTCTTTTATTGCATTCTTAAGTCAACTTACTTGTGCAAATGCAACTATGTATAGCATGGTCAAAAATACATTTTCTTGTTCTGTTACGACACTACGTGTTGACGTCAAACCAACGTTTTCGCCAGTACGAGATTCGTTACCAGCATAGTTTAAGCTCATAATACTAGAAAAGTGATCACTCAATTGAGGTATCACCATGTTACAGCACGTCAACGAAGAGTAAAACCAATAAGATAAATTATCGCTAACTATTTTGGGATTGGACGATATGGACCACAGTGAGGGTTAGAAAAATGTTAAAACGTGACAAAATTTTCTAACCTATTAATTTTACACCACAGTGAGAATTAGTATTATCCCTAAAACCAGTTAACTGAATTCAAATACTTAATTTCTCATTGGACAAAATGAGACAGATGGCAGAGTAGAAATACTAGGGGGGGGGGGGGGCTGAAAAAATGTTTATTCATATAAAAATTTGTTGTGTTCTAATGGATGATCATCATTCATTTAGACCATCCACTACATTTTGTATTCATTCATGAATAAAGAGAATAGTTTTAACATTATCTAAATAATTGAAGTGTACCCGGTATACGACCTAGTAACTTTTGTCGTATAACTAGAGCAACTTCTAACGATTAAACCCAGACGTAAGAATAAGACTAAATCAGAAGGTATCGACGGATGTAGAAATTATATTTTAATTGTGAGCAGATCATCAATAGGATATCAACGTCTAGGCTTACAAACTAGACAGACAGTTGCTTTCCACGTCGTGTCGTGCCGTGATCTGGTGGTGATGCGTGACCAAGCACCTTCAGCTAGTCGTGTCCGCTAAAACAAAAGTGGTCAGCATCAATGTTGAGAGCCTATGTAACTATTCATTTAGGGAACTATTTACCGCTATATAATTATTAATGTTTCTTTCTTCCCATTTTATGAACCGAGATATTTACAAGCTTTGATGCATTACCAATGTATAAGTGGGTTAAATCAAGGAGTTGTAATTATGTAAAAATATGTTCATTACATATACCGAAATACGTTCTACTTTTCATTACAGCATAATTTCTGTGAGAAAATTATAATACTAATTTAATGCTCAGATTATCCAAGATCTTTATTTAAATGTTTAATCTGAATCAGTGTATTCCGACTAGCGTAAATTAACCGAATACGTCACCAAATGTAGTTTTAGCACTAGATAATTAGTTGCTCCAGTTCATTTTCTACGAAAAACATCAAGTAAAGATATAAAGTCACTTTTCACTAATATTTTACATCAATGGTGTGATAACGTTCATTTATAATGAAGTTTTCGGAAAAACTATTGAATGACATCAAACGATTACTAAAAAAATTGTGAACATAGACTGTTGTAGTTTAGTTTCAAAGCATATCCCTTCAGATTTTGGACAAAATACAGTCCACTCATACTGAATTCACTGATTAATCTAAGCGTTCGTTAAATCAGTACATGTTATGCACCAGTGATAACTATCTACATATAAATGTGATGTTTTGTTTCCTCGAAATCAATAATTACGACACTTTCTCACAACTCTGAGATAATTACAAGATGACGAAATTATTAGACGAATGAAAGGTACGTTCTGATCCTCAAACTAACAATTTCCACCCTATGAAAATTTAAACAGTGCAGTTGTTAGTACATTGGCATTATAGTTACCGATGGCATTCACAACGGTCATTTCATCTTATTTTGCATGGATGCGTTTTTCTATGACATTTTACAAAGAATATTTTGGTTATATTCATAAAATTGTCAGAATCATCATTCTGTTAGTTAATCAACAACCCACACAATAGTGTAAATCAATTGTTTCGAATTGATCTAAACGTAACTGAAGTGAACACAGTACGATAGGAGATTGAATAAGTGAATGAGATGGATATTAAATTTTCACTATTTACAATTCATAAGATTTTCTTCATATCATTTGTTATTTGAAATTAATGGCAACAAATACAGTTACAGGTCGTCGTCATGGAGTAGTTCATTGTACATGTACCTATTTTTATTTAAGGTAAGCAAATTTCACAATAATGCACCAATATTCATTACTAAATATAAGCTCAACTTATTAATATCAATGACTAGCAATACTTATTGATTAAAATGTTAAATGTGGAACATCCCTTATTCTTAGTAATACATGATAGCATTATATTTATGGTTCCGATAGTCATCTGTAGAGTTTAATATACTACTTACCTAGAAGTAATAGTTCAGTGGTTAAGACAAATGTATGCTTGTACACTGTAAATGCGTTAAATAATAAACACTTTAAACATTCAGTATGATTACACTTTTTTGTCATTGTGTCAGTGTAATTAATGTTTCACTAATTACTAATTAACTTATTTCAATTAGTCTGTAATGAAACTAATTCTTTCAAAATGAAACAAATCACATCTAATGCTAATTACTGTCAAGAAATTGTTATACAAGATTCTTAGTCAGCAAGCAACTTACACAGAATGGATATTGTTCATTTTTTTATATAGACTACTGAAATGACAATAAATTCATTAATAAAGTCCAGATATTCAACTTCAGAAGCTAATGAATCAACAGATTTAATAAATGTCTAATATATCTAAAATACTGTGATGATATTCCTGATAAATTCCCCATGCAAACGAACGATTTCGGGATACGAAACTGTTGACTAATTGAGTGAATATGCAATTACACGGCTCTTGCTTTTATATCATACATAATCATGAATGTGAATAAAATATTACACAATGGACAACGATCATCTACTTTCCCTAACTACCATTTGTCCAGTCCTACTTGGCCTCATAATCAATTAATTTACTTGCATACCAGACTTTGCTATTTACAATATCTTTTGAATATAATTGCTTAAAGAAATCGTCAATCGAATATTAAATGTCTGAGAATTAGCATAATTTCATAATATATCTGAAATAGTTTACAAGCAATATGACAGTTTGTTTTCAAATTTTAAAGGAAATTCAGCTTGATGTAGTTCATCACTGGTTATTATTTTTATTGTTACTTGTTAAATAAAGATTGACACTATCGCTGTTGCTTTCTCAGTCGACCTAATGGTAATAGGATATTATTGATCAAAGCAATCTAAGAACAATGTAAGAAATAACAATTAAACGTTGGTTACTCTAAAAAATAAACATACACTTACATAAGACACCTTTTTTTACTTAACTTATCCATTATTGTCTATAAGTAAATGCAGAATAAATCCTTTCATCAAACTTGTTATAAGCTGAATCAACACAGTCTACTATTACATTAACAACAGATGATTTAGGTTCTATCTATTATGATTTATGCCATTCCAACTACTACTATAAAAGATTTTATGAATGTAATCAGATGGACATGAAAATGTATTGCCAATATAATGAAAATCATCTGATTTCATGATTAAAAAAAAATGATAGTAAATTGTTTTGTGAAGCTGTATGAAGTAGATGCATATTGAAAATATGTTAGAAATACATAACCAGTTTCAAATATTTTTGTTTTTTTCTGGCATGGACGTATAGAGTATCACGCAACATTTTTTTTTTTTAATATAAATAGTAATTTTCTAAAATGATCCAACACATGTGATTTACATGATTACAAAATTCATAGAAATCTTTGTTATAACTTTGACTAATGAGTATTACAACCAAGAAATGTTAAATAGATACTTGGTTATACTCAACTTTAAGTATGCATGGTAGTTATCAAAGTATTACTGAAAACATCTATGAGAATAGATACTGGATTTTATGATATCAATCAATCAATCAATGCCTGTTACTCCATGTGGAGCATAGACCGCCCACCAGCATTCTCCAGCCAACTCTGTCCTGGGCTTTCCGTTCTAGCTCTTCCCAAGTGCTGTTCATTCTCTTCATGTCTGTTTCCAATTCCCGACGATATGCTAAATATAAATTAACCTTAAAAATCTATATGTTGTTAGGAGTTTTCCATATTATGATTAACAGTTAGATTGAATTTACTGTTGTAGTAATCAGTAATAGAATATATTACAATATGGATATCTCTGTTAACAGTGTCTCATATATTCACTAAACACTCCAAATATTCTTCAGATATGTGAACCCATGACTACCACAATATTTCGAATTTTATACAAGCAATCATTATCTGTTACACAACATAAGATTTATAAAACACACACATAAAGCTAAAGCATTATTCCATAAAACTGCAATTAACTGATAATTCGGTTTATTACTGATAATAATTTCCAACAACATTGATGTATATGTGTCTGCAAGTCAGGTGATCAATTATGTAGTAAGTAACGTTGGTGATATTCGATGCATGTCAGTAGTTTTCAATACTAGTACTATAACAAATGGCGTTTCTATTGAATGCATATAATGAGAATAATTGAAATAAGTTAAATGATTACAAATAATACTTGAGAATGTTAAATATATACAATCGGTCTGTTAATAATGAGTTGATGAGTATGTTGGTAAAACCAATTACAATGATTGGTAATTTATTGAAGTTTATTGTTATGTTGTCATGTTATTAGTGATGATGTATTCCAATTGGTACAGCTGTAATATTGTTTGAAGTGGTTTGTGAAGATAGTTGGGAGTGAGACAGTTGTCACCGATGACAATTGATGATTGTGTTGCTAGATCACAAATTGGTGAAAGTGGAAATTCTACAATTGGACTCCAGATGAGAGATACATAGGGTTAGGCGTTTACCAGCTTGAAGCATCTGGGTAAGAATGTAGTGTGCATACTGCTCAAGAGTCCCACACTACCATAATATAGTTGTTCAGTGTTTCTTGATTTTCAATAATACCCTGTCAATATCAATTTGTTACAAGTCCATTTAACTAACAGTTTGTAGCGTTTATACTAGTGTGAGTGACTCGATCCTGAGTACATTATATTATGATGTTAGGTGATTTGGAGAGAGCAGAATTTGTTCTACCTATGTTTCATGATTGTTGACCGGTTAACTAGATGTGCCTCTATTATTGTGGGAATTAATGATTGTTGACGAATTCAAAATTATATCAGCTATCTCACTAAGTCATACGGTCGGTAAATGGCATTTTGTGGAATACACTTTTTTTCAGGATTTACATGAATTCTTTAGAATTTCCAGAACTTTGACCATTACATTGTGACCTATTTACGCGTTCATTTATATAAATCTTAATTAATTTTATCAGATTCTCATTTGATTAATAGTGATATATTGATAACTGTCAGATTTCAGCATATGAAATATTGTCAACTTTAGTTTTGTATTCTTTCATGCAAAACAGTCAGTATGTGTTATGACGTAAAAAAACTGTTGAAATATCAAACGCCGATCGGGTGCCTAGTCAATCACTGCACGTCTACCGTATACCCACTCAGTCCCAACCCGAGAATAGAAGAACACAAGACAATAGGCCACTCCAGACAGAAAAATATTGTATTTCAAACAATCCTTTATATATATACAAAATCAGACCACATTGTTAACCAATTAGGATACTAACATTTATACAAAACAGAAGTACCAATACACAATTGATTAACCATAGTTCATAAAATGAGAAATGATATACTAACAGTTAATGTGTCAAATGGGAGGATAAGGTATAGTGAAACTGAATAATAGTAGAAATAAAATGTTCACCTTGAATACAACCAGAAATAATGAAATAGTCTTCAGAAAAACAGTTCTCGGAGGTAATCAATCTTTTTTAGGTGCCCGGCATATCAGTATGATTTGTTGAACTCTCTTGTATTCTGTATATTTACTTCTGTTGTAAATGTATTGTCTATACGCAGCACTAAATGTATCAATTCAATATTGAAGTCAATATTATTCGCTGTTTATTTAATAATCAGTCATAATGTTTCTACTACTAATGTATAAATGAATTATACATAATATTTAATAATGTTAACTTTTCACATCACTGTTATATTTGGTGCTTCACTATAGGGATCTAGGAATAATCTTGCATTCCATTTGAATTCTACGAACAAAAATCTAAATTTTGTTGGAGATTGTCAATCAACGATTATTTCCTTGTCAATAGAATATTCAGTTCCAGATCAACAGTATCCATGGGTGTTAACATTTACCTTCAAGTTATATGCTAATGATTTCTATGTTCTTGAAACAATTGATTTTCTCTATGAATTGGATGGTGGTAGGCTATACTTTATTTATTTGCAAAATTACTACTGTTTAAATCAATTAATAAGGTAGTTGTGATGCTAAATGAGAAATTGTTATCATTCTTATATAATTTATTGAATTGAATAATGACACTAGAATAAGCTAATATATATTCTGATTATTGACAATAGGAGGACTCATAGAAAACTATTTGTTTTATTTTTAACTCTTCAATTGGATATACTGACATTCGAATCAACTTGATTTAGGTGCTCATCGATTTATTCTCTAGAGAGTTATGTCAATGCAATTGCTAATTCACTGTATAGATTTGGTAAAATTCTAATATACTGAACAGTCTCTGTGTTTTATTATATTACTACTTAGGGTTTAATTAACAAGTTGACTAGTTCGATAGATGTCCCGAATTAGCATTCATTTACAAGTTTTTTAGATATCGAATACTGGTGGGAACATTGAAATTTCTGTTGCACATGGCTTCAGGCCAATAGATTCTAGTAAATTTTAATCTTAAAAAAATGAAAAAAAGAGAAATAAATACAAACCTATCAGTTAGACTAATTGCAGTATTGAAATTCATTTGATAGAATTCCATCAAATCTAAAAGGATTAGATAACGGTTAACGTTGACTGTTTTATGTGTGTGTGTGTGTATGTGTGTGTGTATGTAAAAACAACGTAGAGCCTGGCATGTGTCCATTGATCCATGTTGCTACACTTCAGTAGCACAGAAAGCTCAACTAGAAATTGATAAAAGTAGTAATTACTCAAATGATTATAATGACAAAAGTAATAAAAAGAGTGGATATTTAAAATATGGTCCAGAGAAAAAGAATTAGTTCGTGGAAAGAATGTTTCAAAACAACTTTAAGCTCATGACTTAAGGTAGGACAAGGAGTGAATACATCTAATCCACTGTAAGTGATTCTGAGGCATGTTTCCTAGAGTCTTCAGTCATTGGTTGCAGCATCCGTGTGAACTCCACCTAGGTAGCCTACATATACCAACTTAGTGATAAATTGATGTGACTTATATTCTGTTAGACGAAAGCGGTATGATAAGTTACCTTAACATTCTTGCATACATCAAGTTTCCATTAAGTGTCAAATTTATTCTATCTAGAGGAGTAACATTAACTTAAAAAGAACTAAGTAGTTAGTTCATTCTACTATGCGTACCCTGTACAATCAGTCTTCTTAGTGAATTTTTAATTGAAGCCAGGAAGTTCGCGCTCTTCGACCATTAAATTTTTACCCCATTAAATAAAACAGTATACTTTTTCTGTTCTTATTTAGACAGTCATTCAAAACCGGGAGACATTGAACATCCGTATCGTCCTAATATAAAGCTCATTCACGTAGCACACCAACTACCCTACCAAGGATCGAATCCAGGATCTGGTTTCTCTAAGTGTGCCTACCTTTTATCCAAATAGGTCGGTGTTCAGTTACATAATTTTACCCACCCGTCATCGTTGTTTATTTGTGATAGCCTGGATATAACTGGTTACGTTTCAAGATATTCATAAGGAGGAAAATACCTGTTCATCATCTGATGACTATTTGGTAAAACCCCTTATTATATCTTGATCATAGTAACTATTACATTCTACGATTTCCCCCGTTAGTATGCCCGTTCACGGTTTGCTTAAACTACTTCATTGATAAAGATACTTCCTACTGATTTGCTTGAATTTTGGTTACAAATACACTTCCATCGAATTCATCACATTGACTTCTTAAAATACGTGTATCGAATCAACAGTATATGTGCATAAAGTCAAGTAATATACGAGTATTATATGTACATGGCACTTATATTTAACTCAACCTAACATAACTACAACCCAACAACAACAGTTAACTAAACTAAGCGTCATCAGTGAATTTCATTTGATACGTGTAATTTATAACTAATCTTTTAAAGATTTTTACTAATTTTCTCGCTATACATTGTGCTCAGAAGCCAATTACTCAAATTTATGGTTCATTGATTTTGCAGATTATTATTGTACCTTCATTGTTTCAGAAAAATTGTATGCTGCATCAAAAGATGAAATATTTTCTGTTCATAAAGATCAATATTATAATTGTACTGAAGCACAGAAATATGAACTTCATCCAGCTAGTCGAAATTATAGTACTGTACGATTGTTATTCAATGCTATTGAAGTAGAAGCGTTTAGACAGAGTTCTAGTACAAGTTATGTTGGTACAGGTTAGTTTTAATTTTGTAAACACTGTAAATGTAGTTGTTTTATCTAAATAACTCTAAAAACATTATAAAAATCAAGCAAGGTTGAATAATTACTGTCTTCTATCTTTCACGTTAAAAAAATAGTTTACTATATGTTAATATCGAAAAGTATATACAATACCACTCCAGTGAAATATTAAAAAAATGTTTAATGGTTTTTTTGTCTTGATAAATAAATACTCGATAAAACATTACATGTGTATACTCTGTGATAAAATATTAGTAATAACCAGGTTTTTCAGCCGATGACTCCCAAATAGGACGAAACGCGCTTCATGGATTCCGCTTGCCAGTCATAATCCAACTTAAATATATAATTAGTAATAACCGATTAAATATGTTTAGATATCAATCTTAATCTCATTTTTTTGTCGTCAGTAGCAATCTGATTAGATTACATAGCTAGGTAGCCTGTTATCAATTCTTCCCCTTTCCTTACCACCGCCACGTGATTGCTGGTACACCATGCTGACAAGTGCTGGATAGAAGAAAACTTAGTTTCACTATGTCCTGCTGACTGCCTTCAACCACCCAATACTAACAATATAGTGCACGCAGTGTCGAGCTATTCAGGCTTATAAGCGCGTGGAAATTTGATCAGTAGATTGTTGAGCGGTACTGAAAGACAAAACAAGCATGTCGTTAGTCCAGACTTAGAGATCAGTCAGTATAATACATATATAGATAAACTTAGCTGAGTATTTATTATGGAGAAGCAGTGTGTTGATTAACCGTTCAGTGGGTACGCTGAATTTATTCGTGTGTATTCTTCAGATCGAAAGAAAAGTTAAACAGTTTTTTATAGTGGCGGGAGTAGCATGTATCTTCTAATCAAATGCTATGATCAACTTCTTTAAGTTGTTCTACCGACAACTTTTTTTAATTTTTAGGATGTTTCCAACATCAGTTAGTAGGTGAGGTTGTTCTCAACGTTTGCTAAATGTACTATGTTTAGTATTTTTGTGTCCTATTTCTATTAATCTAGTTCAAGACACCTGTGTATTAAAGTGTACTCCCTACAAAACATTGAATTTCAAGCCATGATTTTGATTATATCTGTGCTTGTTACTAAACGAGTAAACTGTGCTGCACTGACGTGTACATGTAATCTAGACGGTCTCCACGAATTTTCCAGTGAAAGTTACACTAAATGAACAGGTAATGACGGAAAATTCTGGATAGAAGACAGTTAATTATCAATACAAATGTTACAAATAGTCTCACTACAATTCGTTAGTCATTAAGAATAGGAGGAATATTCATTTAGTGTAGAATGTGCTATTAAATCTAAGCATAATGCTTTTTCGTCATGACTAGTAAGATTTTCTATAATCTTACATAAATAAAACTTCATTTTATATGACTGAAATCTTGAATTTTCTATAACACGTAATTTTCTTCAGAAGATTGTAGTGATAATAACTACATGATAAAAGATAGTAGTCCCAGCAATGCTTACTAAGTATTATAATATTTGAAGTCATATTTCGGCATATAATGACATTTATGAAGTTGAAAAAGAAGCGAAATTTTGTAGGCACTTACTTCAGTTGCCAATACAAAGAAATTATTCATTTATATCCTCGCAAAGTAGTAGTAGAAGTTGGAGAATATATATATATATATATATATATATATATATATATATATATTTCATTCATTTATGAATAGCGTACAATGTAGTATATGTATGTATCTGACAAAATTATCGCATCACAATACCAAAAATAAACATCAAAATAGTACACTTAGCAGTAATATTAATGGTAGTTAGAAATTATTAGGCAAAATGTTTATCCAAGTAAAAGTAATGATTTTTCAGGATAAGCACTAAGAAAATAGTTACAAATTTCAGGATCTAAGGTGAGACAATTAAGTGAATATATTTCAGCAATTATGACTAATTCTCACCTGTCTCATCACACCACTCAACCACCAACTACCATTGTCCCACGGACCCAAAACTGCGTACTCTGTTTCTAAAAACTTGCCTAAGATCACTAGTCAATGACTCACTGGTCCTAACAACCACGAGTAATGTTTCGAAAACACTTATGATGGTAGACTGGTAACTTACGAATATCATCTACATCTTAATAAGGAGTAGCGCGCTGGATAATATACTTGCCCTCCGGGTGACAAGCGGTCTTCTCTTCTATCTTATGTGTAGTGTTAGTAAAAGTAAGGCGAGCTTTTCGAATCTATGCGAATGTTTTATTAGATAATAACCCATCAGGATTGACGAAATTTTCAGGATATGCGAAGTGATCCTTTAACTGGAACACTTCATATTATAACAGTTTATGTGTGTATACACTGTAATGAGATTTGACATTATTTGGTATCAGTAATTTATTTTATTTTGTTTTGTGTCTTATTACTTTACTGTTAAATAGAATCTCATTGTACCACTGATGACGATCAAAGTTTGACATATATTATTGTGAGTATATCTATCTTCACCATGGCTGTGGTTATGATATTCGCTTTATGCTTAAGTAATGATGAAACACGAGATGTTGGAACATATAATCATAGATAGGACAATGCATTAAATTATGCAATAAACTTCCTACTGATAATCCTTTATGTCGTTTTGCTTAATCGTTTTACTTTTAATAGATAAAAAGTAATCAGTCTATACCTAGATGTGTACTTTGTTTCATAAACCAAACTGTATTTATGGTTATTTTTGTGTAATTTACTTGTTGAATACACCTTCAATTGGTTAAAGTTTCAGTTAGTACTTGAAGTTAACGTATGCCTGCATTTATGAAATTTTTAAAAAAAAAGCAGAGGTATTTCGGTATAATACTTATGTAAATATGCGTTATTCGTTTATGACTTTCCCTAAATTGTAACGAAAAATTATTATTTTTGAAGCCAACCAATTAAAGAGTAAGGGAGTTAACTAATCAGGGCTCTAAATGGTGATAAATCAAAAAAGTAAACTATACACTAGCTAACAATTCTTGGATACTCTGACTATAATTTTTATGAATGTATATGGTAGAAAGTTAATAGATATTTTGACTGGTAACTATATCTAATGATAAAAGGTCTGAGAAGTAATAAGGTTGAACTGCAATTAAATGTTTCCGATAGTATGAAAAGTGCATCTTGAATGGCCAAAAAGAAATGTTTTGTTAGGATGATCAAGATTACCTTATGTAATGTGGACTTTTGTGAAATGAACTCATGCTATGCTCAAGCGTAAACAGTGAAAGTGATACTAACGAGGACGACCCTTTTATAGTTTGTCCGTCCAGTGCTAAAAGTCTCACTTTATAAATCCAAAGTAAGTGTTAAAGCTTCGTTCCTCTTTTACCCTGTTTAGGTTATTGTCATAAACTTCTCAGATAGTAATTTTTCAAAGATCATGGATTAATACAGGTACTCTCACTCCCTTTGCATTGGTATTGATAATGCAAGCTGGTTACAAAAAATCGATTGTGAATAATTATTACAATATTCCTGTCAATGCTGGTTGTTGTTGGTACTATTAATCATTTGTTCTGTTTGGCTCGATTTATTTCTGTTTATGACAACAACCATATTGGGTGTTATTGGCCGGTCCCCTAATGCGTGACGAATCAAGTTGCAACGGTTCGGGATAGTTAAATCGTACGTAATCACACAGGAGCTGGTGAGAACCTAGTATTATAACTCCGGTTATCTGGTCAACAGATAAAGAACGAGTGTACCTTGAAAATTTCTTTGGAGAAACCTATAATATACCTATAATATGCCCCACTTATCAAATGGTAGACATTTTAAGGAATATTCCGTAACAAAATGACGTGGTTTGCAAGCGTCGGATTGTAACATTTAATGCCATCTTGTCTGAGAGAATTCGTTTCTTAAACGGAATCCAGATCCATGTTTCAAGTGTCGTGTTCGTTTGCTTACTAAGTTGACGGAATTTGAGAATTATATAGTGGATCAATTTTTTCGAGCTTAGGAAAATTAAGTAGAGTTAGCTTGCTGCTATGCATTAATAAATTTCAAACCACTCTCATAGTGCTCTCTGTCTACTGGACAAGTGATCGAACATAAGTTGTACAGTAGTGCCGCTTTATTTTTTAGTCAAAAGATTTGGATTGCACCACCGTGGAAAAGTTGACTAGCATTTAGATATTAATGTTATCTTTCAGAATCACTAGAATTGGTCTCAAAATATATACTTCTAAGAGGCTGGCAGGATATCCCACCACTGTGCTTTTTTTTCAATGCGAAACCCGCTGATACTCTAAAACTCTAAGCAATAGTTATAGAGGCGTAGAGCATTCCACTCCTAGAGAGAGTGTTAGTATAATTTTAAACCGTTATTGCTTTCCCAATGTGTTTGTCAAGTGTGACCTGACTAGTGTTAGTAGACTAGGCACCTAACCTTCCAAGTTAGAGTACTATATCATCACAAGCGTTATGCAGGATCCAAATGACAAATGCCATGACTCACTTATTTTCCATTCACCAACTGTATCGGTGGGGATAATTCAACCCTTTGAATATACCCGTAATTCTTCAGCTATGAAGATAATGACATTTTGATGATCAGTCTAATAAAAACGAATTATTAATGGATTATATGGTATCTTTAGTGTCTTTCAAAAGTCTTTTACACAAGACTGCCAATCACCATTATTACTGCTAATTTAACTAACGAAAAAGGCTAATAGTAAGGCGATGCGCTAACATGATATATGTACTGTATTTCCTTTCCGGACTCATGTAGCATCAATGTTTTTTTAATACACTCGCAATATTGTTGCACAATAAACATTTTCCAGTCGACGTCTTGCTGTCTGTACCAATGCTCTGGTTGGTTTCAAATAAATAATATTCATCTTGTGGCTTTGCTCTAGGACTTTGGGAAGCTGCACTCCTGAACTGTTCAGTAATATTTTCAGTTCATACCGAAGACTTTTATGTCATGTCTGCCTTACATTTTGTTTTTACAGGAAGTGTTCAAAGAAGTGCAGTCTAAGCGGAAATGAGAGTAAAATATAAACCCTGTATTGCTCAACTAATGGAAATATACTTGCATCCAGTGAAGTACAGGAGGATTGGTGGAATATGAATTATAGGAACCTACAAATCTTCATCCTAAATGATCACTAGTTAGGTTCCAATTTAAACGTAAGCGGTCTAAGCAAACATATACGTGGAAAGTTTCGATCTTTTGCGTAGTGATTTGAAAATTTCGTAGTGATCGTTAAAGTTGTGTGGTCTAGTGATAACAGGTTATAAGCTATGGGAGTAACTTTGACAGTCTTTTCCATAACTGTTGACTTAATTCCTATCTCATGATAAAACGCACAGTACAAATGCCTGACATACGTACATTTACGTGTAGGCAACCCTTCGTGATCAATACATTAGCCTACCTTAACCTTGGTGACCAGATTTCCTAATCAATACGAAACTAGAGCACATAGAAGGTACATGCTAACTTTTCATGACTCAAGTTAACTGGCGCTCCACCAGCAGCATTTACCTTCATTCGTTGTCTTAAAACAGTATTTGTTGTCCATGATACATTACGATACGTTCGGTAGGGTTAGGCATGCTATAAACCCTACGGGCGATAATTACTATAATATATATCGAATTATTATTGTACTCCGGTAGGTCAGTAGTTTAATTCATGTGTGCTAATCAATCCACGTACATTGCGTAAGCTCATATACATCTGGAAACAATACAAAAAACTGCATAATAAAAGTCAAACACAGCGACTGTGATATGAATGCGATTAAGTCTAGACTACGGTTAGATCCATACCTATAGTTCCCCCCTTTCTCAAAAGTATGGAAAAACTTCTACTACGTAAGCTGTAGCCAGCAATGAATGAGCTTATCGACCCATATCTGTAATCATCAAGATGTAATAAGAGTATACTGAACGGGGCAATTGTCTAACATCTTAATATAGTGTTTAGATTAGAAAAGGGTGACAAGTAAATCCGAATTACGTTTCTCAATTACACTCTCGCCTTTGGTTACATTCCTAAACCTATATTACTGGATAAACTTAGAATACGAACATTGAAAGCTGGATAACCAACTGGCTGTATTCCTATATCTCTGGAATAGTACAATATACCGTGTACGAAGAAAAGGGCTCAACTCACCTGCTAACAAGTGCTAGTGTGTCTGAAGGTGATCTTCTTTCCCCTTTTCTTTTCTCATATTTCTTGAATGGCCTGCTTTCTTCTATAAAAATACCTTTGTTAAGTACGCAGATGATCCCAGTGTTATGCAGGTACATCCAGCCAATGAGTCCAAATAGAACGAAATGGGCGTCATATATCCCGCTCAACAGTCGCAGTTCAACTTAAATATTCCCTGCTAACTATCGCTATATCATAGCAATTCGCTCAGGATGCATATATGGCAACAGAGCCTGACCAGTTTCAGTTCAATACATATCAGCGGGAAGATAAAAGTTTATTCTAATTACTTAGCATTACACTTTGTCAATTCGTAAATATTACTAATTATTTTGTATTATTCCCCCCATTATTTTTTCCGGACTTTTAAGAAAGGCCATGCTGTGTTGCGTAGAGTACTGAAAGCTGTTAGTAAAGTGTGTAGTGAGAACTACGGCGTCGTTATACACACGGTTATAGATAGACATTAAAAATCCCACAGGCAGCTATCTTGTGCTGTTTTATTTGATGTAAACCACCCTCTTCATTCACATCTTTCACCTCGTATATCACGTGACAGTGCACGACGCTGCCACATTAGATTTCAAGCACGTAAAGAAAAGTATAGATGCTCCGCTATTCGACATTTAGCACATGTTCTGTGTGATGAAAAATGTGTAAGAGCCAATCTGATTAGAAATTTGTGCGCTTAAAGTACGGATTATAGTGTAATGAAGGGACCCCAGTTCCTTATGTCACCTTAATCTGCATTCCTAAACATAAATGCATGTTGCCTTTATATATATACATATATATATATATAATTTGCTGTTAACACTATATATATTTATGCGCACATTGTTAAAGAGTAACTTGTTGAGACACGGTATGGTGAAGAGTCATAGTGTACTAAACATACTATTGAATAAAGCTATTGTTGTTATTACTAAATAGTGTACGTTCTATAAACAATCAAGAAGCCATTAACAATAATTTGAAGTTCGTCTTTGATGTTTATAAAGTTTATTTCCTTTTCCAACAAGCAACCCAAAAACGTGCAATAAGTAAACTATTAGGTTTAAGAGCAGTTGTCGGCTCCACCGAGGACACTTTACTATAAAAAACGAAAGTTCTTGAACGAGAATTTGCACTATAATTCCTTTAAACAAGTAGTTTTGTAAGCTCTCGTTAATAATTCTGGCCTAGTCACTCTCAATGAACATGACTATCTAAAGGTGCTCGGTTAAACACTATCACTAGATCACAACGCAGTGTAAAATGGGAAGCATCTTCTGCAGTCAACATAGACGATTCAAAACTTTTAGTGCTCTACTTGGGATCAAATGCAGCTGATTGTCTAAACGTCACTGCCTTTTGTTTTCTGCCTGATCGTATGTGTTACCCTAATTGTTAGAAGCTGCTTTGGTTATACTACGAGCGTAACTTGGTCATATATACGGTATGCTACAGTAAAACGTTTTGTAGCCAAAACAATAATCTGTGAAATTCTTTACTTCAATAATAATTTTGATATAGATAAAACCATTATGAAGGAAGCGCGGCGCCTATTTAATCACCACGTGCGCTGAAGGATTATATTGTAAGGAGATTATTCGGCCACTTCTGCTCCTATCCAATATTCCTGCCTTTTAGTTTAAGAAGTAACATGACACAAGGTGTGCCTAACGTTTCCATGACAGCTACCTGCTATCTGGGCTCAGACCTTAGTAAAATTGTGGAAGGATTATTCCACAAAAGAAACAAACAACTTTTTATCCCTCCTCAACACTTTAAATACAAGATGAGTTCTCTACAGCACTACATTTCACTAGGCTTAACAAATATCGTCGACCTCTTTGCTCTATCTCTGTAATTTATCGTTTAAGCTATGTTATAGAAAGCATCGCGCCTACATAACGTTTTTAGATTTTAATAACAGATACATATGTGCTCAAAAAAAAACAAAACGGTTACTTTATTCTGACACAAGGACATTGAAATTCTCACTGAGACAGCGGTAAATATAAATGTTGTGTTACTTTTAGTCATGTTGATTGTCCTCAGCTAACTTGACAATCAAAGGTGAATAAGTTATTTCAGTGTCGCGGAATATAGGTCAGTGCAGTATTTATAATCAATTGTCGGCATAAATAAACTACAAAAACAGATTAATTAGATTTAAAAAGTGATTTTTACAGCTTGTGGCGCATTATTAAAACAATAATGTCGGTTTTATAGCGCATACTACGTAATTTCGATAAAGAGTCCCATTTGTCATGTAAACGTGATGTTATCACTTCCATTTTCGGTTATTATTACTAATACAAGCTGATGGTTCACATATGCCTCGTTAACTAAACTTGCTCCAGAGTCACTTTAACAATTGTGTAGACCTGACACTGTAATTTAGTACTACTTATTTATTTTTAGTGGAAATGTAAAATTACCCAGTGTGCTTTTTATGTCGTCAGTAGACTTAAGTATGTTTGTTAATTTGTTGAACTTCATTTCACAAAGGCCTGTAAAATCGACTTCGTAATAGTCTTCTTGTAAGCCCGGCTGTAAACAAGACTTTTTTCAACTTCACGGTAATTACCTGTTGTTCGTTTGGGCGTCACTTAATAGGTCTGCAAAGTGCTTTTATATGTTATAATTCTGTGATCATAACATGTGCCTGCTTCTAGTTATCGGTGTATATTGTTCCTAATTTTGCCTAGAATTTTGCCCTGAATAATAAAGAAGTGCACATCACCTTAAAAGATATACTAACAACTGAAAAATGTATGAATTTCTTCTAAGCATGCATTACGGTCACGGGCTTATGGTACGGTATTCAAATGGCGATACCGTAAAATATAATTATAATTATTTAGCTTGAAATCATGAATCATAGTCATAATTAGGATTTCATGTTAGTGATATGATTTAGGATCAGTACTTAGAGTTAGAAATAAGTCTCAAGTTAGGGCTAGCACTAAATATAGCAATACAATCGAGATTAGAAATAGCATTCATAGTATGTCATCATTTGCAGTATGATTTAAAAACTGGAATTTAGATTACGGTTTCAGACTAGTGTTTAGGGTTAGAAATTTATAAAGTTGGTATTAGTGTTATAATCCAGACCATATGGGGACAGTAATTGAGGATGGTAAGTAGTGGTGTATTTGAGACTAGGTTTAGTAATGTGTCTGTATCATTAAAAAAATAGTATTCATCATATCTTAGTTTTTCCGTGGGAATATCTGTCAAAACTTGATTTATTGTGAAAACCACATAGTTTATTGCTGGAACCACTGATATTCACCCATCTGTTAATTAAACCTCACATTTTACTAAACATTTCCTTGGGGAGAGGCGCGACATTATTATGAGTCTTTACCTAATATTCTGTGGAAAGTAACTCGAATTCTACAAAAAATTCCTACGCTGCTTTTACTATGTTCTGATTGTCGTATATTAATCAGTGCTTCGCAATATGACTTAAAATCGCTAAAGTTTGGCCGTATATTTCACGTTTGTTATAATTATTATGTGGAGTCGTCTCTATTTTCAGTTTTCACAGTCAATGAACATAACGACACTTCAAGTAAACTACCTTATTTGTTTCGTGCTAAAGTCAATTTGAGTGCTAATTTCTAAACTTCATGACATTTCAGACAAATTTATAGTAATTTGTTTATGATAAAACCCCATTCGAGATAATCGCACTTAGATTTTACAAACGAGTCTATATTTTTCAAATCCGTAGAGTCCTAGTAGTAGCACGTATTTTAAAAAATAAGCATCATACAAATATATATATATGTATAAATTCTACATTTCCCGCTTATGTTCAAAGTAATTTGTAAGGTGTTTTTAGGGTTAATTTCTACGTGTATACTCCTTCATTGCAAACCTTTTCCCTAACATTTTAGTGAGTTCGTCACATTATACTTTTTAGAGATCTGTGTTACTGAAATGCTTACTAATTTCCCTGTCCTAAAAAACGACAACATTATTAAAGCTGCAAAAGGCGAGACCGTTTCCCGCTTGCCTATATGGATAATGCGACAGGCTGGTCGTTATTTACCTGAGTTTCGTGCATTACGTGAGAAACACGATTTCTTCGAGATATGTCGTACTCCAGAACTCGCCTGCACTGTAACTCTTCAGCCTATATATCGATTTGACCTTGATGCGGCGATCATATTTTCAGATATATTGGTTATACCCCAGGTGAGTTTAGTTATAGTTTGCGAAGCTGTGCATAGTGATCATAATAAATCTTCATTGATTACTCCCTTTCAATTTCATGTCCTATATAACCTTAGTTAAGCAAAACCGAATATTAGTTCTACTTTTCCGTTTTATTTGTCTTATTATCTTCACTTATTGGTGCTCGTGAACCACCTAATTCACTATAATAGCACAATCTCGTTGGAACTTGTACTTCTTTGGGATTCAGTCATTTTGTTTCTATGTAACGTCGAAGAGTAGGTCACCACATATTTGCTCTTAGGTCCACCTATCACCTCTAATCCAGTAATCAGAATACAACAGTTATTTGAATAAATGGATCGGAATTCAGCTTATTATATATTTAGGATTGAACACTACGTTACCAAGCTTTTTGTAATGTTTAGTTATAACTACATTTAAACTCATCCTCATTTGACTGAAATCTTGGGATTATACCTTATTTCAGCAAACAAAATATTTAAGGTTTCACCTTATATTCACAACACCCCATCTGAAAAACGTTTTATCAAAGTTGCACCGTTTTGGAAAAGAACATTCTCTGCATTTAATAATTAAATTAGTCAGTCAGTTACAACGTAAAACTTGGTACATGCGTACATCGTTTCAAGTTTCCATGCCGAAATTAGCAGATAGAGATGAAATGGTCTCACTATATCCTAGAGTAGTGGAGGCAGTAACCGAGTTAGTATTAATGGAGAGGATTAGAGATCAAAGATAAAATTTAGGAAAATATGATTTAGTAAACAGAAAATTATTATAAGGTAGAATCTTAAAATTCGGAAGAGGATACGGAGTGGATACACCTATGCCATTTCGGAAGATTTTGAACCATGTCACCTAAAGTCTCTAACCACAGGTTGTAATCATCACATAGACCCCAACCAGGTAGTCTGCGCCTATTAACATGGCTCAGCACAATTGTAATTGACTTCATGAACCAGTGCCATGTTTTAGTTTGGCCGCCTCTATCCTTTTTCTAGCCTACTTCTACACGAGATAGCATTGCTCATCGAGGTAGGCGGTGTCTGGGTATATGTAACACATGTCCTAACCACCTCAGCTGATGAAGATTTGTTACTTCATCAGTCGATTTGCCGTGTATATATGTATGATCAACATAGAGCCTAGCACATATATGCATCGGTCCAGATTGCCATACCTCTATGGCACCGCAAGATTAGCACCACATTAGCAGGAGTTACTCCAATGATGATGATAATAATAATAGCAACAACATGGAGTGTGAACATACAGAATATGGTTTAAGGTGCGTGAGAAGAGAGTTATGAACTAATTTAAAGCTGACGATTTAAAGGAGGACAATGAGTAGATACACCTGCACCATTGTGACTGGTTCTGAGCCATGCTACTCAGTTTTTCTAGCCACTGGTTACGATATTCGCGAGGACCCCACCCAGGTAGTCTGCAGCTACCGGTACAACTGAAATCAGCAATCAGTGACTTCATGGACTGATGTCATACTACAACATCATCGAATGGTTTACCACCATTCTCTAATACCCGTCGTTTAACCTCGTTATTTCTTACTCGGTGATCCCAGCTGGTGCGAGCGATGTTTCGAAGACATCGTTGGTCAAAAACGAATGACCTTCGAGTGTCATCTACCCTTAATGGCCACATTTCACACCCATACAGTAAGACAGAGAGAACTGTTGCGCAGTACACTCTTGTCTTCGTTGAGAGACGAATATCTCGTCTACGCCATAGGTGACGTAGTTTGACAAGCCAAACGAGATTTTTGAATTCGTACTGAAATTTCGTCAGAGACCAACTCATTAGGGCTAATCAGACTTCCAAGCTAAATGAAGTGGTCGACGTGCTCAACTACTTCACTCCCTATCTTTAGTTCAGGTGTTGACGAAAATCATTCCTGGAGCAATAGTTTGCATTTAGAGGGGGAGAAATGCATTCCGAACATGATTGCATAGGTGCTTATTGCTGTCAAAAGATTCAGCATTTTATCAGTATCTTCGTTAAACGGGACTATGTCATTAGCATATTCTAAGTCAATCAGTGGATTTTCTGGTAGATCAATTCCTAAGAAGTCAGACGATGAGAGTGTAATTTTCAATAGTAAGTCGACTATGAAATTAAATAGAAATGGAGACAATCGACATCTTTGATGGACACCACTTGATGTTATATGTTCAGATGACAGTTCGCTATAAGCTCTGACATGACTAATGGTGTTTGAGTAAAGAGCCTTAACACGATCCATGTACTTGTGGGGTGCTCCTTTCAATGAAAGACATTGCCATAGAACTTCTTGGTATACAGATCCAAATATCGCTTTCAAGTCAAGGAAAACCACCAATGTCAGTCGCCGAAAAGTATGTCTGTGTTCCAAAACCTGATGAACGGTGAATATCTGGTCTATACAACCGCGACCAGGTCATAAACTAGTCTGGTTTTGTTGTATTTGTAAATCACGAGTTGTAGTTAAACTTCTGATAATTATAGAAGCTAGTATTTTAGACACTATATTAGTCAAACTAATTCCTCTATGGTTATCGTAAGTCAATTTTTACCCTTTCTTATGCACTGAGACGATTAATGATCGACACCAGTCAGCCGGAATTATGTCTAATTCCCAAACCTTAGTCAATATATCAGTCAGTGTAATCGCCAGAGTGGGACCACCATTCTTAGAGACCTCCGGAGATAATCCATCTGGACCCACTGCTCTACCTCGCCTCAGAATAGCTGTTACTTTTTCGACTTTGAGAAGAGTCGGAGGACCCAAGTTGACTTTCCGTTCTGGTTGTCTTGAAATAGTGGGAAGTACTAGAGCGGCTGAAGGCCAACTGAACTGCTCCTTGAAGTGTTCAGCCCACCTTTCTAAACGTCTAAACGGAGAGCTAATAAACGTTCCATCTTTTTCGGAGATCGTCTCACTAACGCTGGATTTTTTAACCCCGGTTTCTTTTATTAGCTTGAAAAGTTGTCTAGTGTTACCTAACACCGCTGCCTTTTCATTTCGTTTGCCTTCGTCACCCACCATTGCTCACGTTCGTTTCGCAGACTTTTCACCAGTTTATATATGATTACTCTTTTCTTCTTATCGTGTTCGGAATCTGCCGAAATAAGTTTTCAGGAGTCTATCAACTCAACAGAAACCATCGAGATCCACTAATTTTTCTTGATATGTTAATTCAAGTACTTGAAAGTTGACGCTGTAGATGCCACAGCTGTTTGGACATCTTGTCAAGCAATATCTAGTTGGGTCGCATCTTTATAATTTCCTAAGTGATTCTTCAGTTGTTCCTGGAATATAATTTTGACTATTTCGTAGCTTAAGTGAATTCTAATGGGTTTTCCTGTAGTAGTATTTCTTCGCCCAGTAAGATGCAAGAACATTTGTGATCATACTAGAGCATAGTCAGAATCTAAACATGTACTCCAGAAAGATCAACAATCGTCTATTGAGCCCCTCTAACGGTAACTAATCGCGATATGGTCTATTTGGGTTCACCGTTGAGTAGGGCCAGGAGTTCACCATGTTTGACGATGTCGCCCATTATGCTTAAAGTTCGTGTTTGTTAGAAATAAACAATTGTCTAAGCATTTTTGTCTCTGACAGTCACCGTTATCCGTTTTCTGAGCTGGAACACCGAAGCATCCACGTGAATATCTTTCAGACTGATTTAAGCTACCTGTTTAAGCGTTAAAATCACCAGCCATAAGTACTAAATCTGAGTGTTTAGCCTTATGAAGAAGTTCAGAAAGCTTTCTGTAAAATTCATCTTTCACTGTATCCCGGTTGCATTCAGAGGGAGCGTAGGCAAAAACAACTAAAAGACAACGGCGTGTGTCCCAATCTTCCTAAGTTCTTACTGAATCGTTTAGCCGGACGACATATAGGTGACTGTCGACAGGAATCCATTCAAGAAGTGCCTGTTCTGCCCTCACACTAGCGTTAAACACAATACCTACACAGGCTGGCCCAACGAAGAGTTGCTTTTGAGTCGCCAGATAAACGAAGAGTGTATCGCGAAGGTTCTTCACTCTGACTAGGTGAGGTGAAGTGAATGACCATGCTCGGATCCTGTATGCGTGTTTCGGAGACACAACATACATCAATGGCGCGGGATTCCAATGTTTTAGCTAGAAAGGCTTGTTGCCCTATATGGCACAGTGTTCGTACATTTAATGTACCAATGTGAAATTTGGAGCAGTCTCAGTAGACTAAGGATATTATTTCGTGGGCTACAATTGTTGGTACTGGTGGCACAGGAAGAAGTTGAAGATAGGGATTTGGGCTCGAAGGTAGGGGCAGGATAAATATTAGGAATAGAAGTAGTAGTTTGAATAGAATGGCGGTGATTTTGTGTGTTGTTAGAGATATGAGAACGGTTATCACTTCCAAGTTGGCCACATTGTGGAAGGAGATTTATTATACCTAGTACTCTATTCTTAAACCACGTATTACTTAATCGGTGGTCCCATAAGACGTGAACAATGATTTGAAGACATCTATGATCGAATACTTAAAGCCTACGAATGATCTCTATCCTTAATGGTCATGTTTCACATCCATAAAGTAAACAAATCGGACTGCTGCACTGTAAAGGCATCCTTTGTTCGGTAGACGGATGTCTCGCTAATGCCACAAGCAACGCAAGTTGGCAAAAGCCAATTGGGCCTTCTGTATACGAGGGGAAGTTTTATCGGACATCAGATCATCAGGACCGACGAGATTCCCAAGATAACTGGGGCGATCAATTCATTCAACTACTTTACTCCCTATCGCTAATTTCGGCGTCGACGTAAGCCAATTCTGAAGCAACATTTTGTATTTGGTTAGGGAGAATCGCATTCGAAACATGCTTACATTGATTCTTAAGGTAGTCAAAAGATTCTGCATTTTGTCAGCATCTTCAGCCAATAGGATTATGTCATCTGCATATTCTAAGTCAACAAATTCGTCTCTTGGAAGAAGGAAAATCCCTATGAAGTCATACAACGTAAATGTCAACTCTAAAAGCATGTCGAAGATATAATTAAATAAAAATGAGGAAAGCGAAAAACGTTGATGAACACCACTGTCAATTTAGTCCTGCTAGGCTTACTTTTTTACTTTTTGTAAAGAACTTATAATGGAGTTTAAAACGTTTATCCAGTATATGAACTGGTTACCTCGTGAACTCGAATTTTATCTGTTTCGCTTCCAAAACCCTAATGACTTTAATCCATAGCTAAATGAAGAGTAAAGTAGTTGACTGCATTGATCATTCTATGTTTAGTCATTTCATCAGTCATTGGTGACTGATAAAATGTAGGCATAGATATGAATGCCACATTTTATCTTTGTTTATTTTTCATTCCTCCAGTGCTTGCGAGACTTTTAATTGTCTGCTTCTCAGCACGTATATTACATAGTAATTTTTTTCCTTACTGTTGTCATAGTGGAAAATATCTATACGTTACTAGTTTTATGATATGCACTCTCGGAACAGTGCTTACTACCGAATTGTCACTTTTCGAAATAATCTTAGTGAGGTAGTCAGTTAATGTGGTCATGAACTTAGATTCAAGCCATATCTTCGTTTGTGGTGTACCATGACTGGTGTATTATTAGGTGGTAGATTTTAGGTGATGTCATTAAATATCACTAACGGAAAAATTTGCGTGTTATGAATATTAAACTTCTGCACTTTAACAACTCAATGACATCCTGTGAAACACAACTCTATGGGTTGGATGTTATGCAGAGCTGCAGCTCCCTTAACTAATGCAAAGAGCATATCGACTTGTCGTTAAATGCTGTGTGCCGCAAAAAATTATCCTCCTGCTGGAAGTTTCCTTACATTATTATTACCAAACTGAATATTACTTCACACTTGTTTCTTCCACTTTCTTTTTCTATTCTTCACATAAACAAACATCATGAATTAAAATGTTATATATATACATATATGTTGCTCCTATCATTACACTATACGATCGTTGTCACATGATAAAATGATCTTATTTCTTGTTTTCTATAGGCTCTTGGCATGGAGGTCAAGATGCAACCTGGTGTTGGACCCAAATTTACCAAACCTCTGAATTCAATTAAGGATTTAGATCGCCTAAACGCTAAGGTTGATGTGCGAAAAGAATTAAATTATGTTTATGAATCAATTACGTTAACGCGCCATCGCTTGGAAGGAAAAGTTCCACTAATCGGTTTTTCTGGTGCTCCTTGGACTCTAATGTCCTATATGGTTGAAGGCGAAAGTTCTAATACGTATTCTAAGGCCAAACGATGGTTATATAACGATCCTCAATCAAGTCAAAAACTACTTAACTTACTTACTGAGATAGCTGTGGAGCATTTAGTTCAACAAGTTCTTGCTGGTGCCCAGTTACTCCAAGTAATTACCAACCTTCTTATTTTCATTTACTTACGGATAATTTACTGATTATTCTATGGTTGTGCAAATTGCCCATATAAAATGTAGTGTCATTAGTTACTTCTACTTTTCTGGAGCACTACCAATAATATTGTTTTTTAAATCATCTGCTTTTAAATGGAATTTCTTAAGTCTGTCTAACAATTTTCTCCCTTTTTTAGTTGCATCCTCCAGTAGTTCGTTCCGCGACACTATTTTGGCCTCAATATGATATCGTTTTTTTATTGTATCTCAGTTTTAAGCAGTTAGTTAGGAAAGAACGATTGTAATTGATTATTAAGTATGGAAGATAAGAAGGGGGGGGGTAGAGGTCACTATAGAATGAGGGGTTGAGCACGTTGCTTCTTAATACAGATTATCCTTGGGTTGATAAATTGTTGAGGCTTCTGTGGTACCACCCCTTTTTAGTTTATATTTCTTTTTCGCCTAATCATTTACTTATTTAAGAACACAATATTTGGTACTAATAGACGCTAAAAATACGTGCGCCACAAGATTAGTAACATAATATTGTGAAGGAACAAATGCGAAAAGGTAGTCATATAAAAGGATAAGATTTAACAAGGTGGTAAGTAAATTACACAGTAAAATATTAATTTCGGATAGAAATGTAAGCAAAAAAACGTTATTCTATTGATAAATCTCACCATACTTTTATTAGGATTTTGATCGATATCTGCTACTGGCTTCTATTTTTGCTCCTTGTCTAATAAGGTCTCAAGTCACTGAGTTGCATGTTCCCTGAGTCCCTAATTAGGAAGTCGGGATAGACTGACAGAACTCAGTCCTGTACAGCTTTCATTCTACAGTGCCATGTAGCTGACCATCTACCCGCTTTTCTCAATCGATCTCAGCATCGGTCTAAACTGGATGGTAAGGACTCGAAAAGATAGGGACACACGCCGTTACCTCTTTATTGTCTCTGCCTACGCTTCCACTGATTGCAGCTCAAACGAAGTAAAAGGTGAATTTTACAGAAGGCTTCCCGACCTCCTTCGTAAAGCTAAGTGCACGGTTGTAGTGATAGTGGCTGGTGATTTTAATGCCCACGTATTTAGATTAGGCAAAACCGAAAGGCACCTAGGTGGATCCTATGGTGTCGAGGCCCAACAAACAGATAATGGCGACCGTTTATTACAACTGTGCTCAGATAACGTCTATTTCTCGCAAGCACTAACTTTAAACATAAGGAAAGACATAAGTTGACATGGCGGCCCCCACAATCAACTCAATGCAGGACTCAAATAGACTACATTGCTATCAGCCACCGTTGGACAGGCTCGATAGGAGACTGCCGTTCATTTTGGAGCACCTGTTTAGACTCAGACCACGCTTTAGTACGAGCGCGTATTAGTCTCCGTCTCATTGGACGTAGAAGATCCACGGCAAAAATCCCCATAAGAGTCCAACTTAATGGTGAAAAAGTTAAGAATACATTTCAGGAACAACTAAAAAACCAATTAGTCAACTGTGTAAGCGATACCCATCCCGAGTCAGCTTGGAATGATATCCAAAAAGCTGTTGAAACCGAAATGGTATCTGCCAGTAAACTAAACCAAAAAGTTAAGAAAACTCAATGGATTTCGGCTGCACCTACTGAACTGATAGATGCTCGGCAACACATCCTGTCTGTTTCTGAACACGATGAGGGGCGAAGGCAATCTAAATACAAACTGGTTAAGAGCTTACGAAATGATCTTGAGCAGTGGTGGGTGGCGAAAGCTAAAGAGATGGAAAAGGCAGTGGCAATAGGTAATAGTAGGCAACTGTTCAGACTTCTCAAGTAAACGGATATCAGAAATCCAACTGTAAGTGAAACTATCTCGGAAATTGATTGGACTATAACCCACTGTCGATCGAGAAGATTAGACTGATTGGTAGAACAATTTGGGAAACCGTCCAACTGGCCTTCGGCCTCATCTCAGTTGTCCACCATTCCCAAGTAATCTAAGTGGCAAATTGGTTTCGGTCCCACAAGTCTTAAGGAAGTTGAGAAGACTATACGGAATCTGAAGCGAGGGAGATCAGCAGGGCCTAATGGATCAACCCCTTAGATATTTAAGGACGGTGGTCCAGTTTTAGCAGCGAGAATTAACTGGGATGTTGGCTAGAATCTGGGAACTGGACATAATCCCATCTGAGTGGTCTCGAATACTAATCGTCCCAATTTATAAGGACAGAAGTTCTTTTATGACAATTACCGAGTTATCAGCTTAACGTATGTAGTGTCTAAAATATTAGCTTCAATAATACTTCGACGTCTAACCAAAGTTCGTGAAGAGCAAACTCGAGAAAACCAAGGTAGTTTCAGATCTGGACGTGGTTGTATAGATCAAATATTCACACTTCGCCAGGTTCTGGAACATAGGCACACTTTTAGACGCCCAACAATAATTGTATTCCTTGACATTAAGGCGGCGTTTGACTCCATCGATCGTGAGGTTATGTGGTAATGTATATTATTGAAAGGCGTACCAAAGAAGTACATTAACCTTATACAGGCTCTCTACTCTAACACCACAAGTCGAGTCAAAGCATACGGCGGATTGTCATCGGAAATGATTACCTCAAATGGCGTTCATCAACATTTTTCGCTTTCCTCATTTTTATTTAATTATATCTTCGACATGCTTTTAGAGTTGACATTTACGTTGTATGACTTCATAGGGATTTTCCTTCTTCCAAGAGACGAATTTGTTGACTTAGAATATGCAGATGACATAATCCTATTGGCTGAAGATGCTGACAAAATGCAGAATCTTTTGACTACCTTAAGAATCAATGTAAGCATGTTTCGAATGCGATTCTCCCTAACCAAATACAAAATGTTGCTTCAGAATTGGCTTACGTCGACGCCGAAATTAGCGATAGGGAGTAAAGTAGTTGAATGAATTGATCGCCCCAGTTATCTTGGGAATCTCGTCGGTCCTGATGATCTGATGTCCGATAAAACTTCCCCTCGTATACAGAAGGCCCAATTGGCTTTTGCCAACTTGCGTTGCTTGTGGCATTAGCGAGACATCCGTCTACCGAACAAAGGATGCCTTTACAGTGCAGCAGTCCGATTTGTTTACTTTATGGATGTGAAACATGACCATTAAGGATAGAGATCATTCGTAGGCTTTAAGTATTCGATCATAGATGTCTTCAAATCATTGTTCACGTCTTATGGGACCACCTATTAAGTAATACGTGGTTTACGAATAGAGTACTAGGTAAATACGATAAGTCTATTGATGAAGTAGTAAATCATCATCAGCTGAGGTGGTTAGATCATGTGTTATTTATGCCTGACCACCGCCTACCTCGACGAGCAATGCTATCTGGTGTAGGTGTAGCCTGGAAGGATAATAGGGCTGGACCAACCAAAACATGGCACCAGTCCATGAAGTCATTGATAATTGGGCTGAGCTGTAGATGCAGATTTCCTGGTTGTGGCCTGCGTGTTGATTGTAACCAATGGTTTGAAACTTTGAGTGATAGAATCGTTTTTAATGGTCTTGGTGCATCAACGCCTTGTCTTCCTCTTAAGTCTAGGTTTCCGAACTTATCATAATTTTCTTTAGTCATATCTCCGATCACTATTCCTTCTGATTAACATTTACTCTTTTACTACCTCCCCTACTCTAGGTTTTAGTCTGACAATTTAATCATCTACTAATTTCGGCATGACAACTTGAACTGATGTACTCATGTACTAAATTCTACGTTGACTAACTGATTGACTGATATTGATTTCTATAGAGAACCGTCTGGTGTTTTTAGTAGATTGTACAATAAGTGGACACTGATTTTACTATGAATTTAGTTGATTATTGGAAGCTGACGAACTCCTGCAAAATGTTGTCAAGTACAATTTTTTTAATAAATATAATTAAAGTATCATCTAAATACTCCTTGCATGGATGAAAGCTACTGTTTGCTACTTCAAGTATAGTATCTAACGAATTGTTTATGAAATAGTCAGCTAAAAGTTGTCGTCATGTTTTACTGTTGCCGAGATAGCTTAGATTATGGTACGACTGTTTTAAGCTGTCACGATTATTTTGGCCCGCTTGCAATTTCGTTTGGACACTATGCCGCCCCGATAATTCTTAACCAAGCGCCCATCCCTTATTATTACAAAGTCATTTTTTTGCCTGTAACTAATAAACATATATATTTGCTGACATAAATATCACTTTTGTTAAAATTGACGATTTCATTGTCAGTCCCAGTTAAGATTCCTATAAAATAAGTTAGTTAATGAATAAAAGTTGATATTAAATGAATACATAACGCAAAACCAAATCATCATAATTTCCAGAAAACATTAATAACTAAATTCGTTAAATCTAAATTTTTAACTTGAATCATTTATCAAATTGAATTGGTCGATATTCTTACTTCTTACGGTAACTCCATCGATTTGTTTACAGAATTCATTATTATGTCTAAACTACACGTTAGAAGTGAATCGATGAAGTAATTCCTTTAGATTATTTTCATGAACACTGATGTCGAGATTGCTTTTCAATATATTCACATGATCACAAGTATTTCTCTTCTTTAGATAGCTTTCACTGACTCGTTGCTTACCTGATTTTGCATGATTCAATACCCGTGTATATTCGTCGTCTTGATTTCTGATTATATTTGTTGCATATGTGCGATATACGTTAAATATATTTTACTGTGTTTTAATGTTTATCATCTTGCATCACTTATATTTTCTGTTCTCATAGGTTTTTGAATCTCATGCTGGTTTTCTTAGCCCACATTTGTTTAGTAAATTTTGTCTACCGTATTTGAAACGAATTACAAGTGAAGTGCGAAGACGTTTGTTCGATGAACACAAAGTTCCTAGGGATGCAATCCCACCACTCATTGTATTTGCTAAAGACGGCCATTATGCCCTTTCCGATTTGTCTAAAGCTGGTTATGACGTTATTAGCCTAGATTGGACTATATCTCCCAAATTAGCTCGAAATTATGTTGATTCTGATATCACATTACAAGTAAGTTAATATTACTATCCACTTTAGCTTGTTGGTACTTGCGTTTGCCTATATCTAAAACCTTATAATTTCTGACACTACTGTTGAAGGTACGCATATCACTTCATTGACAATAATTGATATGTGAATACAGTTTCAAGGAATTCAAATATACTCCTAATCGTTCCTCGCTATTAGTAAGTCCAATTACATTTAGCTGACGTAGAAATTACAGGTTTGTGGGTGTCAGACGAAGCCCCGGCCTGGATTCAAAAATGCTTGTATGGCTTTATCAGCTTTTCATCATCCGTGGAATAGAAGAGATGATCGTCTGCTAACCAAAGGACGAGCACGCTATGCAGCACGCCGCTCCGAATTAAGGTCTGGATGTGGAACGTAGATTTTAAAGGTAGACGATATTCGTAGGCTACTCTATTATTATGTCTAAACTACACGTTAGAAGTGAATCGATGAAGTAATTCCTTTAGATTATTTTCATGAACACTGATGTCGAGATTGCTTTTCAATATATTCACATGATCACAAGTATTTCTCTTCTTTAGATAGCTTTCACTGACTCGTTGCTTACCTGATTTTGCATGATTCAATACCCGTGTATATTCGTCGTCTTGATTTCTGATTATATTTGTTGCATATGTGCGATATACGTTAAATATATTTTACTGTGTTTTAATGTTTATCATCTTGCATCACTTATATTTTCTGTTCTCATAGGTTTTTGAATCTCATGCTGGTTTTCTTAGCCCACATTTGTTTAGTAAATTTTGTCTACCGTATTTGAAACGAATTACAAGTGAAGTGCGAAGACGTTTGTTCGATGAACACAAAGTTCCTAGGGATGCAATCCCACCACTCATTGTATTTGCTAAAGACGGCCATTATGCCCTTTCCGATTTGTCTAAAGCTGGTTATGACGTTATTAGCCTAGATTGGACTATATCTCCCAAATTAGCTCGAAATTATGTTGATTCTGATATCACATTACAAGTAAGTTAATATTACTATCCACTTTAGCTTGTTGGTACTTGCGTTTGCCTATATCTAAAACCTTATAATTTCTGACACTACTGTTGAAGGTACGCATATCACTTCATTGACAATAATTGATATGTGAATACAGTTTCAAGGAATTCAAATATACTCCTAATCGTTCCTCGCTATTAGTAAGTCCAATTACATTTAGCTGACGTAGAAATTACAGGTTTGTGGGTGTCAGACGAAGCCCCGGCCTGGATTCAAAAATGCTTGTATGGCTTTATCAGCTTTTCATCATCCGTGGAATAGAAGAGATGATCGTCTGCTAACCAAAGGACGAGCACGCTATGCAGCACGCCGCTCCGAATTAAGGTCTGGATGTGGAACGTAGATTTTAAAGGTAGACGATATTCGTAGGCTACTCTATTATTATGTCATCATATGCGTTTCCAAAACATTACTCGAATTCTTCAGGACAACTGATTAAGCGATGTTGAGATTGGACAAAGCATACTAAGGGAAAATAGTAAACCGTCTGTTATCCACAGTGACATGTTAAATATCACAGTATAACAGGATAAGTGTCTGAAACGTCATAACTTAGAGTGATTCTCTGATTAATCTTAGTGTGTGATGAAAGTGTATTTCAAATCTTACCTACAACAACCTTGCAATAAATCATTGAATTGCAACTGTATTTGCGTCAGCCGCATGTTTTTGACCATAGGTGTCTTCGAAGAATTGTTTGCGTATAGTGAGACGACTAAGTAATCAATAATATAGCTAGGCATAGAGTACTGAGTAAAGATGATAAACACTAGTTGGTGGATTTTTCAGCCTCCATATTTTGAGATTATTAGGACATGTATTGCATGCATGCAACCATTGCTTACTTCATTACATGAGGCTGACTAATGTAGGAGTAGGCTGAAAATAACCAGAAGCGACAAAATCAAGACGTAGTTTATAAAGTCATCAACGGTCATAGCTTTGTTGGTATTCGCGAGTTGCCTGGTTGAAGACACTACACGCAATAATTCAGAATCAGTCAAAATGGTACAGGTGTATTTACCCTATAGATTTTAAGTAGTAGTATTCCTTCATGCATAACTTTTCATTTCTTCCTTTCGAACCATATACTCGATGTTTAGATTTTTCTCACTGTCGTTGATACTACATCGTTTCAATTCATTTGTTGTTATATTGCCAATTTTTTTGTCGAGCTGATGGAAAATAGTAACTTAAGTTAACTCGTGCTTTTTGCAAGGCTCCATGTTGATTGTAATTGACTGACTGATACAGTCGTTATTTCACATGTTTCTTGCATAATTATATGAAATTGCTTTAATATTTAGTATTTTTCTTGTTATGATTATTTTTAAAGGGCAATTTAGATCCTTGTGCATTATATTCAAGTGAAAATGAAATTTCGGTTTTGGCAGAGGAAATGATTAGAGATTTTGGACTACATCGTTATATTGTCAATTTAGGTCATGGTATTTATCCAGATATTGATCCAGAGAATGTTAATAAATTTGTTGATTTAGTGCATCAAATATCCAATACAATGTTGAATTAACTGTATCTTTTGGATCTATATTTTATTATAGCCCTTTTTCTCCACTAAGTGGAGTAATTTTTTCCCTCTCGACATTTATTCTACCTTCATTTCAATCTCATTGTTGTTGCATTTTGTCATAGGGAAGGTCAGTACTTGAATAAATCATTTCCTGCTTGTTCCTTGTGTCTGTTATTAATTTAATGAATTATCCTTTTTGGAAAAACAGCTTTGACATCATTCATTTTTAGTAATAATACATGGATGACTGTATATAAAAACGGCTTTAAAATCAAATATAAAATCTTCATGAATAAAATCCAGTTGAATATATATTCATTATAAATTGGTTTCTATGATATTTCAAATTCTATTTTTTCATTTTCCGGCAATGCAAAGTGATAGGCTGACCTGAGTAGTCGTGATTGGTTAGGGAATTATGGTAGATAGGTGATGCATCGCATCTGATTGGATGTGATAACCAGAATATACATGTTCTTTTGTATATGTTATTTTTCACTCAAATCTATTCCGTTCCATTTGAATGTATGGAGTGGAGAATGGATTCTAATTGTAGTGAATTCTAGTTACATTTAAATCACTTAGCAACAGACTGAGTAAGAAAATTCTTGTTGGTTTTAGTTCTGGTTCTTGATAGGATTATGAGATTTACTGTCATAGTCATTTGTTGTCGAGTCGTGTATATTTCTCTTTGTATGACAATAGTATGTGGATTATTCCAATTTTAACTCGATTGTCTAAGCTAACTTTTTTTCAATCTACCAGACATTCAACTCGATAGTAGTGATACTAGAACCTGGAAAATGTAGACTCATTCCTAAATGTGAATTTTCATACATTATATGATTTATTTTATCATAAAATCTGAGTCATTTTCGTTTTTCTCTCAATTGAAGCGTTTGTGCAATCAAATTTTTTGATATTTAGGGCTGAATTAGATTAATTTCTGTTGATGTCTATGGGTCCTGCGCTGATGTTTCAATATTAGTTGTAAATACATAGTTTCGTGTATTTTTGGACTATGATTGACAGAATAACCCATAAAACGTGCTTCTTCTTAGTCAAAGCTCATCATTTGAAGGCGTCTGTATTTCATTTTGGATTTTCACCGTAAAGTTCGAGTAATGTGCTTGTTGCTTCACAACTGAGATGAAGCTGTTGAGTCCAATTCATGAATAAGCACGCATTTTGGATTTCAGTACTGATTACAATCGAATAATATACTAAACTTCTATCTGTAAAGGATATCTGCTCAGGATACCAACCGGTACTGGTTAAATACAGTGCTGAAAATCAACCACAGGAGAGCACAGACCACCTTAAATATCATTGAACATGTTGGTAGCTATCTTGACTCAGTAACTTTATTGAATACTAGGTCGAGGATTAAAGCCGTAGGTACTGAATTTTAGTTTCAGCGTGAACATCCACACTGGGATATAGATACATCCGATTGATAAGAAGCGCATCCTGAATTCGTTTTGTTGCAGTCAAAGAAAATGACATTAACCGATTTTTGTCGTAATATTCAATGGAAACAAAACGGTGCAACAATTTTAGTCACTAGGACGTTTTTCACTATACCTCGTCTTTTTATTTAGCTACTTGAAATATCCATTATATTGGGACATTAATTTATGTAGTGGTTGTTATTAACATTAAATCACCTAACTAACATACCGTTAAATTCATGGTTGGCAATAGTGTCAGTAGTGGTATACATTTAGTAGTACACCAATGTTATGATATGCCGGGCACCTAAATAAGAATGATTATATTTTAAAGCTGTTCTTCAGCAGACTATTTAATTTATTTCGTTTGCATGAAAGGGATTACTTTTGAACCTATTAGTATTATCATTACTTACCCTTTGCTCTATCTTCCTGTTTAACATATTAACTGTTAGTATATTATCTTCCATTTATAAACTATGGTTAATCATTTGTTCATACTCCAGTTGATTGTCACTGTTGCTCTTACTTTGTATTGATGCTAATTTTCTAATTGGTTGGTAGGGTGGTCAGGTTTTATGTATATATAAAGGATTGCTTGACATACAGTTGGATTCTGTTTGGTTGTTTTATCAATCTTGTGTTCTTTCTCACTACAGCCTGGGACTGAGTTGATATCAGTTAGGTGTAAGGCCATTGATCAGAAGCTCTCGTTGACACTGCTCACTGTAGTGGGACGTACAGGGTTAATTACAGTAATTGATCGGACGATCACGATATAATAATAATAATAGCTTTATTCAGTAGTATGTTTTTAGTACAATATGAATTTTCAGCATACTGTCTCAACAAGTTACTCTTTTACAATGTGCACGTACGATTGGATTTGCACCAGTTCGTGTTCACAAAAGTAGCAACACCACCGCCACACTTACATGATGACAAAAAATAGGTCATGTGGCCAAGTTTCTTGAACTGTGATTACAACACAGTATATGTTAAAACTAATGAAAAATTGTAGGTAGTTCAATTCTCCAATTAGAGATCTATAGTTAAGACTAAGAATTTCAGTAGACGTTTGGCAAACATTATTGCTTCTTAAAGCATGTTGCCAGCCAACATACTATAGTTGCCTTCCTTATTCATTAAATTAACTGAATAACATTTAATTCTACTTGTTTCACGCATTCTGAATTTTCATTTGTCTATTTCATGATTCTTTATCCCTCGTTTAACTGTTGATTGCTGAAATGTCATTGTGCATTAATATTAATCGACGCTTGTTATAAATGTATCTAACGTCAAAAATTTCTTATATTCAATTGATAAATCAATTTGTTATTGATGAACATCTTGTTTTCTCAGTTGCAGAAGTTTCCTTGTCACTCTAAACAAAATTATCAGCGCCTACTACGTGTTTGCTACAAACCTTGAGATTAATGAATCAATTCGATAGATAGATTACAATTTAGATTTGAAGAAAGTTTATATCATGTAGTCACAAGTAGTAAGAACCAGTAGTTATTTAATATTCACCTCTTTCATCCTTGTTTGAGACTCCTCAGAGGTAATCACTCAAGAACTAATTAAGACAGAAATCCTGCGAGGACGAGACAACTGTTTACTGCTTTCTAGTTATCAACAGTTATCTAAATATAGCCAATTAATGATATAAACTATTTCGAAAAATGCCCATTCTAAACGAGAAAAGGAGTAAGAGAATTTTATGAAGAAAATATTGATACGCTTTGTTTTTGACAGAATTTCTGGTCTGACATAAACTTCATTTCTGTAAATGAACCTGTATACTAGTAACTGGACCTCATAGAGTTAAGTGCATAAATTGCTATCAGTAAATCATTAATCGTTAAGTTATCCTTGTTATAAGCTAAGGCTGAAAATGATATGATGACAGGTATTTTTGTTGAATCCGCCCCCCCCCTCCCCCGAAAATTCCAACCAAATAGGAGAATCAAGTCAACATAAGACAATTATCTGTAAAAACTACTCTTGCTATAAGGTAACATATAAGATGAAATTTGAAGACTACGAGTCATGAAGTATCTAAGGTGTTTACAACGCTTAGAGACAATTAATTTTAATGTACACCTTCCAAAAATTAAAAAAATGATCGATTAATATGTAGATTATTACGAATAAAGAGAAGCTCATTTGGCTTTTGCCAACTTACGTCATCTATGGCGTAGACGAGATATTCGTCTCTCAACGAAGACAAGAGTGTACTGCGCAACAGTTCTCTCTGTCTTACTGTATGGGTGTGAAATGTGGCCATTAAGGGTAGATGACACTCGAAGGTCATTCGTTTTTGACCATCGATGTCTTCGAAATATTTGTCGCAGTAGCTGGGATCACCGAGTAAGAAATAACGAGGTTAAACGACAGGTATTAAGGAAAGGTGGTAAACCATCCTATGATGTTGTAACATGACCAGTCCATGAAGTCACTGATTGCTGATTTGAGTTGTATCGGTAGCTGCAGACTACCTGTGGTTGTGAATCTTCATCGATTGAGGTGATTTGGACATATATTGCGTATGCCCGACCACCGTCTGCCTCGACGCACTATGTTAGTTGATATAGGAGAAGAATGGAAGAGAGAGGAGGCCAAATCAAAGCATGGCATCAGTCCATGAAGTCACTGACTGCTGGTTTGAATCGTGTCAGTAGCTGCAGACTTCCTGGATGGGGTCCTCGCGAATATCGTAACCAGTGGCTAGAAAAACTGAGTAGCATGGCTCACGACCAGTCACAATGGTGCATATGTATCTACTCATTGTCCTCCTTTAAATCGTCAGCTTTAAATTAGTTCATAACTCTCTTCTCACGCTTCTTAAACCATATTCTGTATGTCCACACTCCTTGTTGTCGCTATTATTATTATCATCATCATTGGAGTAACTCCTGCTAATGTGGTGCTAATCTTGCGGTGCCATAGAGGTATGGCAATTTGGGCCGATGCACATATGTGCTAGGCTCTATGTTGATTATACATACATACGCTTGCAACATAAAAAGTGATAATAAACTACTAAGCATGATGTGAAATTTACTGACAATAACGGAATAGATTAAACGCTAAGATTATTTAACGTTTAATGATACTATTATAATCTTCAAGTTGTAAAGTAATTTAAAGTAAAAACAAATATTGAATACATTAAGTAGTATAATTTGATAGATAAAACTAATTTAATAAGAAACTAATGAAGCTTATGGATACGTACAAAATAAATATGGACTTCTGAACACTACCAAGTTCGAGATAACTCTATCATGAAGTGAGATTATTGTGTACTTTTAAAATTGACATCTGATATCAACTTAATTTTCTTCTTTGTGATGAATTACTATTATTATGTCAACTTGCACTTGAATAGAATAACATTATTAATTACACAGAGTAGGATAACAATTTAAAAAACTATTTCAAACAATAACTGTTAATTAGAAATAACATTCAACCTAAATCAGTATCTTTCTCACAGTTGTAAGATCATTTGTATTAATAAGTGATAACATTACAGTTGGCCAGTATGCAGACAGATGACTTAAGTTCTAGTAACAAGTCATGACTGGTGGAGTTCATGCTTGTAAAGAGTGGAAAAGTAATCACTTATGACAATGGATGGTTGTACTATATCATATATTGATGGAGGTGGAAATTCAACACTTGGACACCAGCTCAGTACAATAGATGGTTAATTGTCCTGTTTGTGGTCTAAAGGCCTTAGGTTCTATTCCCTGATGGAATCGTGGGTGCGCACAGCTGAGGGGTTCGGTACTAAGGCGAAAAAGCACTTCAATGCTTCACGGTTTTCAATAGTACCTAACCAACATCAATCTGTGACAATTAAATACAACTAAACTTTTCACCTATATCCACAAAACTACCACAATTAAACTGATGAGCATAAATAATGAACAGTTTCATTTATCTGATAATTTGAAAATTACCTTCGAAATTAAATCTCCTTATCCTTCTTAGTGTACCATTTATTTTATTTTATTTTAACTCAGTCAACTTGTATCAATATATCGCTTTCACTAAATCCACTAAGAGAATTACAATCTTGGTATAATGTTATATTTTTTTTAAGTACAAGTGCACAAATAACAGAAACTGACATAATATCTTGTCCCATAAATCTCATTCCTTTGCCAATTATTTCTAAGATGAAACAACTAATGTATAGAAGAAATTCACTGTAATTCAGTGACATAGTATTTTTGTTTTTAGAATCTGTTCAACAGGATGTTTAAATATATTTAAATTATGACCAATTATGGAATCTAGGAAACACATCTGATTAACATGCAAACAAATGAATATATGCATCTTTTCAGTTATAAATGTTCAAAACTTCGTAATATGTAGCTACTATAACGTTTGCATCAATATGTCTAACTTTGATATCAGAGGAAGTGTTAGTAACAGACTTTTCAGACTATCATCTACTTGGATGAAACCAATTCATATCTCAAATAAGTGCATAATGACGTAAGAATAAGCATAAACTCAACGTCTTTTTAGTTCATATTTGTTTTCTGAGATTCACTGTGTTATTAATAATGATGATAATTCTCAATGAGTAGAGGGAACACTGCCTTCATCAGAGTCGATTCTAATAACGTGCTGCATTACAATAATGAACACAGACACTTAACAATGATTTCTAGTTCACAATTTTAATAAATTCACTGGATTAACTATCTACTCATAAAACTTATCCCCTTTTGACGAATAGCTGAAGCGCTTCACATTTTGTTAAATCCAACTGCACTTAACAAACAGGGAAGGCCTTTCTATTTACTTTCTATCCAGCCGATCATATACATACAATTTTTATTCTGATTTCATACATTTTCTTTTCACATCACACTAACATATGCATACATGTCTCACTTCAAATCACCTTGACCCAAACGACTTGGCATGACACGATCAAACTCGCATTTTGATTGCACAAACTTATTTTGCTTTGATCCATTGCATTATTTAATTTTGTATTAATTAGATTCGGTTATTCATTTCTCTAAAGAAGCGACTTGCACTAAGCGTCGAAACGTCCGAAATTTTAATCACTATTAATTGGAATTTTATAAATATATACTACTCATTTTTATAGACAACCTATCCAATGCTCAATTTATTTGAAATTATCAAATTTGGTAATGATATATGCTATCGTTCAATTGGGATGGTTATTTTTGTGGAGACTGGTTATTTACTTGATTGAATATGTCAGATTGATGTTGGCAGGGTACCATTGAAAACCAGGGAGCACTGGAGAGCTGTCTCGTTCTAGTGTAGAACGCCTCAGCAATGCGCACCCCAGATTCTGCACCAGGAGCTCCAGGTTGATGGCAAGCGCCTAAGCCTCCGTACCACTAGGTCGGCATCCAATGGTAGAATTTCCACTTCTATCAATTTGTGATATATATCGCGACGATCATCCATTGTCATTGGTGATAACTATCTCACAACCGACAAGTATGAACTCCACCAGTCACAACTTCTCACTAGGGCTTCAGGAAAATCCTGGACTTATTCACTAATGAGCTCATTATTATAGTTCAATTTTTCCTGAGATAGAATGCTGGAACTGTATCAAAAAGATGAGAAGACAAACTGTTAGTTAGCTCAGTAGGCTGACATGTGAAGCCTCTGAGGGACATTATAAGCAGTCAAAATGAAAATTGGATAAATAATGAGTCGCAAGTAGTGAGTATGCATAGGGGTACATATTTGAAAGACATGCAGAGATCTTTAAGCAGCCTTTAGAAGCCGGAACATTCCGTTAAATCATTATTTAGCATGATTCCTTAGAGTCTTGGCATGAAATCATCTTATTATTCAATGAAGCAACTTATTGCTATAGGTTTGGATGAAATACAATCATGAATATTTAACGCCTACTAAAGCAGTCTTCGTTTTCTGTTTTGCCATTTGTGGCGGAAAAGATTTGGAGAATTCGGCTTTAGAAAGCTGGTTCCAAATAACAAGTCGTAGCCTAAGTGCAGAATATATTATTATAATATTAGCATACTCTAAATCTCGTAAAATAATGATATGAATTTACATTCTGTATTTATCAGGTAAGTATGGAAAGTAGGACTACCTAATGATTACTTACTGATATACCTCTAGCAAGGTTACAGAATACGAGAAAAAACAAATTCTCAGTGTAAGATATGTGCTGATAATATATCCGCTGACTGCATTATATTATAAGCAGGAAGAAACAGCGCTCTTAAACACACTGACCTTATGAAGGAACCAATCAGCGTCTTGATCTTTTAGCCACTTTTAGCCAATAAGAAGGCAGTGTTAATGAGTGGGTAATTTGTCCGTAAATAATCAATAGCATTACAGAGGATACAAAGATTATACATGGTTAATAAGTAAATCATAGTTTTAAAGTAACGATACCACTGCTGAATCAAATGTATAACAATAAAAAAATTCATCTCTGTGACTAGAAAGCTGTCTATCTTCAGAACCGTTATTGGAACAGTAGTTTTATGAGCCATTTCAGAACAACTCGGTGTTACTAACTTCAAAACCCTTCAATCCGCAGTGTACTGCTTGTATGTTACGTCATGATATTTGTTGCTAAAACGTAAAAGTCATTTACATGCACCCTAATCATTTGTATGTATTGTTCTTGATAGAACAAGTTTCCATATTATTGATATAAAAGTTCGTTTTGTTTGGTCCTTTGTCTATTGAAAGTGATCTATGTAGCTACTTTTATACCGTAAACCTAAATTCATTAATAATCAAGTTTAGTAAGTATTATAACTTATCCAATCCCCCCCCTTGCGCCTCTTCCCCTGTTATATTTGCGTTTTCTTATCAAACTTCGCCTGTTTCAACAACCATACATATACCACTAAATGACAGTTCCAAATTTTTTAATATATAGTGCACATATCACTGCGATATCACCATTAAAGCTGCCGAACCAGACACTGAATGTCCTAGAAGCTAGTACACTAGTAACAACATAACCATTTGTCTTCAGTAGAATCTAGGATCATGAACAAATGAATCTGTTATCACAGACTTTCTACACAAGGAGTGACATCTGAATATATGTATATCCTTCTCCTTTATTTACACAAGTTTTCATTTACTTTAGTCTACCAAAGTCACATCCAAAACTTTTACGTAATAATCCTACACTTTGTATACAAAATAGGATTACATCTTTCTCTAAAAAAGAACTGAAAAGCTGATCTACGATAAGCATTTTGAGTTCAAATTCATATCAACCTTGAAACAGGTAGACAGTCTCTGAGTGATACTTTCTGAAATATTTAGCAGTTTTTTAAGTGTCGCTCATACTTATTCATATAATGTAACCTAGCTTATTAGTTACACAAAATAGTTTAAATAAGCCACATGGTTCATTTATTTATGTATTACATAATATGGTTGTTTCGAAGAAACAGCGTCATGTGCAAAGATAAATTTTCGGATAGAGCATATTTTTAAACTTGAATATTACAAGCGAACTACTACTACTACTACTACACAACTTAGGATAGTTAGATTAATAACTATATCCAAGTTATACTAGAACAAAATATATAGTGTTTGTATACACGAATACATAATACTAATAATGATACTTAAAAATGAACTGAATGAGAATCAAGCAAAATTTAGACAAAAAAATCATATAAAAATAAAAAAAACAGTGAGCCAGCAAAGCTAATTCTTCAGGTGATTATGATATTAATGAAAGAGTAAATTCGAACTCAAAGAATAACTATTATATGGGAATATAAGTTAACTAGTTGTTGATATTAAGGTTTGTATTAGATCAATCTCTATTGTTACAAGTGTATGGTAAGAAGATTGCCTTAATACTGAATTTAGATGCAAACTTTATCATTGTTAGATTGTCGCTAGGCAAGTAATTCAGGATGAATGGTTTTATACGCATGAAACTTGTTAGGTGGATGTAACTGTATGTGATGTTGTTAACACTACAAGCTGGTATATTTACAGTTTAACCAGTATATTCATAGTTCAACTACATCTGTTAATTATGAGCAATGTTTAATTGCATACGACTTGCTATAACAGAGAAAAAGTATTAACTCATGTCATAAGATTTAAAAGCAGGTCATTGAAGAAAGTCGTCTTATATAGACCAAAACTACACATGATGTATTTGACATATATCAATAGTAATCATATGGTTATTAATATAGATTAAATTGGTATAATCGTAGGTTGTTCACGAGACTTTGAAATTAGGACCATTTATCACTGATGAATAATTAGTTATCGATTCTGGACAATTAAATGACTGATTTCATTTAAAGGAAATGTCTGTGATGCTAGGCGAGGTTTAGTGGCAACTAATGGAAAACCGTGGACTTGGCTCCTGTGTCAATCAGTAAAGCATATCTGAAATCTATAGATAGTCAGCACTAAAATATAGATCGAAACTCATATCAAGCTGAGGAGATGGAACAATGAACTTACTATTCCGGTATATGATAATCATCTGCTTTACGTTGTAGCATAGGGAAATGCTTAAGTGATTACAGAAATGAGCACGCGGAGTATACCAACGAGAAATCGGTCTCGTTAATTTTTAGGCGATTTCGCTCAATAGAAAAAAGGAGCAATATTAGAAAGAGCATATAGATATAACGTAATTAACGAATTTATTGAAAATTTCTATATGTTCTGCCTATAAATCTGTTTTTCCGATCGTTAATCGTATTTTAGGTTTAATTAGAAATTAGGATTTGATTTAATGATTTCAAGAGAATATGTGTTGAATTTATGGCATAAACAAGTAAACATGAATTCTCACTTTAAAATATCAATATCATAAACTGTTTAGTTTAGTACAGTTCAATCTCCTTGTGACATATTGGAGCAAGAAAAGCAAACATGACTGTTTTAACATTCAATAATTTCTCTTGTAAATGATTGATTATTGATCATGAAATATGTTGTGTAGTTGGAATAAATTTAGTAAATTTGCATTTCTTAAACTTCAATGCACAATCATAGAGAATGTACAGACAGCTTCAATCAAAAACCCTGAGCGGTCCTAGAGTAAGACATCTGGTTGATACAAAACATGTAGCTGGTGCTTTCAAGGTGACCAGTACACAATCCAATCAATACTCGGTCCAATTCATTGAAACAATAGCAAACAAACTATTCAAGTTAAATTTGTACATTCAAAAAGAAACAGTAGGAAACCTCCTTACCATAATAATGTTCTATTTACCTTATTACATCAATTTCTCCAAAACTCCTCTTGTTTTCGTTACATAATTTTCAATCCTTCTCTTATTATGATTCTTGCAACCTAATAGTTTTTCGCTGTTTACTTGACTGACTAATCTCAACTCGTGTTGTTGTTAATAATTGCTAATTACTCGTAATTCATTTTTCTCGGTTATTCCGTTGTTTAACAGATTAACTATTTGGCACTATAATTATTCGATACTTACTTGATGTTCCAGAATCCTCACTTACACATCACATTTATATGTATTGAATTTTAATCATATTAACTCTACTTTGATCTATATTACATTGTGATTCTACATTATGATCCCTAATCAGTGTCAATTATAAAGTATGTTATGGTTTATGCATAATTTTGGCTATGAAATATTCAAGATTGTACGCGGCTGATGAGAACCTGATAAAATAAAATGAATTCATATTATTCTGCTCAAATATTGATTCTATTTCTCTGCAAACAATGAAAAGCTTATGAGTCGATTTAATATCAGAATATATTTTAACAGAAATAAAACAATTATCCATTCACCCACTCTAGAAGATTTACATACTCAAATATGTTAATGTTTTCAGTTCTGAACGAATAGTAAGTCAAATGCACAAGTCAACACTAAATATCACTTGTGTATTTGATAATATCCATTCAAGTAAATGACTTGATCAATGTAAACTAATTAAAGAATACCAAAATGAATTGATAATCACTAAACTAAAATACTTATAATTCTTGTAGATTTATTAGAGCTAGTTTATAGATGTTTTCATTGAGTAGTGAAAAATAAATAAAAAGTAGATTACTTGGCTATCGTGTTAAAATTATTGCATGGATTATGAAACAATATATTAAAGATATTTGGCTCAGTATACTTTTATTCACTAGTTAATGTTTCCAATTTTAAAGAAGTAAATGTCACAATCCCATGAAGCGTCTATTAATTTATTAATTGTGGATATACCATCCCACCACCACTCAAAGTTGCAAAACGAAACCAAACATTTCTCGTGCACTCAAACTAACTGAAGTCAAACTATCTAATAAACAAGACAGTAATGAATCATGATTAATTGAAGTCACGTAATTTTGCCAGTGCTTTAAAAGAGGTAGTTAAGCTGATCGTTAGTTTTGAAAACTAGTTTGGTGACACGTCTGGAGGAAGACGCGATTGGCCAATATCGTGTGACAGACATATAAGATAAAAGCTAGGTCTTATAAATATATCTTGTGTATTATTGGCTTGTTGTAGTTGTAATACATGCGTGTGAGTGATTAGTTGGCTCCTTGATAATTAGTCGGATTATTATATCAGAGCGATAGACTAAGGCAAGGCTGGGTGCTAGCTGTAAGTCATAGCGCGGCGGGTAACAGGATCTATAATATCGGTCACCCCTGCTCCAAATACAACATTTGGACAGGCTCATTTAGGCCTAAAAGTACTATTTTCTTCAGTTTTATAATGTTGTCTTGTAAATTCCGTAGATCTCTAAATTCTAATAGAAATTAGAGTATAGCAATTTTTTACATTGAAATATCACGTAACTGGTTGTCCTGGTGATCGCTGAAAGTTAGTTTGATATTACGAAAGGGCCTAAATTAGACAACCATTGATCATCAGGAGGCACTGGACAACTGTCTCGAACTTGTATGGGGCTTCTATGCAGTCCTAACCCATTACACAACCAGGAATCTAACCCAGAACCCTCTAGCTCCGAGGCGAATGCCGTACCGTTAGACCACTAAATTGGCTCCCAACGGTTGAAATTTCTAATTCAGTTAATTCGTGATACGTTCGCGCAACCTCATCTATTGCCATCGGTGGATAAGTGCCTCACACCTGAGACGGTTGGATCCCATTGGTCACTAAAACTTCAGGAATTACTAACGATGGAAATGGATATATCCGCGTGGACGTATCACGAAATACCAGCCGTTGGCAGCCGACTCTTGTGGTTTGCCACGGAGACGGAGAGTTCTGCGTCTGATTTCTGGTTATGTAATGGGTGTGCACTGATGAGAACTCCCATACTAGGACGAAACAGCCGTCTAGTGCTTCCTGGTAATAAATGGCTGTCTAGTTTAAATCTATCCGTCGCACCAAATTAAAATTTTATGATTTAAAAGAAGACAATAGTCATTTGTGCACCAACTTATTCTCACTTAGTAGTGCTTTTAAAGCAATATTTGCCTACTAAGTGCCAGAGGATTTAGGTTATTTTTAAATGCCTTCAGGGCATAGTAGGTTTACCATTCGACACCGTTATCATCACTTTACTTTTCACAAATCAAAAAAAATTAGTTTGTGGCAAGGTATAGAATAGCTCTAAGATCACAATTAAAAAGATAGAGAGTGAACATGTCTGAATCACTAAGATCGATTTTGAGCTATGCCACGCAGTCTCCAACCGGTGGCTACCAGCGGACTGCGACTACTTAATTTAAAGCCTACCAACACGGCCCACACCAGAATACATTGACTTCGTGAACTAACGCCACGCTTTAGTTTAACTGCTCCTAGTTCTCTCATGTCCTACTCAAATATCAGACAGTACTGCTAGCAGGGGGTAGTCAGTGGTTGGGGATACGTAATATGTCCTAAACATCTCATTAACAAACGAACCAACTGATTTACTAACTGTCCCTAATATCTTGTGGTCAAATAATCCGTCACATTACGCAAACCCGACTGCCAAACCAAGTTATCATAAGCGGCTGAAAACTGCATCGCCATCAGGTCTATTATCGACTTTCTTTAACTAATTACCTTTGTACTAAGATTTAGAGAAGTTTATATAAAATTCAACGACTTGTAATGCACATCAACGACTGATTGTATCAATCAAAATAATCGAGACCAAGAAGCACTCAACAGAAATCTCATTCTAGTATGGGGCTCTGTCCTACCTTTCCAATGACACCATAAAGGACCGAACCCGTGAGAATCAGGCTTCGCAGTGACAAATTAAGTCACAATACAATGAGTCGAAACGAAGCGATTTGCATTTTTGGCGTCACCGTTGAGCAACCGTACTACTTGCTGTTGAAGGAAAAGTCCAGTAAAACAGTTTAGAATGTGGGTAGACTTTGCGATGAACATGAAACATCGTTGGTTTCATTTGTCAATGTTGGCTTGATACCATTGAAAAGCGAGCAATGAACAGCTGTCTAGTACTAGTATAAAACTACTCAGAGGTGTATATTTTCGACTCCACCTGGGAGTTGATCTCAGAGCTTTCACGTTGGAGTACACACTTACATTCCGTAACATTGGGACGGCATCCGGTAGTGAAATCCCCATTCCCGTATAGTAGGATGGTCATCTATTGTCACATAATAAATGGCTCATTCCCGATAAATCTGAAGCCTGAATTTTCTAGGTTCGATTCTCTGGTGAATGGAGTGTACGCACCGCCGAACGTCTCATCTAGGGGCGAAACCGTTGTTCAGTGGCTCATTGGTTTTCAGTGGTAACCAACCTACATCAATCTATGCCGAATGGAAATAACTAGACTCAATGCCTCTTACCCCAAACCTGCCACAATTCAATAAATTGCATTCGTTTAAAAATGTTTTATCAGACTTCAAAAAATCAAGCAAATTGATTTGAACACAAATGTTAATTATAGCCCCAGACATACTTTCTTTCTTTTATAAAGTGAAATAAGGTATCAAACACAGAATCTAAATCTTCTGGACGAACATTGCACTCAATGTGTCAGTTGATATGCAAAATAATAATCATTCTGTTGCAAAAGCCGCGCGTTGTTTATTGACAAAGAAGTGATCATGGTATGTAGACGAACAGATATTAGTCGCTAAGACTCAAGTCAATGTCAATTGGAACAACTTAATGTGAACGTACGGAAACGAAGTATCGTAATGAAACTTGTGGAGAGGAAAACGATGCTATCTGTAAATAATAAGATCATCATATGTTGATGATAAATATGGTAACGTCTCTGGATAAACATAAATATCAACGCAATAGTTGATGCTCCATATATTGAAAAGACAAAAATAGTCAAGGGTCTATTCTGATTCTAACCGGTAAATGGTGTCATAAGAACACTTAACAAAATAGACGTCAAAAATTTTAATTTCTACTCATTGGAATTTTACAAATATGTATCACCTATTCTATAAAATAATAGACAGTTCGTCCATCATACGCATAACTACGACGGATATTTGAGTCTATGATCAGACAGTCATAAGCAACGTAAGATTCAGCATATAAGTGTATTAGCTCAATTTGTAGTGCCACAATATCACAAGGTACTCCTTTTAATGATAAACTGTGCCACATAACCTCTCAACGTACGGAATTCATAGCTGTCTTCTAGTTAAGGAATATCATTATTGTCGGACAAAGGTAGGTACGTATGTTCTAGAACGTAGCGAAGACAGATACTTGATTAATGAATTCACATCCAGCTCTGGAATCACCTTGATTGTCTATTGCTTGCTTCTCCCTATTATCAGATAAGCATCGAATAATTATAGAAGCTATCTTGGACGCTGCACTAGTTGAGATGGATCCTCCGTGGTTATCACAAGGGGATTTCTGTTCTTTCTTATAAACTGGCACGATCATAGATCGGGACCGGTCACGTGGGATTATGCCCAACTCTAAGACTTCGCTTAATATATTACACAGCCGACCCGCTAAAACTAAACCACCATCCTTAAAGATGTTTATAGTCAACCTGTTAGACCCTGCTGCTTTCCAGTGCATAAAATTGCTTACAGCCGTTTCAACGTTGCTAAGAGTTGGAGGGATCCGATCCGATTTTTCACTCAAGTTGTGTGGAGACAGTCGGTAATTGAAGGTTTCCTGAAAGTGTTCCGCCTATCAGTTTAATCATCTTAGAAAGTTTGCTTAGGTAAACCACATATTTTCAATAAACAAACTTATCACAGTTTTTGTTTATTTTTCTTATCACAATGAGATAAATTATTAAAAACTAATTTTCTGCATCGAGTAAAGCATTTGTGATAAAAAATAATTTATTCGAAATTAAGGTTGAACAAATTCGTACACTTGATCATTGTAATCTAGGGATTATATACATACATGTTTTCGATAAAATCTATGTACATAGAAGAAACTAGAATTGTTGGTTAGACAAATTCATTTACATCAATTGTATCAAGACTGATACACTGCACTAAAGAATTCGTATCCGAGTTGTCTTTCTTCTTGTTTTCTTTACTCCCGTGTTTATGCTTTTTATGCTTCTTGTGTTTTTTTGCACGTTTCGTATCAGATACATTAATATTAGGACATGAAGTTACATCGTCATTTGCATTCAGGAAAACTTGACCAGTAGAATCATCAGCAAGTTGAGTTAAAACCCTAATAGTATTATTATTACATATGATGGGTAATGGTTACCTTTTGTCATAATGCTTATGTTTATGCTTCTTATGCCTTTTCTCTCTCTTAGCTTTAACTTTTTTCACCACCTGAGGAGGAAAGGTTTCATTATCATTAGTAACTACCGCACTGACAAGAGAATGCCCTAATAAGCACTCATCTTTAGAGATGAGATCATTAGTGGGATCCAGAGAAATAGGGGACTGTTTTGTTGAGTCACCGTAAAATGTTTCACATGACAAAGTATGTGAAACACGATTGAAGCTATCTACCACTTGATTTGGTCCAGGTTTATCAAACTGCATCTGGCATGTATCTCTTGGTAGAGAAGGATTACGAGGTCCTAAAACGATGGTGTTAAGAGTAAAAATCACTACTTACCAATCGATTCAGGATCAGACACATCATACTGAGGAACAACAGACATGGGGGTCCGACTGCAATTAAAAGAAACAGCATTATGAGCGAATGAGAACATATCAAGACAAGAACTAAATTCAACAAACGACTATAATCTAAGTATTTGAGTTTGCACAGGCTTCAGAGATTATAAAAACGCCACTGATTTTATCTTAAGATCGACCGGTAAGTCTGTGTATCCGACAAATGAGATCGAAGCTGTCTTACAGAATCTAGTTCATTGTTTACATTGTTATGTATTATAGCACCTAGACTAAGTGTATTATAGTTGCGGTTTGCATGATCGGAAGATTACGCATGCGAAATAGGTCATATCGAAAACATCGAAAGGGGACATGTGTGGCTAGACTAAGGAAGGATATTTTTGGTATAAAACTGAAACATTTATTGCAATACTGCTAAAATTCATGGTGAATGTATGCATGCAAAAATAGGACATGTGATAAATGTGCATTGGTTCAGGTCATAACACCTCATTAACACATCAAGGTAAATACTGAATAAGTAGGAATGGTAGGTACGTCGATGCCAGTAAGAGAAAAGTACGGAAAGCTTCCAGCTTTATTATTGTGGTTGTTGAAGTAAAACCCCTAGAAGACTAAAGGGTATTGGGGAACAAAAATGCAACTGGAGATAAATTGAATTTGTTCCTAAAATCATTTTACCACTCAAGTAGTTCAGCCACGATGGGTAACACTGATGCTCTCTACAGAAATTCTCTTAAGTGAATTTTAAAGCGTCTCTTTTACTAGTTCGTGAAGTTGTTTAATTTTACCTAACTACATTGTTTTTCTCATCTTCGACGGTCACTCAGCCTACATTGACAATCTTCTTAAACAAACAGATCTCGATTCACTTAGTTTAAGTTGCCGTCTGACGTTACTGCTGTTTGGATATTACCGTACTGTGTTGTCTAGTGTTTAACAGGCTTTTGTATAGTTGTATACCCCTTATATTTTATCGTTAAACTGAACTCTAAATGAAATAAATGTTGCGATTTTTGAGCCCTATAAGATGTATGCAAATATCTGCTTGCACTAAATTATGATAACTAAGACATACGCTCTAAAAGGAGCATTTCTTTTTAACTATCGCTAGTGATCATATGGCGTGTATGCAACATTGAGTAAATGTCAAATGGTTATAACACAAAATGTGGCGACTTATGCTTCCAGGTTGATAATTACTAGGAATAAACAATCAGCGTTATCCGTTTACTGGAAAAACATTGAAGTGTCATTCAGTTCGAACCATCTACATTGGTGCTAGAATCTCCTGATACGAAGTAATCATCATGATCTCATCTCAAGGTGATACGGGTAGTAGTTTAAACTTTATCACAAAACTGGTCACGTTAGCTTAATAAGTCTCCCTATTGCCAAAAAATTTCTGACCAAACAGAATAAGTGTAAACTATATCTTTGCATAGTTCGGAATACAATTACCTATGATATAAACTTTATAAAACCTAAAATACCCCATTTACATATATGTATGAACAATATCGAACTTGGTACACGTGTACATTGGTCCAAGTTGTCACACCCCAGAAGTACAGCAATATTAACACCAAATCGGTAGTTACTTCAACGATTGTAATGATAAATACAAAAAGAGTGGATATATAGAATATGGTCCAGGGAGAAAGAATTAGTTTGTGGGAAGAAAAGTAATAAAAAGAATTAAGGCTCACAACTTAGGGGAGGACAAGGAGTGAATACATCTCCACTACTGTGATAGATTTCGAGCCATTTCACACAGTTTCCAACCATTAGTTACGATGTTCGTAAGGACCCCAACCAGGTAGTCTGCTTCTACCGACACGACTCAAGACAATAGTCAGTGACTTCATGGACTGATGCCCTGCTTCGGCTTGGCCGCCTCTAACTCTCCTCCATCCTACCCCTATATCAATCATCACCACCCGTCAAGGTAGACGGTAGTTAGAAATACGTAACACATGTCCCAATCACCTCAGTCGATGAAGATTTACAACCTTATCAACTAATTTACCACCTTTCCCTAATATCCGACGTCTAACATTGTTACTGCTTACTCGGCGATCCCAACTAACGCGAGCGGTTTCGAAGACATTCGCACTGAGATTTCGTCCGAGACCAATCAATTAGGGCTAGTCAGACTTCCGAGAAAAGTGAAGTGGTCGACGTGCTCAACTACTTCACTCCCTATCTTTAGTTCAGGTGTTGACGAAGACCAGTCCTGGAGCAACAGTTTGCATTTGAAGGGGGGAAAAAGCATTTCGAAGATGACTGCATTGGTGCTTATTGCTGTCAAAAGATTCGGCATTTCATCAGTGTCTTCGTCGAACAGGACTAGGTTATCAGCATATTCTAAGTCAATCAGTGGATTTCCTGGTAGGAGATCAATTCCTGAAAAGTCAGACGATGAGAGTGTAGTTTTCAACAGTAAGTCGACTATGAAATTAAATAGAAATGGAGACAATGGGCATCTTTGATGGACACCACTTGATGTTATATGTTCAGATGACAGTTCGCCATAAGCTCTAACATGACTAATAGTGTTTGAATAAGAAGCCCTCCCAAGATCTATATACTTTAATGAAAATCATTGCCATAGAACTTCTCGGTCTACCGAGTCAAATGCTGCTTTCAAATAAAAAAAACCACCACTGTTGGGTGTCGAAAAGCATATCTATATACTAAAGCATGATAAATGGTGAATGCTTAGCCAATACAACCATGACCAGGTCTGAAACCAGCCTGGTTTCAAAGCATTTGCAGTGCATGAGTTGCAGATAAACGTGTGATAAATATAGAAGCTAGTATATTGGACACTACACTAGTCAAGCTAATTCCTCAATAGTTATCGCAGGACGACGTATGACCTTTCTAATATACCTGAGCAATTAACGACCGACACTTGTCTGGTAGTATTATGTCTAAGTGCCAAACTTTGGCGAAAACATCCACCAGTTTAATTGCTAAAGTTGGACCACAATCCTTAAAGACCTCAAGAATTAATACATCTGGACCTGCTGCTCTTCCTCGCCTAAGATTAACTGTAGTTTTTCTAACTTCAACAAGAGTCAAGGGAGGGGCTAAACCAACTTTCCCATTCAGGTTGATTGGAAATAGTGGGCAGTTGTAAACTAGCTGAAAGCCAACTGAATTGCAGACTTTTGGCAGTTAATATCTCATTTCCCTACGCTCCTTATCGTCTTCGAAGCTTGACAGGAGTCCACCAACTTGGCAAATGTCGTTGAGACCCAGCGATTATTCTTGACCTTGAGATTCAAGTGGTTGATAGATGTCACTGCAGATTCTACAGCTGCTTGGACATCTTGCCACATAGAATCTAGGTGAGTCGCATCTTTATAGTTACCTAAATGACTCTATAGTTATTTCTGGAACTTAATATCAGCTTTCTCGTTGTGGAGGGAATATGGAGTAGACTAAAGAGATCTCAAACCCTACTAAGTATCACGAATAAAAGTGCCATACAGTAATATGCATGAATTTTTACATAATTCATTCTCTAACTTTAAAGACAAAAAAACTCAATTCATTACTCACGTACAATGTAGAATCCGACGTGAACGCATATGGGTTAAAATTCCCATATATTAAAACGACGAAATCAAATTCACAAGATTAACAAAACAGCATAATTGAACAGGAAGGAGTGAAACAAATGAAAGTATGAAATAATAATCGAGCATAGAATCTAGCAGAACATAAAAAGTGAATGCATTTACACCACTGACTAATTTTGAGCCATGCCACCTAACGTCACCAACCACTGATCATGACTGTCACGCGGACCCTAACCAGGTAGCCTGATTCTACCAACATGGCTAAGACCACCGGTATAAGACTTCATGGATTGATGTCATGTTTTGGTTAGGTCACCCTACTCTTCTTTCATCCCACACCTACCTCACCCAGCATCAATATTACTTATTCGCTCATTCCATGATAATATATGGGCAATACCACGAAGATTTGAATGATCAAAGACTTGGAGTCTGTGCACATCTATTTTCAAGGCCCATGTTTCGTATCCATATGTGGACTGCGGTGCACTACACTTGACCCTTTGTTAAGAGCCAGATATCTCGCCTACACCGCAAGTGTCGTAGGTTAGTTACTCCGCATGGAACCCTCTAGGTGTTACTGCCAGTCCAAAGAGCGGATAAAGGAGGAAGGTATGGCACAGGGTTAGCAACCCTGCTACAAAAAGTGCAAATCAGAAAAAAACATTTAAGTCTTTTAAACCCTACACCCCGGGAGTCGGAAGGTCTTTACTTCGAAGAGTTATGACGCCTCATGATGAAAGCCGAGCTTCTTCATAAATCACGAGGCCGATGCCCCTTCTGACAACCGGAGCAACAAGTAATATAGGTGACCAACCACAAATAGTTGATTATACTCTCGGACCATCAAGAACTCTCTCAAACCACTCTCTTCATCGGGTACCTCAAGAAGAACCCTTCCACGATGTGGGCAACCGGGAAGTGATAATAGCCCTCATACCTCGAGAAGCACTCAAAATCAGACTGTTTGCAATCAAAAACGTTCATAACCTCTGGTTCACATTATTTGAACTCCCCCTCCCCATTACATCTTCGATGCGTGCCACTTGTACTGGTTGCTCGAGTTCCCGAAATGCCACACCAGGTCACCTGAAACCATGCTCTAAACTTCATGCTGGAGCTTTTAATGTGCGTACGCTGTCAAATCGGTCAACAAGCTGCTTTAGCTAAAACATTAGAATCTCTTGTAATTGATGTATGCTGTGTCTCCGAAACGCACATACAGGGCCCGAGCATGATCATCCGTCCTACCTCAACTAATCAATGCAGCAGAATAGCACAATTCAATCTTCGTTCTGGAGACCCAACAGGGAGCCCACGTGGCCTTGCTGGTGAAGGAATAGCATTAAGCTCACGAGCAGAACAGGCACTTCCCGAGTGAATTCCTGTAGACAGTCGTTTATGTGCTGTCCGTCCAAATGGAGCAGTACGAACTCAGAAAGATAGGGACACACGCCGATGCCTTTTCATCGTCTCTGCTTATGCCCCCACTGACTGCAGCACAGATGGAGTGAGACGAGTTTTATATGAAATTCTCTAGCCTCCTTCAAAAAGCTAAGCGCTCAGACAAAGTAATTATAGCAGGGGTTTTAATGTGCAAGTCTGTAGGCTAAATCAGGCTGAAAAACACTTAGGTGGGCTACTCGGTATCCCGGCCCATCGAACGGATAACGGTTATCGTCTGATACAATTATGTTCAGACTACCGTTTATTTTTAGATAGCATAAACTCTAAACATAAAGAGAGACACTGTTTAATCTGACAACCTCCTTCCAGGAAATCCTCTCGTCAACTTAGAATAAGCAGACGATAGAGACCTATTTGGTGAAAACACTGACAATATGCAGTCTCTTGAACACCTTAAGTAACAATTCAAGCATATTTGGGAAGCGCTTGTCCCCTCGCAAATGCAAAATGTTACTCCAAGATTGGTCTGCCTCTTCACCTAGATTAGTTATAGGGAGTGAAGTAATTAGATGAGTTAACGGAAAGTTACATCACCCATTGTGGGTCGGTGCCTGACGACATCTCAGCACGGATTCAGAAAGCCCGATTATCATTTGCCAATATACGCCATTTGTGGCGCAGGCGAGATATCCGTCTCTCAACGAAAGACCGGGTGTACTGAGCAGCAGTCCGCGCCGTTTTAACATACGGCTGCAAAACGTGGGCCATAAAAGCCAAAGATATGCGTCGACTTTAGGTATTTAACCATAGAATTCTTCGTAGCATTGCTCCTGTCATGGAACAGTCAAATAGGTGATATGGAGGTTAGACTAGAGGTTCTTGGCAAATTTAGTAAATCAGTCGGTCATTAACCCTCAGCCACTGAGATGGTTGGGACACATATTGTGCATGCCCGACCACCGCCTACCTTGTCGCGCGATGTTGGCTGGAGTTGAAAGAGGATGTAACAAGGGTAGGGGCGGTCAAACCAAAACATGGCATCAGTCCATGAAATCCATGAGTGTTGGTCTAAGCCATGTTGGTAGAATCAGGCTACCTGGTTGGGGTCCGCGTGATAGTCACAGTAAATGGCTGGAGACAATTGACGACAAAGCTCAGAATCAGTCAGTGGTGCAAGTGTACTCACTCTTTAACCTTATCTAGATCTTGGATCTTATTATTTTTTCTGCACACTTTTATTCTACTTTTTCCTCTTGTATTCTGTTATTTTGTTACCTCAGCTATCTCGTAGTGCTATTGTGCTATGGTGACTTGAACCTATAGCGTATGTGCCCGCTTTTATGTTGTTGATAATGATGATGTAGGTCGGTAAAAGCCAAGCGAGCTTTCTGAGTCCGGTTAGAGAATTCATCAAACACATAGAACCACTCAATAACCTCGAAAGACTCATTAATTACATGAATTTAATATACTGACTGATTTTCTTGATAATTATTTTTGCTGGTAAAAGCTTATCACAAAAATAGTGAAGATAAAAACCGGTCCGGTTCACCCTTCGTGTTTCCAGAGACCCCACTGCTACCACTCGTGGCCTTGCTGGTGTAGGTATAGCACTAAGTTCAAAAACTGAACGGGCTCTCCTTGACTGGATTCCCACAGACAGTCGGTTATGCGTTGTCCATCTAAACTAGATGGTAAGGACTCGAAAAGATAGGGACACACGCCGTTACCTCTTTATTGTCTCTGCCTACGCTTCCACTGATTGCAGCTCAAACGAAGTAAAAGGTGAATTTTACAGAAGGCTTCCCGACCTCCTTCGTAAAGCTAAGTGCACGGTTGTAGTGATAGTGGCTGGTGATTTTAATGCCCACGTATTTAGATTAGGCAAAACCGAAAGGCACCTAGGTGGATCCTATGGTGTCGAGGCCCAACAAACAGATAATGGCGACCGTTTATTACAACTGTGCTCAGATAACGTCTATTTCTCGCAAGCACTAACTTTAAACATAAGGAAAGACATAAGTTGACATGGCGGCCCCCACAATCAACTCAATGCAGGACTCAAATAGACTACATTGCTATCAGCCACCGTTGGAGAGGCTCGATAGGAGACTGCCGTTCATTTTGGAGCACCTGTTTAGACTCAGACCACGCTTTAGTACGAGCGCGTATTAGTCTCCGTCTCATTGGACGTAGAAGATCCACGGCAAAAATCCCCATAAGAGTCCAACTTAATGGTGAAAAAGTTAAGAATACATTTCAGGAACAACTAAAAAACCAATTAGTCAACTGTGTAAGCGATACCCATCCCGAGTCAGCTTGGAATGATATCCAAAAAGCTGTTGAAACCGAAATGGTATCTGCCAGTAAACTAAACCAAAAAGTTAAGAAAACTCAATGGATTTCGGCTGCACCTACTGAACTGATAGATGCTCGGCAACACATCCTGTCTGTTTCTGAACACGATGAGGGGCGAAGGCAATCTAAATACAAACTGGTTAAGAGCTTACGAAATGATCTTGAGCAGTGGTGGGTGGCGAAAGCTAAAGAGATGGAAAAAGCAGTGGCAATAGGCAACAGTAGGCAACTGTTCAGACTTATCAAGGAAACAGGTATCAGAAATCTAACTGTAAGTGAAACTATCTCAGAAAAAGATGGGAGCATTATTTAGTGTCAATCCACAAGGTTGGACCGATGAGCAGAACACTTTAGGGAACAGTTCAATTGGCCCTCGGCGTCATCCCAGTTGCACACCGTTCCCAAGCAATCTGAATGGTAAATTAATATTGGTCCCCCAAGTCTTAGTGAGGTTGAGAAGGCTATAGGAAACGTAAAGCGAGGGAGCATCAGGACCCGATGGGTTGATCCCTGAGATATTTAAGGATGGCGGTCCAGTTTAAGCAGCGAGACTAACCGCGATCCTGCCTAGAATCTGGGAATGGGGCGTAATCCCATCTGACTGGTCTCAAACACTAACCGTTCCAATCTATAAGAAAGGACAGAAGTCCTCCTGTGACAATTACCGTGGCATCAGCTTAACGAATAGTGTCCAAAATATTAGCTTCAATCATACTTCGACGCCTAACTAACGCTCATGAAGAGCAAACTAGAGAGAACCAAGGTGGTTTCAGACCTGGATGTGGCTGTATAGACCAAATATTCACACTTTGGCAGGTTCTGGAACATAGGCACACTTTTAGACGCCCAACAACGATTGTATTCCTTGACCTTAAGGCGGCAATTGACTCTATCGATCGTAAGGTTATGCGGCAATGTCTGTCATTGAAAGGCGTACCAGAAAAGTATATTAACCTCATACAAGCTCTCTACTCGAACACCACATGTCAAGTCAGAGTTTATGTCAAATTGTCATCAGTACTGATTACCTCAAGTAGTGTTCGTCAAGGTTGTCCGCTTTCCCCATTTTTATTTAATTTTATCATTGACATACTTTTAGAATTGACATTTTCATCGTCTGACTTCTCTGGGGTTGACCTCCTTCCTGGAGATAAACTTGCTTACTTAGAATATACAGATGATATAGTTCTCATTGGTGAAGATGCTGATAAAACGCAGAATCTTTTGGCTACCTTAAACATAAATGTAAACATGTTTGAAATGCGATTCTCTCCGTCCAAATGCAGAATGTTACTTCAGGATTGACTTGATTCGGCACCGAAGTTAGTGATAGGGAGTGAAGCAGTTGAATGTGTTGACCGCTTCACTTATCTTGGCAGCCTCATCAGCCCTGACGGTCTGGAATCTGCTGAAATCTCTGCGCGTATACATAAGGCGCAATTAGCTTTTGGGAATTTGCGTCACCTGTGGCGTAGTCGAGACATCAGACCGATATTCGGTCAAAGGACGCGTTTACTGTGCAGTAGTTCGATCCGTCTTACTTTATGGATGTGAAACATGGCCGTTAAGGATAGAGGATATTCGTAGGCTCCTGGTATTCGATCATAGATGTCTTCGAAACATTGCTCGTGTTTGCTGAGACCACCGACTGAGCAATACGTGGGTTAGGAATAGAGTACTAGGTAGATACGGTAAGTCTATTGATGAAGTAGTAAATCTTCATCAGCTAAGGTGGTCAGGACATGTGTTACGTATGCCTGACCACCGCCTACCTCGACGAGCAATGCTGTCTGGTGTAGGAGTAGGCTGGAAGAAAGCTAGGGGCGGCCAAACCAAAACATGGCACCAGTCCATGAAGTCATTGACAATTGGGCTGAGCCATGTTAATAGGTGCAGACTACCTGGTTGGGGTCCGCGTGACGCTCGTAATAAATGGTTAGAGACTTTGGGTGATATGGCTAAAAATCGTTGGCAATGGCGCAGGTGCATCCACTCCTTGTCTTCCTCCAAATTCGAAGTTTCTGAATTTATCATAATTTTCTCTTTACTGAATCATATTTTCTTAAATCTTATCACCGATCTCTATTCCCTTCCATTAATACTAACTCTGTTACTACCTCCCCTACTCTGGGATTTGATTCGACAATTTAATCTCTATTTGCTAATTGAGGCATGGCAACTTGGACTGACGTACGCATGTACCAAGTTCTACATTGTAACTGTCTGTCTGTCTATCACAAACACATCCCGCTTTCCAACTAGCTAAAGCTAATCATTCCAGGAATCCCTTAGAAGTCCCACTATAATTAGGTTGATCCAGTAGCTGACAAAATTTAGAGAAACGGTTATTTGTAGCTGCAAATCTAATTAGGCATCATTATTTTTCAAAGAAATACGTTTGCAAACTAGCTATAATCAATCAATCATCACAAGTTGCTATGTCGCATTAACGCAGTTAGAGATCAATAAGATGAATAACGAAAAAGTTAAAATAACCGCAATGAGAATACACAAGATTTAACTTTTAGAATGGCTGGAAAAGATATTTATGGAGGAATATTTCAACTCAGGATGTGAGGAGAGACTAGAAATAAAAGCACATATGTTTGATTCGCAGCCGTAACATTACTTTTCTAACACTGGTAGTATTGTGCGGACCCCCTCCCACACACCACAGTAGTTAAGAAGGCCCAATAGTATAAGCTTTAGAAATTTATAGAACAGATTAGAAGTCTATATTAACTGCTTTAACATTTTACAAATCTATGGAAACATAAAACTTACCTTCTTTTCTGTCTAATGAGGACTTCATCATAATGTCCACTACCAATATGTGGTTCCCGATATCTGCGTCTATCTGAGAATTCATGTGTAGTGGCAGATAAGCTACTTTCCCGACCTTTGTATCCATACAAGTCATCTTTACATGACGGTGAATATTTCGGTGAACGCCAGGATCGGTGTTCAGGACTATACGGATGCTCCCGTGAATAGTGTCGCCGCTCGTCGTCAAAATCTTGGATGTAAGTAGGACGATAGTGATAACGATGAGTCCCGCTTCCGTCACAATGAGATTCATATTCATTAACGTAACGATGACGATATCGACTACGTTCGCTTTCGTAGTTAATAGGTGAGTGGTATCGGGATCGTCTTCCTCGCTCTTCTCTCTCACAAGCACGTCGATGGCGCGAGGAATCTTCATAAAGTCGTTCGGTCCGATGTGTATAACCAGGACTACGTGAACGAGAACGATGCCGATGCCTATAAATCAAATTTTTTAATAAGATACTGGATAACGCAGATAAAAGGCAACCATACCGCTAGATGGAGCCGCTGGTATGTAGTTGAATGTACATCATAATAATAGCAGCATATACGTGCATACACATTATTAATGTAGCAGAAACAAAGACAAATGAATAAACAATAACACACACATACGGGGCTGTACATACATAAAAACTAGCAACATTCGAATTACATAGTATGGTAATATTTGCCAAACATCAACATACCAGAAAAACCAGTGCACTTGTAGTTTAAACACTATAATCTGGACGCTAATGTAATGTAGTGCCTAAGCCTTATAATACAGGAAAGCGAATAACTTACAACCTTTCAGATCTGAATATATTTGAACCTGCAATACAACTAAATACAGTCAACTAGCATCCCGTTCAAATCGGCACTTATCTTCTTTGTATAGGGCGATACTGTTAACAAGGAAGCATGCTTTGTAAAAATGCAAAAACTATTTAACATTGCCTCTATATGCAAGGAATAAATCCTGTTTTAAACAGAGCAATTACTTAAAGGTAGGATAAACGATAAGAATCCTCTACAAAATAACCTATCAATACACATTTAATATTGCGTAGTCTAGTGAATGAAACATTCCTTCGATTACCCATATAGTGCATTGCTGCTACAAAAACTAATGAAGTGAACGAACTTTATAAGTCCTGAAGTTAAGAGATTCAACTATTAAGGAAATAGGACAGCATAACAACCTACACAAATAAACGATCGCAATTGAGCAGGTTTAAATAAGTTTACCTTCTACGAGCTGAATGGAGAACCTCCATTTTCAATCGATAGAACTCTTCTTTTGAAAGCATTTTGTGTCCATTTAGCGTTTCAACAGGTGTTGATAAAGCTGTATGCATCGTGCCAGGGATAGACTGCCCAGGGACTAACCCAAAGGCGACCTGATTATTATTGACTTGTAATACTGGATCAACTAAACCTGCACTCTGTGCTGCCGATGCAGCTAAAGCTGTCTCAGCAGTCCACTCAGGATCGCCAACTAGCGATCCGTAAGTGGCTGGCAAAATGGTAGAGGGAGCAACCAAAGGAGCCTGTAAGTCATCTAACCGTATACTATAAAGCGCATTAAGAAAGGAATTACTACCACCATTAATACCTGGGAGTAAAGTAGGCATTACAGCGGCAGAACTAGTATAACTCAAACAAGGAATTTGTGTGTTTGAAAGACAAGTGATGGGTAACAGATTTTGTCTGTTATTTCCCACCAAAGTGGTACAAGGAGAACTTGTGACCACAGTAGCATTTGTATTGTTCGTTACAACAGAAGTAGTCATTTCAGAAACACGAACATTATCAAAAGATGAAAGAGAATTAGAAAATGTCACAGAGTTTGTGCATTGGGGTGTTTCAGAAGATATGTTCAAAGGTAAATGGGTATGTTCATTTTTAAAAACAGAATTAGATTCTGAAACAATTGGTTGCATCTTCATTGAGCTTTGCGTGTGACTTGAATCCACCGAAGTTGTGCTTCCGAGTTTTACTGCTGTGACGTTGACCATCGCTTGCTTCGGCTTCAGTACACGGCGACAGTTAACGAATGCCTAAAAGTAAAGGAATGTTACAAATACAAATATCTTACCGTCTCGTTTTCATTTATCATAGCTATATCTCCAGGAATAATAACTTCAGGATCCACTATCTTAGATCCGTCAGCAAGCCAGTCACGGATCAAACTTCGCACAAGAGCATTTTCAAAAACACTTGACTCGTGGTCAGTCAGTACTGCATCACAATTAGGACACTTATGAGAACCCAAAACTTGGGAATCGAAAACATGACCCATAATGCATTCGTTACAATAAGTCGTCCCACAACAGGATACTAAAACAGCATCAGTGAATAGCTTGCTGCAGAGAGGACATATAAGTTGCTTCGGAGGATTTCTTTCCTGAGGAACATATGGAGGATTTTCTTCAACAGAAAACGGTCGTTTGTCCTTCTTGCCTTGGGCGTACGCCTCTCTAAAATACGTTACTACCATAAAAACAACTGACTTACGCGTCTTTGATAGGTACCATATACTTTCCGGATTTTCCTAAATAGGCGCCTGGAGTTCCAGCTGCAACCTCTAAAAGAAAGTCCTGTGGAATACCCGTTGGCCTTTTAACTAATTTTGCATCCATAACTTTCCCAGTTTTATCACGCACGCCGGGACAATTGTGAATCCAGTGTCCCGGCTGATTGCATTTGTGACAAATGTAAGCAGCCGGTGGGACACCATATGGCTTAGCTCGTACGCTAAAGCTAAAAATACAGAGTAAATAAACAAACATATCATTACTTTGCTTCTGAGTAAGTCTCTGAGGATCTTTCCATCATCAGCTTGATTTTCTCTTCTTCAGGAAGATCAGAGTCTGCCAAATTAATAGGCTAAAGACATAAATATTAATATGGAAACATACTTTAGAGCCATGTGACGTTTCTGATGCGACAGTATGCTGTAAAAAATAAGGCACATGTGAAAGACTATTATAGAAGAAATGGAGGTAATTTTTGCCACGCAAACATATGTTTAAGGACTAATTTACGATCAAATATTAATGTACGCATATGCATCGGTCGAAATGAGAGAGTCTCAGCGGCAGAGCCGACAACCGTGAATTATGGCTACATGCCTATGGAAAGAAATTTGAACAAATCATAGTGAGAACCTCTAAAATTGGACTGGCATCTATGGGATGTATAATGTCGTCCCAATTGAGAATATTTAAGCTTTAAAACCAACAAATACCAGACATTTGGGGTACTTGTCCCAACTGTTTCATCACGACTATAAGAAGATAGTGAGAAACTGGCAACTACGCTAAGTACAGGTCGGAAACTTAAAAACAACGTAGATTCAGGTATATATTAACCCAGGTTATCGTGATGCTTACGGAAGAGATGGGATTAACAAAATGAATGGAAACGGGGATAACAAGGAGACCTATTCAAGTAATTTATGACCAACCTTAATACAGAGAAAACTCGTCGCAGCATAAACGTACTAAGCCGAAAAAAGCAGCCTCTAACGTAGTATTTCAAATCCCCACAAGTATGTTCGCCAACTTGTTTATAGTGACTCAGGTTTAGTGGAGTGATGATGCAACTCGATTAAGAACAGACCCGAGTACCCAGTTCCAAACCACACTAAGCAGGGGGGGGTTAGAGATGCTACCTAATGACTCAAACTGGAGCGGGCGGAGGAACACTCAGTCCTAAAACCAAACGAGCTAACAAAACAGAAATACCGCCAATCAAATCGACTTATGGAATTTCTCCAAGCAATACAGTGAATGCCAAACACTGCATATGCCCAACCACAACCACCGATGCCAAAGCTGGTTCAAGTAGATTAATATGCACAAACTAACTGGTTAACTCGCACGATGACTTCAATCAATGATTGATTGAACAACCTTTGTGAAGTGGTTCAAAATCTTTCAGGCGAGATACGTACTCCAATTCTTATCTTTCACTTTGAATCCTATTTCTCGAATTCTACTCTTTTTGTTCAAATTGTATTTCCGAATGTTTTCCCTCACGATCATAGCTACTGCCATTACTTTGACGCTCTAAGTACTTATTTGTTGCGTGACGGCTCGAAATGCTTTACATTTCCGCCGAAAAATATGCTGCTTCTTAGTTGAATGACACATGTATCAACGTTTACTTAATCGTAATACTGAAAGCATTGATAGCTAATGGATTTCTACTTCAGAAAATAAAGATTTGTAAATATCCGATTCTAGCTGAAAGAAAATAAGGTAGATTCTTTCGCTTGAACTGCTCCTCTTATCAGGTACTTTCTTTGTTTATGTATTTATTGACAATACAATCTTCCCTATTTCTTCACACGATGATTCCATCTTGTATGGTGCAAACGGATTTTTACTTCAGGAAATGAAAAGCTTGAGTATGTCTATCTCATCTGTTCGCTGATAAGGATAAAGATAGTAACCTTACCATGTAAATGCACAGACCCAATATAATTTATGGTACCAAACACGGTTAACCGAGATAACTGTGGAAGCTGACAGGTTTAATGTGCGCCGTGGAAATCTACTTTAAAGATCTAATATAACCACTACATTTGTTTCACAGATAGGAACATTTTTAATTAAACAACTGAAAGAAGTGTTTAGGAACAAGTGCTAGATTTGCTTTGGCAAATTGCTTGGTGTCAACAGCAGTCTGTTAGTAACGTTCTCGTAATCTCTGCATTTGCATATCAGATCACGTTTAGCGTTCTTTCGACTACGCTGATGTCACATTCCTAGTGGCAGGTCAGCTGTAGTCGGGTATGAACAGATGTCGCTACTAAATAGACTGAAGCGATTTGTCCATCACTAAATGATTAAAATGAAATTACCATTTATCTTTGACCTAACAGAACATGTAGCTTTAAATTACATCCCATAGGACTCCCTGAATTTTTGAAGTTAGTCATTTACTCGATGTGAATTAAAACTGACTTAGAGGTGCATCCGTTCAATTAATCAAATAAATTTGGTACCAGCGCATATTTACAGTATTTGATGACTCTTCCTTGAAAGAAGAACTATCGGAAAACCCCGGTGAATACCGACCTACTAAAAGAATTTCGAGTGCAGTAATGTAATACAAAGAACATCAAAAAGCATATAGTGCGTTATCAGAACGTCATTTTGGAAATGTCTAAGCCACAAAAGGTGGTGACAATATGTATAACCACACAACAAGACTTCGACACTTCTTACACAGCAGTGAATGAATGTGGATTGAATGTTAACAAGCACAAATGGTACACTCTGGTTTTACGAGGAAAAAACAAAACCGCTAACAGCAAGTTGGCTATTCAACATTCTAAAACCAGATTAGTATAACCAAAAACAACCTAGGTTGTCACAAGCCACTTACGCTTTTATTATACATTCACTAACTTCATTAGCCATGATATCGACCACACTCAGATACACGAACTTTCGACAATTTTCATTGTTTTACGAGGAATAGCGAATGCAAACACAATTCTTGCAGATGAGTTTCTATACTCCGAGAAATAGGTAAATACACTTATTTGACTTATAACTTTGATATACAGCCGAATTACTAAAAAAAAGAATAATCGTGACGGACGTCACTGAAATTATCCCAGTCAAAACGCTAACAGATTTATTTTCGATTGAGAACTAGTAGCGCTTTAGCCTTATTTGAAGACTTTCAGTCATCTGGTTGGGTTATCAAGATCGCTTTTTGGAGATTGTATGGTGAGCATTGTCCTCAGCCAGAATTGTAACATTATACCCTAGCTAATAGTGTAGCCAGACACCGCGGAGTACTGACTTATGTATAATTTGCTGCTGCTACCTTGACGTGGTGGTCGGGCTTGCCTATCGTGATGACTCAATCGGGCTATACTGGCTGGAACAATCGTTCCTCTAGGTCCTACCATGCCAGGCAGGTCGGTTGAAGAGCGGTGAGACCAAAAGCAGCGAATATAAGGTCCGAGGACGAAGTCGTACTGCCGGCTGTACAGGGGTGTGACGGCAGTAAGGTGTTTTCTTTGGACAACCAGCATAGCAGCAATGCTGCCTTCCCACAAAGGATGGGCGGGGTTAGAAAAGGTCGACCCTAAAAATGCACACCTCACCTTACTCCACGGATTTCCGTCTCCGGCAGTAAGGCCTCAACAAGTACGGAGCTACAACAACAACGAGAACCTCTCTCAAAAAGGCCGTGTGTGACCGGCCTCAAGCAGTTGTTCCTTGGGCACTGCGGTCACGCTCCCAGGTCTTTCAGGCCAACCCTAACCCATTTTGCTTTTCAGGATCATCAAGAAGAACCCTTCCACAGCGTGGGCAACTGGGAAGAGATAACCGCCATCATACCGCTAACAACACGCAAGATCACCGCCATTTTAATCAAACTCCTTCTTCTATTCCTAATATTTATCCTGCTCCCACCTTCAAGCCTAAATCCTTATCTTCAACTTCCTCCTGTGTCATTAGTGCTAACGATTCCGGCCCACAAAATAACGTTCCTAGCATACTAAGACCACGCTCCAAACTTCACATTGGTGCATTCAATGTACGAACCCTGTGTCAAATAGGGCAAAAAGCCTCCCTAGCAAGGACATTAGAATCCCGCCCCATTGATGTATGTTGCGTCTCCGAAACACGCATACAGGATCCTAGCGTGGTCATTCACTTGACCTCACTTAGTCAGAGTGAACAACCTTCGCGATACACTCTTCGTTTATCTGGCAATTCAACAGCAACTTCTCGTGGGCTCGCTGGTGTAGGTATTGCGTTAAGTATGAAAGCAGAATAGGCGCTTCTTGAATGGATTCCTGTCGACAGTCGCCTATGTGCCGTCCGACTAAATGGTTCAGTAAGAACCCAGAAAGATAGGGACATACGCCGTTGTCTTTTCGTTGTTTCTGCCTACGCTCCCACCGACTGCAGCCTGGATGAAGTGAAAGATGAATTCTACAGAAAACTTTCTGAACTACTTCATAGCGCCAAACACTCAAATTTGGTAATCTTGGCTGGTGATTTTAACGCCCAAATAGGAAGCTTGAACCAATCTGAAAGACATTTAGGTGGATGCTTTAGTGTTCCAGCTCAGAGAACGGATAACGGCGACCGTCTGCTGCAGCTTTGCTCAGATAATCGGTTATTTGTAGCCAACACAAACTTTAAGCATAAGGAGCGATATCGTTTAACATGGTGACCTCCTGGCCCGACTCAACGGTGGACTCAAATAGACCATATTGCGACTAGTTACCGTTGGAGAGGCTCGATAGAAGATTGCCGATCTTTCTGGAGTACATGTTTTGACTCCGACCACGCTCTAGTGAGAGCACGCGTTTGCTTGCGTCTTACCGGGCGAAGAAAATCTACCACAGGAAAACCTTTTCGAATTCAGTTTAGTAATGAACCAGCCAAGATTAAATTCCAGGAACAACTGAGGAATCACTTAGGCAATTATAAAGATGCGTCCCGACTAGATACTGCTTGGCAAGATGTTCAAGCAGCTGTGGCATCTACAATGATATCTATCCAGGACTTAAATCAACATGTTAAGAAAAATCAATGGATCTCAATGGCTTCTGTTGATTTAATAGACTCCCGAAGACTTATCCCATTGGGCTCCGAACACGATTATGAGCGATGAGTAATCAGGCATAAACTGACAAAAAGTCTGCGAAACGACCGTGAGCAGTGGTGGGTAACGAAAGCAAAGGAAATGAAAAGGCAGCGGCGATAGGTAACACTAGACAACTTTTCAAGTTGATAAAAGAAACTGGGGTTAGAAAATCCAGCGTTAGTGAGACGATTTCCGAAAATGATGGAACGCTTATTAGCTCTCAGACTAGACGTTTAGAACGGTGGGCTGAACACTTCAAGGAACAGTTTAGTTGGCCTTCAGCTACTTTAAAACTTCCCACTATTTCGAGACAGCCAGAATGGAAAGTCGACTTAGGTCCCCCGACTCTTATCGAAGTCGAAAAAGCTATAGCCAATCTAAGGCGAGGCAAAGCAGCGGGTCCAGACGGATTATCCGCAGAGGTCTTTAAGGATGGTGGTCCCACTTTGACAACCAGACTGACTGATATTTTGACTAAGGTTTGGGAACTTGACATAATTCCGTCTGACTGGTGTCGATCATTAATCGTCCCAGTATATAATAAAGCGTCAAAATCGTCCTGCAATAACCATAGAGGAATTAGTTTGACTAGTATAGTGTCTAAAATACTAGCTTCTATAATTATCAGACGCTTAACCACAACTCGTGATCTCCAAATACGAGAAAATCAGGCTGGTTTCAGACCTGGTCGCAGGTGTATAGACTAGATATTCTCCGTTCGTCAGATCTTAGAACACAGACATACTTTTCGGCGGCCGACAATAGTGGTTTTCCTTGACTTGAAAGCGGCATTTGACTCCGTAGACCGTGAAGTTCTATGGCAGTGTCTTTCATTGAAAGGCGTGCCCCAAAAGTACACAAAACTTGTTAAGGCTCTTTACTCAAGCACTATTAGTCGTGTCAGAGCATATGGCGAACTGTCATCTGAACTTGTAACCTCAAGTGGTGTCCGTCAAGGCTGCCCACTTTCCCCATTTTTGTTTAATTTCATAATTGACATACTGTTGGAAATTACACTTTCATCGTCTGACTTTTCAGGAATCGATCTCCTACCAGGAGATCCACTTATTGACTTAGAATATGCTGACAATATAGTCCTGTTCGGCGAAGACGCTGATACGATGAAGAAACTTTTAACTGCAATAAGCTCGAATGCAAGCATTTTCGGAATGCGTTTTTCCCTCTCCAAATGCAAACTATTGCTCCAGGACTGGTTTTCGTCAACACCTGAACTAAAGATAGGGAGTGAAGTAGTTGAGCACGTCGACCACTTCACTTATCTTGGAAGTCTGATTAGCCCTAATGGCTTGGTCTCTGACGAAATCTCAGTACGAATTCAAAAAGCTCGTTTGGCTTTTGCCAACTTACGTCACCTATGGCGTAGACGAGATATTCATCTCTCAACGAAAGGGAGTGTACTGCGCAACAGTTTGCTCTGTCTTACTGTATGGGTGTGAGACGTGGCCATTAAGGGTAGATGACACTCGTAGGTTATTAGTTTTTGCCCATCGATGTCTACGAAACATCGCTCGCGTTAGTTGGGATCACCGAGTAAGTAATAACGAGGTTAGACGACGAGTGTTAGGTAAATGTGGTAAATCAGTCGATGAGGTTGTGAATCTTCATCGACTGAGGTGGCTGGGACATGTGTTGCGTATGCCCAACCACCGTCTTCCTCGACGCGCAATGCTGGCTGATATAGGAATAAGATGGAAGAGAGTTAGGGGTGGCCAAACTAAAACATGGCATCAGTCCATGAAGTCACTGACTGGCGGTTTACGTCGTGTCGGTGGCTGCAGACTACCTGGATGGGGTCCTCGCGATTACCGTAACCAGTGGCTAGAAACACTTAGTGACATGGCCCAGAATCGGTCACAATGGCGTAGATGTGTTCACTCATTGTCCTCCCTTAAATCATGAGCTTTAAATTATTGCATAACTTTCTTTTAACGCCTCCTGAACCATATATTCTATATGTTCACATTCCTTGTTACTATTATTATATTATTTTATTGAAGTGATTTCTACCAGTGGTGGTGGTGTTAATCTTGCAGTGCCATGGTAGTATGGCAACTTGAACCGATGCACACATGTGCCAGGTTCTACGTTGATTGTACATGCATAATTTGCTTATTATGCTCAAACATAACGTATTATACAGCCGGATTTCCACTATGCCTAGAAGCCCTTAGTCGGCATGATACAACGTAGTCAACGAGCATGTCGGTAGAAAGGTGCCAAACCGAACGTAGAAATTTTTGATGTCATTCACGTAGGGGAAGGAAACCGTTTTTTTTGATAAAGCTTAAAAGTTACTTAGTTTCAAAATCGCCAAAATACAGATAGGCCAAACTCGACATTCAACTAGTGTTACACTATACATTAGCTCAGCTTTTCTTTCTAATACTTTACTTTTATTGCTTTCCCACGAGAACTGTGTAAATATGAAGTACTATAGCTACATAGTACAAGATCGGTGTACATTGAAGGTCTATGGTCAAAACAGTAATCAGAACTTAAGTAGGTACTGGTTAGTTAGTTTACAATTATCAAATGAGTGGCTCCCAGCAGATAATTCGCACATTATCTAAGCTGGCGATTACCATGCTAATTCATGTTACATTTTAATTTGGCAATGGACATTTACTTACGCCTGGTCCGGGCAAGAAAGAGCATCAAGATAGAAGACTATTTTCTGCATGCAAAGGTGACTACGGCATACTATCCTAGTTTCAATACCTTACCCATTAACTCAGTCCTACGTCTTACAGAGTGGTAACACCAACTAATCAACACTCCTATCGTAAACCGAAATTTCTGGTGGGCATTTCTTACTAAGCTGTAAATAGTTGTTTACTTACGATAACGAAGAATCGCTGCGCACGGTTGTTCCTAACACAGCTGTTATTTCACATGAACTTTAACTGGGAAGCACAACTTGTGATTTTCGTGTTATCATACTAGCTAAAGAAAGTTGTCACATGAGGACTACTTTCTAAAAGTAACAACGACCCAACCGAACTATGCTGAAATCCCATACCGAAGGAATCATAATATTATCGAGATTAGACGGATAATAACAAAAACTGCACCAAGCAAATTTCAAGCAAAAGGAAATCGCTATGCTGCCAACTGTAGAGATACGTTGTTTTTCAAAGGTAACCTGTAATCAAGAAAACTCCATCTTTACATAGACTATAGTAGTCGGTAAATATCTTTGCATCCCTCCACAATCCAAATTACAATAGTGCGATTAGACCGAAGCGACCATCAGGATTGTTTATTCCTGTAACTGACATAAATCAAGTGCTAATAAATCCTTTATAGCATGCGGACTCGTCATGCTAGTCGTTTGGACCCTTACTATTTCTCCACATAAGTTATCTCAGACACTGACGCACACTGGCGTGCACCAAAAACAAAACAATAAAGATGACCGCCATTACTTACGGTGATAGAATCCGACGAATTTAGTATCAAATGCAGAACATAGCGTAAGTGCACATTGTGATGAACTAAGTACAATAACTTGCCTCAAAATGAATATTGGCTTGTTTAGTCAGAAGCTTGTGACAACAGTTTGGAAAATGCAAGTTAAAGCGGATCCCTCCGTACCAAATAGACCTTGTGCTAAAAAGCCTACGACCTGATGGAAAGCAGACGCAACATGAACTATGGACTCCATGAACACATGATGACTGAGGTATGCAATAGAACTGAGCAATTTACGTCTAAGCGCAGTTTTAAGCCCATTAATGATAGTTCGTTTAAATTTAGTTACTAAGTTTGTAGACGCTATGTGAACGATTACAAATGAACTAAGTATATTCTCAGGAAAAAAATAAACAACTAGATCATAGTGAAATCTGACAGGAATGAAATGAACAAACTAACAACTAGTGTAGGAACTATTCAAATAAATAATCGACAATATTACTATGCATTATTTAAATCCAAACATCGCATCAAGCCCAACTTGTAGTCCATGTGGTGAACTATATTCTGTAACCATCACGACTATGAAAATCCTATCTAATCGAATGCAACTATTGACACTAGACTTATCACTGGGTTTCTTGAATAGTGTAAGACTTAGTATGCTCGCCACCACAATCAGCTACACCACCAGCGACTGGTTACACAAGAGTCACTTAATGAGGTTTGTGGAGAAATATACCTTCCCAATTTGCGTATCAAATCAGATTTCTGGGTGCACGTCATAGTTCTTAAGTGGATTTTACAACCAATAGCGTTGTTCTTTATTGCCATTTAAGTGGAATACCTAAGACAATAATTCCTGTCCATTGCGTCTTAGGTACCATATCTAACCATATGATAACTTGTAATAAAAGACAGGACATTAACTCCTCTAAACTCATACTGTTGTAGCTTCCGAAATATTACAAAAACGTCAGTAAAAGCAATAATTTATTTGACAGAAAATTATCACATGCATACCAAGAAAAATTATAAGCCACAATCCCGACAGTTCATAGGCTTACTAATTAGACCAATCTACACGTCACCACTGCAAGCTCGTGTGTCAGCTGACTTTTTGACCGATGTATACGAACAACCAGATTGAAACAGACTTCTTGGTTAGCTACGATTCATCGTAATCTGAAGTGGTTTTTAAGACAGCATACACTGTAGTGCTACGGTAGTCTGGTAAAATTGAACCAAACTAGCTCATATTTAGTGATTTTTGCTACGTCTAGATGAAAACAAGGAAATATGGATAGCTTCTAAGGACCCTAAGATGTTAGTTCTAATGTCATTACATATGTCCCCACCCACCAGTAGACTGGACTTACAAATAACTTAGACGCTTGAAGGATACTAAATGTAGCGAATTAGATGCACTATGCAACTGCTAACTACGAGCCTAGCTAAGATATAATAGTTCTTTGGACCTTCCCGAAACTAGTAAGACGTCATTAGAATTAGACTATTGCCGCTTTGATCGAAAATATGTAGGATACTTAGAAATAACTTACACCTTTTTGAAGTTCTCTCCAGGTCAACTCATCTGGGCCCCTAAGAATGATAACCGATGAATTACACGGATAAAGTACTTACAAAGACTTCTTCTTTTGACTCTCAGCAACCAAACGTGGAACACGCCGGACCACAATACTGGAATACTTTGGAATCAGCTCATCATCTTTTGAATAGGCTAAACGGAATTAAACATGAATCCAGGTTACTTTTTCCAGTTGTGTCTTCTAGTTTGAGATCAAAGTCTGTAGAATACAAGCAACACTTCGTTCGGATAGCATTTTTAAGATCTTTTACAGAGATAGAAGACCCATCAAACGACACTGAGTCAGTCTTGACATTTGCCTTGAACTTAAAGTAGACAATAGACGACATCCCGACGAAATGTGAAACAGAAACCAAACATCAGGTTAAGTAAAACAAGTCTAATATCTAATATCCAATGATTACAAATAGTGAAATTCATGATATTTTTATGTCTGACTCCGATTCTTCAGTGTCGTTATGTTATTTTGCCTCATCCTTGTGACTGCATTAGTCCTAGCAAGTTTATCTGAAAGCGATTAACTTAAAGATATTCTTAACTTTTGCATTGTAGAATCAATGAAAAATCGTTCCTGGAGATCTGCCTTAAGGCGGTAGAAATGTTTTTGCTTTCGGATATTAAAGGACGTTTTATATTGTTTTCGGAAGTGAAAAAAGATTTAATCGTAAGTTATTCATGGTAGGCGTTGCTCCCACAATAGTTTCTCAGTCCCTGCTAATATTGACTAATTGTGAGGGGGTTGAAAATGCTATCTCTTTGGATAAATATTTCCTGGGTTTAATTATCCATGTTTCAGAAAGTTAGCACGAGTTTCAGCACTAGTGTTTTCGCGTTCTATCTTGTAAGGGTGACCAAAGTGGTTTTATTTCGACGGGATCTTACCAGTGATTTGTTAAGGCGATTGGGCTCAATGGCCATATGATGCGACTGTTGCTGTAAATAATCCCCAAAGTAAATAGTTGTATGGACTCTCGACATTGATGATGACCGTATTTGTTTTAGCAGACACGACTAGTTGAAGACGCTCGGTCAGGCATCATCATAAATCATGACACGTTACTACATGGGAAGCATCGCTCTCTTTAGTTAACCGGCCTAGACGTTACGATCTCACCGACGCTTCACTTACGATCATATACAACTTATCCTTCATCCTTCATTGTCTTTTGATTTATTCTCATTCGTAAGAGTGAGTTCAATCGTTAGACGTAGCTCTGGTCATACGACAAACGTTACTTGGTCATATACCAGGTGCACTTCACGCCAATAGTTACAATTGTCTGACCAAGGCACTCCATAGGTGATGCATCCCGATTATTCGCCATTGATATTTTACATTTGTTGGTGTTACTGGTAGCTCAAATGTGTAGCCGATTCAAGTTCTCTCAAAAAATTAAGATATCAGAGGGGCCTTGAATATCCCTCTAAATCTTTAGATCATCTGCATATAAAAGGTTTGTGACTGCAAGTCAGAATGTAGGTCATCTATGAACAATGAGAAAAGGAGTAGTCCAATATAAAAAACTTATGACGTTTCGCAAGTCACTGTAAACTAATTAGATATAACACAGCATCTGAGGTTATATTTAACTCATAAATAATTGCCGAAAGCCATCATGGTAGCAAGAAGGAAGCACACGGTAATTGTGGGTTCTACCAGCCCTGCTATATTGCAAGCCATTTTGAAGAACGTATTTCGTATATTACATATTTTCATTCGTTTTACAGTGTTGACACTATGTTTGATTTTTCCGTGTTGTCTGTCTAGCGTTTTGCGTATTGGTGGTATTTTCTGCTGTTGAGTAAAATACATATTATGCATTTTTATGTAAACCTAAGGTCATTGTGAAGGTTTTGATACTTTGTTACGTTTCCAATCAAACAAACCATGTCATCTGTTTGTAGTGATTTTCAAAGCGCCAACATTTTGGCAACTGTTATTGTCAATGCTGGCTTATGGTTCTTGATGCCTACTTCTATTACAGATAGTTAGTTGTACGTAACAAATGTTCGTCTAATACTATACGTAGTTTAAGTATATTCATTATTTCGTAATGGAGAGCAAGCCAAATAATGAAAAGCCGGATTCGCATTAACATTATTTTGTATACATGTGTAGCTTCGGTTATAATACGAAAGGCCAATAGTATAGTCAAAAGATAAAGAGGCAAATTACTGTTAATAACAAATCAAATTTTGTAAATTTACGTTCAATGGTTGTAACGTTATGTTCTCGCTGTGATATGAGTTTAACCGGTTTGTAAAAACAGCATGAGACACTCTACATAGCCACCCGTGTGGTCAATCAATCAATCAATCAATGCCTGTTACTCCAAGTGGAGCATAGACCGCCCACCAGCATTCTCCAGCCAACTCTGTCCTGGGCTTTCCGTTCTAGCTCTTCCCAAGTGCTGTTCATTCTCTTCATGTCTGTTTCCAATTCCCGACGCAATGTGTTCTTGGGCCTTCCTCTGTTTCTGTGGCCTTTAGGATTCCAAGTCAGTGCTTGTCTTGTGACACAATTTGATGGTTTCCTCAGTGTGTGTCCAATCCATCTCCAGCGTCTTTTCCTAATTTCTTCCTCAACTGGAAGTTGATTAGTTCTCTGCCACAACAGGTTGTTGTTGATGGTATCTGGCCAACAGATCCGAAGAATCCTACGCAGGCAGTTGTTTATAAATACTTGTAACTTCTGTAGGGTACTTTTTGTAGTTCTCCAAGTTTCAGCTCCATACAACAGGACTGTCTTCACATTTGTGTTGAAAATTTTGACTTTTATATTGACTGACAGTTGGTTTGAGTTCCAGATGTTTTTCAGCTGTAAAAATGCTGCCCGTGCCTTACCAATCCGCGCCTTCACATCCGAATCAGACCCTCCGTGTTTGTCGATGATGCTGCCCAAATATGTAAAGGTTTCAACGTCTTCCAGAATTTCTCCGTCAAGTGTAATTGGGTTAGAGTTTGTTGTTTTGTATCGGAGGATCTTGCTTTTCCCTTTGTGTATGTTGAGGCCTACTGCTGCTGAGGCTGCTGCTATATTGTTGGTCTTCTTCTGCATTTGATGATGTGTGTGAGAAAGAAGAGCTAGGTCATCTGCAAAGTCCAAGTCATCTAGTTTCGTCGATGTTGTCCATTGTATTCCGAGAGTGCCTTCAGATGTTGCAGTCTTCATGATCCAGTCGATGACCAGTAGGAAGAGGAAGGGCGAGAGTAAGCAGTCTTGTCTAACCCCGGTCTTCACTTCGAATGATCGTTTTGGACCCTTACTATTTCTCCACATAAGTTTTGCTCAGACACTGACGCACACTGGCGTGCACCAAAAACAAAACAATAAAGATGACCGCCATTACTTACGGTGATAGAATCCGACGAATTTAGTATCAAATGCAGAACATAGCGTAAGTGCACATTGTGATGAACTAAGTACAATAACCTTGCCTCAAAATGAATATTGGCTTGTTTAGTCAGAGCTTGTGACAACAGTTTGGAAAATTCAAGTTAAAGCGGAGCCCTCCGTACCAAATGACTTGTGGCTAAAAGCCTACGACCTGAGGAACTACCAACAATGAACTATGGACTCCATGAACACATGATTACTGAGGTATGCATAGAACGAGCAATTACTTCTAAGCTGCAGTTTGTAAGCCCATTAAGATATTTTCGTTTAATTTAGTTACTAAGTTTGTAGACGCTATGTGAACGATTACAAATGAAACTAAGTATATTCTCAGGAAAAAAATAAACAACTAGATCATAGTGAAATCTGACAGGAATGAAATGAACAAACTAACAACTAGTGTAGTAACTATTCAAATAAATAATCGACAATATTACTATTGCTTATTTACATCCAAACATCGCATCAAGCCCAACTTGTAGTCCATGTGGTGAACTATATTCTGTAACCATCACGACTATGAAAAATCCTATCTAATCGAATGCAACTATTGACACTAGACTTATCACTGGGTTTCTTGAATAGTGTCAGACTTAGTATGCTCGCCACCACAATCAGCTACACCACCAGCGACTGGTTACACAAGAGTCACTTAATGAGGTTTGTGGAGAAATATACCTTCCCAATTTGCGTATCAAATCAGATTTCTGGGTGCACGTCATAGTTCTTAAGTGGATTTACAACCAATAGCGTTGTTCTTTATTGCCATTTAAGGGAATACCTAAGACAATAATTCCTGTCCATTGCGTCTTAGGTACCATATCTAACCATATGAATACTTGTAATAAAGACAGGACATTAACTCCTCTAAACTCATACTGTTGTAGCTTCCGAAATATTACAAAAACGTCAGTAAAAGCAATAATTATTTGACAGAAAATTATCACATGCATACCAAGAAAAATTATAAGCCACAATCCCGACAGTTCATAGGCTTACTAATTAGACCAATCTACACGTCACCACTGCAAGCTCGTGTGTCAGCTGACTTTTTGACCGATGTATACGAACAACCAGATTGAAACAGACTTCTTGGTTAGCTACGATTCATCGTAATCTGAAGTGGTTTTTAAGACAGCATACACTGTAGTGCTACGGTAGTCTGGTAAAATTGAACCAAACTAGCTCATATTTAGTGATTTTTGCTACGTCTAGATGAAAACAAGGAAATATGGATAGCTTCTAAGGACCCTAAGATGTTAGTTCTAATGTCATTACATATGTCCCCACCCACCAGTAGACTGGACTTACAAATAACTTAGACGCTTGAAGGATACTAAATGTAGCGAATTAGATGCACTATGCAACTGCTAACTACGAGCCTAGCTAAGATATAATAGTTCTTTGGACCTTCCCGAAACTAGTAAGACGTCATTAGAATTAGACTATTGCCGCTTTGATCGAAAATATGTAGGATACTTAGAAATAACTTACACCTTTTTGAAGTTCTCTCCAGGTCAACTCATCTGGGCCCCTAAGAATGATAACCGATGAATTACACGGATAAAGTACTTACAAAGACTTCTTCTTTTGACTCTCAGCAACCAAACGTGGAACACGCCGGACCACAATACTGGAATACTTTGGAATCAGCTCATCATCTTTTGAATAGGCTAAACGGAATTAAACATGAATCCAGGTTACTTTTTCCAGTTGTGTCTTCTAGTTTGAGATCAAAGTCTGTAGAATACAAGCAACACTTCGTTCGGATAGCATTTTTAAGATCTTTTACAGAGATAGAAGACCCATCAAACGACACTGAGTCAGTCTTGACATTTGCCTTGAACTTAAAGTAGACAATAGACGACATCCCGACGAAATGTGAAACAGAAACCAAACATCAGGTTAAGTAAAACAAGTCTAATATCTAATATCCAATGATACAAATAGTGAAATTCATGATATTTTTATGTCTGACTCCGATTCTTCAGTGTCGTTATGTTATTTTGCCTCATCCTTGTGACTGCATTAGTCCTAGCAAGTTTATCTGAAAGCGATTAACTTAAAGATATTCTTAACTTTTGCATTGTAGAATCAATGAAAAATCGTTCCTGGAGATCTGCCTTAAGGCGGTAGAAATGTTTTTGCTTTCGGATATTAAAGGACGTTTTATATTGTTTTCGGAAGTGAAAAAAGATTTAATCGTAAGTTATTCATGGTAGGCGTTGCTCCCACAATAGTTTCTCAGTCCCTGCTAATATTGACTAATTGTGAGGGGGTTGAAAATGCTATCTCTTTGGATAAATATTTCCTGGGTTTAATTATCCATGTTTCAGAAAGTTAGCACGAGTTTCAGCACTAGTGTTTTCGCGTTCTATCTTGTAAGGGTGACCAAAGTGGTTTTATTTCGACGGGATCTTACCAGTGATTTGTTAAGGCGATTGGGCTCAATGGCCATATGATGCGACTGTTGCTGTAAATAATCCCCAAAGTAAATAGTTGTATGGACTCTCGACATTGATGATGACCGTATTTGTTTTAGCAGACACGACTAGTTGAAGACGCTCGGTCAGGCATCATCATAAATCATGACACGTTACTACATGGGAAGCATCGCTCTCTTTAGTTAACCGGCCTAGACGTTACGATCTCACCGACGCTTCACTTACGATCATATACAACTTATCCTTCATCCTTCATTGTCTTTTGATTTATTCTCATTCGTAAGAGTGAGTTCAATCGTTAGACGTAGCTCTGGTCATACGACAAACGTTACTTGGTCATATACCAGGTGCACTTCACGCCAATAGTTACAATTGTCTGACCAAGGCACTCCATAGGTGATGCATCCCGATTATTCGCCATTGATATTTTACATTTGTTGGTGTTACTGGTAGCTCAAATGTGTAGCCGATTCAAGTTCTCTCAAAAAATTAAGATATCAGAGGGGCCTTGAATATCCCTCTAAATCTTTAGATCATCTGCATATAAAAGGTTTGTGACTGCAAGTCAGAATGTAGGTCATCTATGAACAATGAGAAAAGGAGTAGTCCAATATAAAAAACTTATGACGTTTCGCAAGTCACTGTAAACTAATTAGATATAACACAGCATCTGAGGTTATATTTAACTCATAAATAATTGCCGAAAGCCATCATGGTAGCAAGAAGGAAGCACACGGTATTGTGGGTTCTACCAGCCCTGCTATATTGCAAGCCATTTTGAAGAACGTATTTCGTATATTACATATTTTCATTCGTTTTACAGTGTTGACACTATGTTTGATTTTTCCGTGTTGTCTGTCTAGCGTTTTGCGTATTGGTGGTATTTCTGCTGTTGAGTAAAATACATATTATGCATTTTTATGTAAACCTAAGGTCATTGTGAAGGTTTTGATACTTTGTTACGTTTCCAATCAAACAACCATGTCATCTGTTTGTAGTGATTTTCAAAGCGCCAACATTTTGGCAACTGTTATTGTCAATGCTGGCTTATGGTTCTTGATGCCTACTTCTATTACAGATAGTTAGTTGTACGTAACTAATGTTCGTCTAATACTATACGTAGTTTAAGTATATTCATTATTTCGTAATGGAGAGCAAGCCAAATAATGAAAAGCCGGATTCGCATTAACATTATTTTGTATACATGTGTAGCTTCGGTATAATACGAAAGGCCAATAGTATAGTCAAAAGATAAAGAGGCAAATTACTGTTAATAACAAATCAAATTTTGTAAATTTACGTTCAATGGTTGTAACGTTATGTTCTCGCTGTGATATGAGTTTTAAACCGGTTTGTAAAAACAGCATGAGACACTCTACATAGCCACCCGTGTGGTCAATCAATCAATCAATCAATGCCTGTTACTCCAAGTGGAGCATAGACCGCCCACCAGCATTCTCCAGCCAACTCTGTCCTAGGGCTTTCCGTTCTAGCTCTTCCCAAGTGCTGTTCATTCTCTTCATGTCTGTTCTCAAATTCCCGACGCAATGTGTTCTTGGGCCTTCCTCTGTTTCTGTGGCCTTCAGGATTCCAAGTCAGTGCTTGTCTTGTGACACAAGTTTGATGGTTTCCTCATGTGTGTCCAATCCATCTCCAGCGTCTTTTCCTAATTTCTTCCTCAACTGGAAGTTGATTAGTTCTCTGCCACAACAGGTTGTTGTTGATGGTATCTGGCCAACAGATCCGAAGAATCCTACGCAGGCAGTTGTTTATAAATACTTGTAACTTCTGTAGGGTACTTTTTGTAGTTCTCCAAGTTTCAGCTCCATACAACAGGACTGTCTTCACATTTGTGTTGAAAATTTTGACTTTTATATTGACTGACAGTTGGTTTGAGTTCCAGATGTTTTTCAGCTGTAAAAATGCTGCCCGTGCCTTACCAATCCGCGCCTTCACATCCGAATCAGACCCTCCGTGTTTGTCGATGATGCTGCCCAAATATGTAAAGGTTTCAACGTCTTCCAGAATTTCTCCGTCAAGTGTAATTGGGTTAGAGTTTGTTGTTTTGTATCGGAGGATCTTGCTTTTCCCTTTGTGTATGTTGAGGCCTACTGCTGCTGAGGCTGCTGCTATATTGTTGGTCTTCTTCTGCATTTGATGATGTGTGTGAGAAAGAAGAGCTAGGTCATCTGCAAAGTCCAAGTCATCTAGTTTCGTCGATGTTGTCCATTGTATTCCGAGAGTGCCTTCAGATGTTGCAGTCTTCATGATCCAGTCGATGACCAGTAGGAAGAGGAAGGGCGAGAGTAAGCAGTCTTGTCTAACACCGGTCTTCACTTCGAATGAATCTGTGAGCTGACCTCCATGCACGATTTTACAATGTAGTCCGTCGTAAGAATTTCGTATGATGTTGACTATCTTCTCGGGTACGCCGTAATGTCGTAGAAGGCTCCATAATATTCTCCTATCCACGCTGTCGAATGCCTTTTCATAGTCGATGAAGTTGATGTAAAGTGGTGAATTCCATTCAATTGATTGTTCAACAATGAACCGTAGAGTGGCGATTTGATCGGTACATGATCGATCTTTACGGAATCCAGCCTGTTGATCTCGGAGTTGGCCGTCGACTGGGCCCTTTAATCTGTTCAATCCCTCTGTTGAAGGACCTTTCCTGGTACTGAAGTAGAGTAATGCCTCTGTAGTTCTCACAATTGCTGAGATCGCCTTTCTTGGTACGATGAGGTACCTTCTTTTCCAGTCTGCTGGAACTTTTTCTGTCCTCCCAATCTTCCTGAAGAGAATGTGGAGTATCTTTGAGTTGCTTCTATATCTGCTTCAGTGCCTCTGCTGGTATGTGATTGTCAATGCTGGCTTATGGTTCTTGATGCCTACTTCTATTACAGATAGTTAGTTGTACGTAACAAATGTTCGTCTAATACTATACGTAGTTTAAGTATATTCATTATTTCGTAATGGAGAGCAAGCCAAATAATGAAAAGCCGGATTCGCATTAACATTATTTTGTATACATGTGTAGCTTCGGTTATAATACGAAAGGCCATAGTATAGTCAAAAGATAAAGAGGCAAATTACTGTTAATAACAAATCAAATTTTGTAAATTTACGTTCAATGGTTGTAACGTTATGTTCTCGCTGTGATATGAGTTTAACCGGTTTGTAAAAACAGCATGAGACACTCTACATAGCCACCCGTGTGGTCAATCAATCAATCAATCAATGCCTGTTACTCCAAGTGGAGCATAGACCGCCCACCAGCATTCTCCAGCCAACTCTGTCCTGGGCTTTCCGTTCTAGCTCTTCCCAAGTGCTGTTCATTCTCTTCATGTCTGTTTCCAATTCCCGACGCAATGTGTTCTTGGGCCTTCCTCTGTTTCTGTGGCCTTTAGGATTCCAAGTCAGTGCTTGTCTTGTGACACAATTTGATGGTTTCCTCAGTGTGTGTCCAATCCATCTCCAGCGTCTTTTCCTAATTTCTTCCTCAACTGGAAGTTGATTAGTTCTCTGCCACAACAGGTTGTTGTTGATGGTATCTGGCCAACAGATCCGAAGAATCCTACGCAGGCAGTTGTTTATAAATACTTGTAACTTCTGTAGGGTACTTTTTGTAGTTCTCCAAGTTTCAGCTCCATACAACAGGACTGTCTTCACATTTGTGTTGAAAATTTTGACTTTTATATTGACTGACAGTTGGTTTGAGTTCCAGATGTTTTTCAGCTGTAAAAATGCTGCCCGTGCCTTACCAATCCGCGCCTTCACATCCGAATCAGACCCTCCGTGTTTGTCGATGATGCTGCCCAAATATGTAAAGGTTTCAACGTCTTCCAGAATTTCTCCGTCAAGTGTAATTGGGTTAGAGTTTGTTGTTTTGTATCGGAGGATCTTGCTTTTCCCTTTGTGTATGTTGAGGCCTACTGCTGCTGAGGCTGCTGCTATATTGTTGGTCTTCTTCTGCATTTGATGATGTGTGTGAGAAAGAAGAGCTAGGTCATCTGCAAAGTCCAAGTCATCTAGTTTCGTCGATGTTGTCCATTGTATTCCGAGAGTGCCTTCAGATGTTGCAGTCTTCATGATCCAGTCGATGACCAGTAGGAAGAGGAAGGGCGAGAGTAAGCAGTCTTGTCTAACACCGGTCTTCACTTCGAATGAATCTGTGAGCTGACCTCCATGCACGATTTTACAATGTAGTCCGTCGTAAGAATTTCGTATGATGTTGACTATCTTCTCGGGTACGCCGTAATGTCGTAGAAGGCTCCATAATATTCTCCTATCCACGCTGTCGAATGCCTTTTCATAGTCGATGAAGTTGATGTAAAGTGGTGAATTCCATTCAATTGATTGTTCAACAATGAACCGTAGAGTGGCGATTTGATCGGTACATGATCGATCTTTACGGAATCCAGCCTGTTGATCTCGGAGTTGGCCGTCGACTGGGCCCTTTAATCTGTTCAATAACACTCTGTTGAAGACCTTTCCTGGTACTGAAAGTAGAGTAATGCCTCTGTAGTTCTCACAATTGCTGAGATCGCCTTTCTTTGGTATCTTGATGAGGTACCCTTCTTTCCAGTCTGCTGGAACTTGTTCTTCCTCCCAAATCTTCCTGAAGAGAATGTGGAGTATCTTTGAAGTTGCTTCTATATCTGTCTTCAGTGCCTCTGCTGGTATGTTGTCTGGTCCTGCTGACTTGCCACTCTTGAGCTGTCTGATGGCCATTTTGATTTCTTCGACTGTTGGTGGGTCTGTGCTTATAGGGAGATCCGTGGCTGCTGCTTCGATGACTGGTGGGTTCAGTGGGGCTGGTCTATTCAAGAGTTCTTGGAAGTGCTCTACCCACCTGTTCCGTTGTTCATGCACTTCAGTGATTGGTTTGCCAGCCTTGTTCTTGATTGGCCGTTCTGGCTTGTTGAATTTCCCAGCTAACTTCTTCGTTGTATCATATAAGAACCTCATATTTCCTTCTCTTGCAGCTTTTTCCGCTGTCATTGCTAGGTCCTCAACAAACTTCCGTTTATCCAACCTGATGCTCCTCTTCACTTGCTTGTTGACTTCGGTGTATTCGGCCTGTGCCTTGGCTTTCTCTGCTCTTGTCCGACTGTTATTGATCGCTGTCTTTCTGTTCCTCCTTTCTTGGATCTTGTCCAGAGTTCTAACAGAAATCCACTCTTTTTGGTGTTGTTTCTTGAGACCCAAAACCTCCTGACATGTTGAGGTTATTGTTCCCTTAATCTCTTTCCAGTTGTCTTCCATATTAGTTCCACCTTTTTCTAGTAGATTATGAAATGCCTGAAACTTGTTGCTGAGAATTAATTTGAATTCGTTGCGTTTGTTAGTATCACGGAGAAGGGCTGTATTAAACTTGTGTAATACTGCTGCTCCAGTTGTCCAGTGCTTCCTCAGCTTCAGTTTCATTTTAGTTACCACCAAATGGTGATCTGAAGCTATGTCGGCTCCTCTCCTTGCTCTTACGTCTTCCATGGTCCTTCTAAACCTCTTATTGATGCAGATGTGGTCGATTTGGTTCTCCGTGATGTGGTCCGGTGAAATCCATGTAATTTTGTGTATACGTTTGTGAGAGAAAATGGTGCCACCTATAATCATTTTGTTGAAGGCACATAAGTTCACGAACCTCTCACCGTTATCATTCCTTTCTCCCACTCCATGTTGTCCCATGATGTCTTCATACCCGGTGTTATCCACTCCGACCTTGGCGTTGAAGTCGCCCATTAGAATAGTCAGGTCCTTGGCTGAACATTTCTCGATGATTAACTGCAGCCTCGCATAGAACTGGTCTTTGTCGTCTTCGTGGCTGTCGTTGGTGGGTGCGTAGCACTGGATGACATTCATTGCAATCCCTTCCTTCTTCGTCTTGAAGGATGCTGTGATGATCCTAGGTCCATGAGGTTCCCATCTTATAAGAGACTTCCATGCATCTTGGGATAACACCAATGCTACTCCTTGTGTGTGTGGGGCGTTTTCTTCTTCGTGGCCGGAGTATAAAAGCACATTTCCCGAGGATAACCGTTGCTGTCCAGCTTGCACCCAATGCGTTTCGCTTATTCCAAGTATCTTCAGGTTGTATCTTTTCATTTCTTCAGCTATTTGCATGGTCCTCCCTGTTTCCCACAGCGTGCGGACATTCCACGTACCTATACTAATGGTTGCTCTGGTTGTCAGAAGAGACATCGGCCTCGTGGCTTCCGAAGAAACTCGGCTTTCACCATGAGGCGTCATAACATACCTTCCAACTCCCAGGGCAGAGTGAAAATGGTTATAAAGGTTTTTACTGGTTAGCGTTTTTTTAGCACATTTGCTGTTTTACGGGATGGGGTTGCTAGCCCCATGCCCAACCCTCCTCCTTTATCCGGGCTTGGGACCGGCAGCAACCCTAGGGGCTACAGGCGGAGTTCACCCGTGTGGTAATAAATATTTAACAAACGACACTTGGTATGGGAAGCTCAGAGGGGATTAATTAAAAATTTCAGCCCCAGTGATTCACGTCACCTTAGATCCTGATGAAATCAATAAGGATGCCGATTAAAACTCAAACACAACAATCACCTTGAGTGACGATGAAATTACGTGATATTCAGTAGCCGTTTTTTGCATGGTTAGGATGTGGTATCTTGAATGGTTTATCAAACCATTTACAAAGTGTCGTAAAAGTATTTAAAAATTATGAAGTTGAATATTAGATAAATCAAGTAGCGTTTAGTACCCATGATTAATAACAAATATATGGACGTCTTCCATAATAGGTGTTCAGTAATGCCCAGGCCCAAGCAATAACTTCGAGGTGACTTAATATAGATTTCGGACAAATTAAAGTGGTTGTGCGTGGTTCAAATAAAACGGGGAATCTCGTAGTGAATTGTTCACTACTGAAGTATACAGCTTATAATAAACAGGCTGGTTTATTTATCCATTTTCACAAATAAGAGTAGATAGTATATTCATTTTTAATCCCAGCTACTGATGAAAGATGAACCACAAATTCTGTCTCCAAAACCCGTGGTATATATATTTATTAGTCACCATTATATTAAGATTGCTACGTCTACCAAATATATGTTATGTATTCATTTCCTACCTAGTTTTTGATATGTATGCACCCACCGATTTGCAATACGCATAACTTACCTGCAATCTATGAATTTATCATTCGATTGCATAGAATATGTTCGTTTAGATATCGTGGAAATTAATTGTATTATTTACAGAGGCAGAAAGTTACATTACAGTCGTTTCGTATCGATGAACGCACTTACCTATAGGTTTAGTGAAGTAAACTATGATCGATTATTATCGATTGCAGGTTTGTAAGCGATTAGAGGTCATGAGTTATTTGATAAGCAGCAACCAAACTAACATATATATATTTAAGTGTGACATGAACGGAACTAAAACTAGATAACCAGTCCAGGGTACGCGTTGCGGCATTTTCAAAATTATCTATATCAACTGCTTATAGAGCAAACGTTGCTGATTTATAGCTCTAGGTGCCTCATAGTTAAGTACAGCACAATCTTGGGATTGTGTTCCACATAGTTTACATAAATGTAACTCAGGCCAGCAGAGCGAACTCTGGTTTTTGGAAGTCTTTTACCAAAATGGTTATTTACCCAGTCCAGTAGACAAACTAACACCCACAGCTCCCAATTTTCTGTAAAGAAATAGTCTATCTACCTTATCGAATCTTCTGGAAAAATTTAGCTAAGTTGATAGGTTAGCAACCTCAGGATGGAAGCTGAGTACCGTCATTGAGTCCCAAACTAAAGGTCAGGTTGTCAGTTCTCCACATATGGCTATACAAAAGCTTATTATTGTGTTATATGGACCTCGCTTGGGCAGTCTAATAGTTTTAGCATAGCCTACTTGATTTTGAAGGTGCATTTGCTGAGTAGGACTCCGTTATATATCCAGTCCACCGGGTTATTGGCGAGTCTCTGTAGGTCCCAGGACACGAGCTTACGCCTGGTGGTTATGTGAGTGCCGGACATTTTTTAAGAGAGTGCATACGAATATTACTGAATCAGTATGGAGTCAATCAACTTGGGTAAGGTGTCATTTGCGATAGTACCTTGGAAGGTTGCTGTGGTGACATGCAGACGGATGCTTATATAAAATGTGAAGTGCACCCGGCATATGACCAAGTTACGTTTGCGGTATTACCAGGGCAACTTTTAACGATTGAACCCACTCTTACGAATGAGAATAAATCACAAGGCAATGAAAGATGGACGAGAAGTAATGTTTGATCGTAAATAGGGCGGCAATGGAATAGCGACGTATAGGCTGTCAAACTAGAGAGAGATGCTTCCCATGTTGCAGCGTGACGTGATCTGGTAATGATGCGTGACCGAGCACCTTCAACCAGTAGTGTTCGCTAAAAAATACGTGGTCAGAATCAATGTCGAGGACCTATGTAACTATTTACTTTTGGGATTATTTACCGCTGCAAATGGATTGTGAAACTAAGTCTAAAAAACTCGAAAATAACTCGAATAAGTTTTTTTATGATATAAAAACAATACATCTTGCATAAATACTAGTTGCAATTATAAATCAATCATTACATAATATGTATCTTTCACTGCACTTTAGATAATGGTAAAGGCTTAATATTACTAGTATATTTTTTGGGAGATGAATGCTTCGTTCTTTAATAGGGATTTATGTGACAGAGATACAATGCGATGAATCTTGACTCAAGATCCTTTAATAAACAAATAATATTCAGGAAAGAATTGTTAATTCTAGTCGTGAATGCTTCGCTATAATTAGGGCTTTTATAGCCATTTTAGAATCGCTCAAGTTCGTCTATTTAAGTCATGGCTACCGTTCTGTGCACTGGTCTTGAAATTTAATAATTGATTACTACTATAGTTCTAGTCGATTAGGTAAAATTAAACTGTGGTGGCAGCCTCGAACGATTATTAAAATGAGGCAAGCGTAGTTAATGAGAAAACGATATATGTCAATTATACGCCTGTATTAATAGCAATAAGCAAAAATAGGAAAAATCAATGTGGACACTAAATTTATATGATTAATGAATCTCACTGTTTAAATTGCACAGAACACACTCTGAAACTAACACTGTCCCAATAATGCACCGCTGTCTTAAAAACTACTCACTAAATCTCATTGGTCTGCCATTATAGCTGAGTTCTACCGTCGACGAATAAAAGCTTCTTATCATTCGTTGTTGTCAGCTGAACCTTCTATTTGCAGCTTCAATTATTCGTATCCTCAGCCCTTGTTTGGGTGTTAAATGAAACCGGTGATATAATGTAATGTGTCTCTTGGAATACAATCTTCTAATTCAAATTTGTTGCCCTTCCAAGTAAACTATATTCACATAGATTTTAGGCACGCTTAGAGTACTCATTCAGCTGTTGATATATCTTCTTAGATTTAGTTTTTGACTGTTCACTTCAATGTAGTAGCATAGAGTACACCAAAAGCTGGCTTACACATGTAAGTCAGCTACTAATAAACTAATAAGATTATTAGCCTTTGATTCAAAGCATAAAACAGAACTATAAAATAGCATCTGTTTACAACACCCAGTCGTTCAATATTTTCTTTGAATTAAAACCCAAGAATGTAGTGCTGTCATCAAACAACTTGCCGCGAAATCTTCTTAAATACCTACATAGGATGCATAAACTACAAAACATTACAGCGTACAAATGTATTATAATGTATCAATCGTTTTGTCAAGACCGACAGGAACTGCGTAACACAAATTATTACAGGGAGTGCAGTAATATCAGTAATAAAGAATCATTCAAATTTGATTACAAACCTTTAAAAAATCCATTTGTGGCGAAAATACTTTTTAGTAATCCAAAAATTTCACTTTATTTGGAAAACAACAAACAGTTTTCTGACAAATCAGAAGATCTAGAAAGTTTCATATACATAAACTGAGTTATTTACATGTAATTTGTGTTAATACAGAAGAGAAAAATTACGAGTTAATTGGATTAGAAAGTGGAGTATATATTTGTGGGTTTATAAAATGACGTTTTATCAAAGCTTTCGATTATTGCTTAATCGATATTTACGTGTTGGTTCATCATTCAATGACCGTTCTATCGATCCACGTTTATGGGTAAAACCATCTACTTGTTGACGTGTTAGCACCAAATTTACGATATCACCTGCATTACGAAGTATTCGAACAGCCTCTTCATGCGTAGCATGGCTTAAGTCAATTCCATTCACCTACAAAAGTTTTTATGATTGTAGAAAAAATAAAAACAGAGTGTTGCCAAATTTTCTTCAAATGAATTACCTAACATGAAAACAGTGCTCAAAGTATAAATGCACACTGTACATGTGAATTAAATCGAAATGAATCAAATTTAAAAAGATATTTATAACAGACTAGTCAACATATACTTCATTACTGTAATGCAGACATGTCAACTTACCAGTTAAAAATATGTAGCCGAAAGTTTTTCATCAAATACCTACTTTAAAATGAAATTGCGGAAGCCGAAGGGTAACTTTCTTTTATCATAACACATAGAGTTACCCTTTCTGCGTGCGGTGTACTCGTTTCAGACATATGTTAAGTATTTTCAACCAATCGCCTTTATCAACTAGCTGTATTTCCCGTATTAGGAATATCAGGGAAGAAATTCATAGACAGTGAAACAAAAACGTTTCATCAGTCCATGAAGTCATTGACAGTCAGTCTGAGCCATGTTGGTAAGTTAAGTTTACCCAATGTGTCCGCGCAATTGCTGCATGCAATGGTTTCAGGTGCCATATATGTGACATGGTTGCAACGGTGTCGGTGTATTCACTATTTGTCCTCCCTTAAATACTGAGCCTTAAAATTAATTAATATCTTTCCACAGATTAATTTTTCCTCCTCGAGCCATATTCACAGTTTAGTGTTTTTTGACTGCTGATCTACTAATTCGGTATTTATCTTTGTACGATGTAGCGAATTGGAACAATTCATAGGTTCTCGATTCCACGATGTTCACGTATGATTGACTTACTCGTTCCAGTCATTGTAATCGTCAGAAGTTTTCCTTAGAATATATGTGGTCAACTAAGCTAATGAATAATCTTATAACACAAGCTTAGTAGATGATTTTGCTAATGCGATTTTGTTAAACCATTTTATTCCTTTTGAATAACCAGGATACGAGTAAGTGAAACAAAGTCTTGTCTACTTTCACAAAGTGTATGTACTTTAAGTCCATAAAGCAGCCGCCACCAGAATGATTTATTTTAAATGAAACTTTCGGTGGTATATAAGGGTGGTAAGTACAATGCTAATAATGAAAGTAAAACTCAGACGGAAAGAAATGTAGATATCATAATGAGCACTGAAAATGCACTGAATGAATCATAAGATAAACACTATTTGTTTGTTCTTCAAATCACAACTAGAAGTTTATTGATAAAATTTATATTTGCAATTATCTTCTATTATGTAGTAGTCCCGATTGAAACGGGTAAGAAATAAAGTAAAGATAAAATCCTAGTAGAGACCTACTTGCATTAATTGATCACCAGGCATTATTCGACCATCTAAATCAGCTAATCCACCTGGACTAATACGTGTAATAAAAATACCAGTTGAAGGGAAACTTTCATTTTCTACATCTTGACCACCAGCAATACTGAAACCAAGACCAGAATTCGGACTTGATTTACAGAGTTGAGCCTATAATTGAATAATAGATGGCTAGTTGAGGGTTTAAATATAATACTTCCAGAAACTGACTAAGTTTTTTGAAAGATTGTGTCGGTAAACAATCATAAAACGAATTTAGGCTGAATAAGCAAAATGAAGTCAATGTAATTACTAGCTTAATAAGACACAAAATTGTAGTGTGATATAAAATAAATACATTGATTCACTTCACTAGAATTAATTGTATATAGCAACGTTAAAATTAAACGTTTACAGAAACTAATAAATTCGAAGATGATTATAATTTACTCGTCCAATGACTGATTTATAGAAAATTACTTCTAGTTAAGTCTTGTTAAAAAAACTCCACAACAACATTATTAACTTTTCTTGATTGATGTTTTACCTTTAATTACTGTATACTTTTATGAATTCTGATTGTTTACTTATCACAAGGCTGTACATTGAGGAAATCCGATAAAAGTTATCCAGCCACATAATATGTCAAGATTGAAGTGTAAGATATAATGAACAACTGAATAATTAATGCAAAACAGGATATTTATATATTCCGTATATTCGTTACAGATTGATGTCGGTTGGATATCATTAAAAACCAGAGGGCACTGGACAAACGTTTCGTCCTGGCAAGGGGCTCCTCAGAAGTGGTGTGGATGGTTAAGCATTCACAGTGAAACCTGAAAGTCGTAGGTTCTATTCCTTGACAGAATCGACGGGACTTACAGCTTAGAAGTCCCTCTGGTTTTCAGTGGTACCAAACAGACATCAATCGGTGACGAATACAAACAGTAAAATGATCCCTTTTAGTTTTTGCACACCTATTATTGTTGCCAGGTATGACCGATTATAATTGTATTACTAAAAGCACATATATATGTGATTGTGCAGTTTTCAAAATGAAATCTCCGAAAAAAGACCATTCGGTAAACCAAATTCTTGTTTTTAATGTCAAAATTAGCGTATTACACTTATGTATAAATGCACAAGAGCTGTATTATTGTCAGTCTAAATGTGTACAGTTCTCTATGTAAACACTAACTACCTGGATTGTCCAAACTTTAAAAAAGAATACACAGTATCATGGTTTAGATTACAGGTCATACTAAATTTAAATAATCATTATTGGTAGATATCTAGCATACTTCTTATAAGCAGTTATTGAATGCTTGTTGAGACTACAGCAGCCGACCGTAACCCTAGACATAAGATTTTACATATTGTATATCTCTCCGTAGTATGTATGCTCAATGTGTGACTGGACTCAACTTGGGTGTTGATAACTTCTGATAGCCTGCTTGACATGACTGATTGTGGAATTTATATTTCGTTCAAATATAATTCTAATAAACTCATGTTACTGACTTTTTATTTGTTCACTTATCCTATTACTTGTGGATGTGTAGTAGTCAGTGTGACATAGTGATTTATAAAAATCGCGCAACTACTGAACCGAATATGATTATGAACTGATAAAAATAAGTAACAACAATCTATTGTTCGAACGTTTCTAAAACTCATAGCCTATATCAACAATATAAAATTTTCTATCTACGAACGTTATCAACATCAACACCGGGAGGTTATGCAAGAATAGTTTCGTTTACTTGTATTACAATGAAATTTACACTTTTTGGATTACAATTACTTGGATTTTATGCTAATATAATTGTCTTTTGTGACCTATATTCTTGTTATACACTGTGGTAGTGACCCTTGATTCAGTTAATTCAGTGCATTGATTCGTTCGCTCAGCATCAAGTTGGGTTCCTCAGTCCCATATAAATAATTTAACAAATGAACTTTTAACTAAGAGTATCATATATTAAAAATTCCCTTTCAAAACGCCGAGAACCTGAGTTACAAAGTTTATACATATAAGTACTAATGTAAGTGTCAGATAATTGAAGACTGAAATCAATGATGATTTAAGCTTAATTGTGGTGTATGAATTCAGCACATAAGACATCATAGAAAATTTGTTTATAGCTAGAATCCTTATGTACATACTGTCTTACAAGTGGATACAACCAATGTAATATAAAATTTTAACGACCAAAATCTCTTTCTGTGTATTAACTGTTCACCCTATTTATCAGAGTTTTACTCATGTTGATAAATTTCACTTGCATGTGCCATACTGAAGTTTCAACTGATTAGGTTCAATGATTTTTCCATACCGAGTTAAAATGTGGTACTGAATAGGTCAGGTGGGAGTAAAAAATAATGAACAGTAGAGCGACAATTCATACAAATGATTGTTTCACAGAGAGACTTACTTCATACCATATTGGAGTTGAACCACTATCCTCTAAATCAGACATAACTTCTGGTGATTGAAAGGATGGAGAACGTTGTGTGACTGTTTTATCAGGTGTTGTTACTCCAGGATTACCAATAAATCGCCGCACTACCTGGTGACCGAATTTTTGAAAAATGTTACTAATTAGTAAAAATAGTATCAGTTAAAATCAATTCAATAATCTTAGGATGGTTAGTCTTTTGTTTACAACAGTTATGAGACTTTATCACTTTATCAATCAACCACTTCAAATCCAATAAATGTCAGGATATAGAACCTCAGGTAAAACGTTAAATTTACAAGGGAATCAAGGCAATCATTTATTTACAAAGTACTCAACCAAGGGAATATGAATTAGGAAGCAACAAAAACACCTAAAGAAAAATTGAACTACAAGCGACCAATGATACGTCATTTCTGCCCGCAATTCAATGAGCTGATATTAAAGTCTTGGTGAGTAATTCTACTTAAAATGAAGTTGTATAGGTAATTGTAATATGGAGTGAGTGATAATTACAATTCGTCACATAGTAACAATAATACTGCAAAGAATTATAATCACTTCATTCGTTTGGTCTTAAAAAAGGGTTGAGAAGGCAATAGGGACCGGAACGAAAGATTGAGTAATACTCAAATGCATTATGTGTCTACTTGTTTAATAATAATAATAATAGTAATAATAATCATGGTAGTAGTAGTATTAGTAGTAATAATAATAATATGGAGATTTGTGTTTAGTATTTAGATAGGGTAGACTTAAATTATAGAAATGCACATAATAAAAGATACATGTGCATTACTAAAATTAAATCGTCGTATTTTTAAAATGGAGACTGGTTTAATGGATCTTGCGTCGGCCATGGCAGGAAAAGGGGTTAAACGTACTTTTTCTGTATGTACAGTTCTGGCCTCTTGACCCATATAGCTATCGTCTCTGCCGTTTTAAGAACTTTGAGTCTAACTGATCTTCGTAGATAACTGTTTACACAAATTTTATTGTGAATGCCTGATTTATGCTCACCGCATGATCTACTTGAATTAAGTGAGCTAATATCGAACAGTTGATGCTCCTGACAACACATTTGGTTAACCAGACCGGAAGGTGCTCCCTAGCACGGAGCGTCTATCAATGTAACTTGCTCCACAGGAGCAGTTGAACTGTTAGATGCAAAATGAAGTGGCAAGTTTAGGTAATTTATCCTTCATTCTCGGTTTCACCATAGGGCGGGTACAAAACACTTGTTGTAGTTTTCCAGCGTTAAATGTTCTCAGAATGGAACTGCGTAACCTCAACGTCAGTATTTCTTGTTCAATTTTCTTCTTAGTGAGTCATCTGTTCTTTTTGTGAGCAGAACATCTAGAAATGCTACTTTGCCTTCACTTTCTTCTTCGCATGTGAATTTAGTAGCTAAATGAACCTCGTTAAATAGCGTGAGAATATCAGACCAACTCATGTCCCGTTTGTAAAGAAGGAATGTGTCATCCACGTATCGGCGGTAGAATGACAATTTACCAATGAGTTATGAGAGTGGACCATTTTCTAGTTTGGCCAGGAAAATATCGGCCAACATGGGACCCGGTGGAGAGCCGATTGCTACTCCGTCCACTTGTCTAAATATGTCATTATTAAACACGAAATGTACATCCATTGTACACTTCAGTAAACACTCTTTAAGCGTGTCTATTGGGATGATGACGTCTATTCCGGTTTCTAAGGCTTGGTCGCATATATAGTTAACTGTCTCAATTGGTGAAACACTCGTGAATAAAGACGTGACATCCAGAGAAAACATACATCGCCTTTTAGTGTCCAGTTCCTTGACCATGTTTACAAATTGTAATACATCTTTCACACTGTTTAACTATCTGTTTGTAAAAAGGTTTCAGTAGGTGTACCAGCCATTTTGCTACACTGTGATACGACAAATTTTGCATATCTAGGATTGGGCCGACTGAAACGTCCGGCTTATGTACCTTTGGTAAACCATAAAGTCTTGGTATGTTTATTCCTAATGGTTTGATCGCTTCGTATAAGTTTGATAGGATTAATTGTTGGTCCTTCAACCTTTTTAGAGATTTTGTGATGTCTTTCTCTATTTTGCTAGTTGGATCATTTTAGTTGTCTGGTTTCTGGAATTTTAAATTATCTTTTAGAATATCATTCATTTTTTCTATATAATCTTTTTTACCGAGTAAGACTACTCCAGTCCCATTGTCGAGTTTGGTGATAATCAAATTTTCATTAATAATAAGATCAGTACTGGCACTCCTATGTTTCTTCGTTAGAATTCTGCAATAGTTGAATTTAGAATTCTTGTATTGATAACAGCCGTCCACTAGGCTAGACTTGAAGCTTTCTAATTTTTCTTTGGAAGTTGAAACTAGACCGACTGTCTGCCTATACAGATTTTCAAAATGGACGTCGGTGTCTACAACAAGCTGCAATCTACTTATTGAGAAGATATGAAGATATTTCTATAAACATTCTACATGCTTTTTTATTATTGTTCTTAACTGTTTCCGTTTTTAAAATACACATTGTTTCCTGCTCAGTTTTTGTTTTAGTTTAATTCCAAGTGATGCATTACCACGGAGTATACTGTGGTGAAAAACTTATCATGGTTTTAAAATTATCTTGGCAGCTAGACAGATAGTGATGATAACCCAAGGATTAAGAGAAAATCGGAAACTTGGGATGGCACTGCCACTACATAACGACTCTCGAAATTCGGTAGCTTCTCCATCCGACCTTTTTCTGATAAAATATTTGTTAGTAATATTTCTGTTTTGCGTCAAAATATTTTCCAACCAACAAAATTGAACCGGGTGACATAGTCACCTACAATTTATTGATGTTATTCAGTATTGTCAAAATGACTTTGAATTACTCGACGGTCGAATTATTTCCTTTAATTTCATAGTGCAGTTTTCTATTCCTAGCTGTTGACTTTGTTTTGCTCATTTATTAATTGTAAGATGTTACATTAAAAAAAAGTAGTCAACTCAGTTTGCATCAAAAATATCTTAGCAGTATACTTATTTAGATTTGTAAATTATTTTTATACTAATGTTTAAGTTGGATTGTGACTGGCAAGCGGAATCCAGGACGCGCATTTCGTCTTATTTGAAACTCATCAACTGGATGTATTTGCATCTCACTGTTGATATTGATACTTGGGTTCGAACTCAGTCCGCTTCGTGCCAAACGTCACCGCGTCCACCACTAGGCCAGACAGTCACACTTGTGCAACGGGTATCCATGTAGGATGAGCTTGTATCTTTCCGTTAACTAATCATGGACTGAACTACCGTTATATAGAGGCAATCCATTGAGGATGCACATATAGCAACAAGAAAGGTTGACCCGTTTTAGTCCATGACTAATCAACGGGATGATACAAGCTCATCCTAATTATTTTTATACTACTTTTAAGTATTTCAACTTTATACTAAGATGGAGTCATAAGTAGAAACTATGGAAGTACTTATGGTCATTTAATGTCCTGGTCATAAGTAGTATATCATGTTTGAAAATACTATGGAGTTGTAGGTAGCACGATTATTATACATGATTGTATAAGCAATTCGCTAGTTTAATTGAGAAGTTAATGAAGTCATTAAAAAAATATAAAGTTAGGTTAATGTATAACATGGTTTTGAGTTTAAGTGCTTCATCAAATGATTTCGACAAGTTACAGCCAATTGAAAACTTATTATTCTAAACGATTGGTATGAAAAAAAGATAATATTGCAAATGATAAACAGTTTTTATATGGATTTTACAGTTTTCTACGTGTCTTCTTGTCTGTGAAACCAAGAAGTACGACAGATTCTTGCATACGACTATATAGTATCTGCCCGCATAGTCAACTGTATACACATTTGTTTCCATGTCCAGTTATACGGTTTCCTTAGGTTTTTGCTACAACTTTTACTGGATTGTTATCTCTTTAGATTAAGAGGTCACTGTAGTAAATAGAAATCAAATTAGGTTATGCCGTGCAATATACTAAAATATATTACCTAAAAGCATTTTAAGAAACAAAGTGTCTTCAATAAGGTTAGAAAACATTTGTCCTTGTTTTCCTTTTCTTCTTCCCCACTGATTACATACGGTTATGCGTATAATTGAAAAATATTGAACACAATATAAATAAACTTACTAACTGTAGTTGATTACCAGCTTGTCTTAATGTTTTTACTGCTTCCATGTTTGTAACATGCTCTAAACTAATATTATTGACAGTAAGAATTTGATCATCGACCCTTAGAATGAAGAAAGCAACATAATCAAAGTTACAATAATCTGCATAATTCAGATGAGTTGCAAAATCTGTAAATGATCTGATATTCCATTTTACGTATAACACTATATTATGTTTTATTATCGAGTAAACTGGAAATTCCTATTCAATCACTTTGTTAAGGGACAACAGAACAAAGAAACATTTCTTTTCAATTAGTTCTTCATCAAAACTCTACACTAATACGTTTATGGTATGTAGTAAAAAAAATTGATGCAGATTTGTTAGACAAACGAAACTTTTTTCAATGAATTCATTATCAAGAATAAAAACGTGAATACAATTTAGCCTAAGAATATCGTGGTATATGTGAATAGTTCAGTCAAATGATGATTCTATGCAGAGACGAAGATATGGTTTCAAAATTAACTGTTTATAATAAATTTTATCTTTAAATTTGTGCTCACAACAAAGAACAGATTATATCTGAATGCATACCATTTTATACATGTTTACATAAATAACATGTTAGGTGGAGTGGTGGATGTGGAAATTAAATAAGTTGACAATGTTTGAAGTTAGTAGAATAAATACATAGGTCAGGGTTATCTGAACGAGATCAATTGCAAATCATAATTTGGAAATAAAAAGCATGAAGTGTTTCAATTGTTGTAGAAACAAATTTAACCCTGAATGAGATGGTAGGGGGAGAGGGAGAGTAGAGAAGCAGTGGGGTAATAAATATTTGTGGCTACAATTATGCAATCTAGCTTGGTTCATAAATAGAGAACAACGTAACTAGGAATGTTAATCACCAAAAACATCGTTATTATATTTGTTACTCCGAACGTAAAAACTCGTTTGTTGGGACAGACCTTCATGAAACTCTAGGAGTGTATTCTATAAATAGCATGTTTATGATTCTTAAAAAAGGCGGTTTCTTCTAAAACAGTTCGAAACCTTTCGATGGGACTATCATGCTTTCAGAAAATAAACAATACAAGAATGCATATTTATTGAGAGTTGAATTATCATACCTTAATCTGCCATCTCGATCTGCGCATCCATTAGATGCTATTCTTGTTACATAAATCCCATGATCTACATCCGTAACAGGGTTATCAACTCCTCCGGCAATACTAAAACCGAATCCACTTACTGCAGCTGAATCACGCTTGAGGGTAATATCCAGGTATTCCCATTCACCCTTTCCTGAAACTTGATCTATGAATATGCAGAGAAAGTAAGAGATTAATTATCATTTCGTTAAAAATTATAGCATTTATTAGGGGGGTAAACAAAACACCAATGCTGTGTACAAAACTGTCACGATGTGATGAACAAACTTGTATTTGGTTCATCGACATAGGTGGAATTTTAATAATCTAGTCAATAAACCGATACAAAATCAGTTGAAAGCGTTAACTTTATAAATTTTGAGCTTTTTCTATGTTGTTCTAGAATTTTTCTTTACTAAGTGTATGTAACTGCAATAGTTACAAGTCTATTCAGTAAATTGTACTTGTATCTTCTATGCATCATAATGATGTTACACGCGCACTTACTTCCAAGTAATTTCACTTCATAAGGTTGCTGAATTCCCTTTGTGTAATTCTGATTATAAAATATTACAAGTTGTAAGCAACTGATGAGACTCGAAATTTATGTCATCCTATTCAAATGCTTGTTCTTTCTCTTTTCAAAAGTTAAATACTCAATACAAAGAATGCCTTAAGTCATATGATTGTTACTATGTTATTATTACTATTTTTAATAAATAACACAGATAACCAATTATTGATTTTAATTCTATCGTATTTATCAGTAATTAGTAAAGATTCAGAAAGAACAAAAACAAAATTAATTAGCTATTTTGTATAAATCAATGAATGAACAAGAATCTAATTAGAAAAATTTAAACTAATCTAGGTAAAGTTTTGAATAATGGATCCTTTAGTGTTTCTATGGGAAAAAAACCTATGAATGTACTTAAACTTGAAATCTTTAAAGTTAAAAATAAGTTTTTTATATAATCAGATTACGTTAGTGTTTTGTTCTCAGAGTTAAATGATTTAATTGTTAAGATTATATTATCATTGAGAATAACATCTTTTGCCGCTACTTAATAGAGAAATAGATTTTCCAGTTATTCCATAAATTTGAGAACAGTTTTTTTTTTAATTTTAATTTTACTACTTGAATAAGCGTTATTAAAAAGTAAACTAAATCATTTCAACCAAATCGAGATGGTTTTTGTGGAGATTGTTACTTTTAATTGCTTGAATATGTCACATATTGAGCACCATTGGAAAATAGGGAGTACTGGACAGCTATTTTTTTCTAGTGTGGAACTTTTCAGCAATGCGCACCTCAGATTTCACCTCAGGGGCTTCAGGTTGGCGGACACTTAAACGTCTACACCACGGAGCAAGCATCCAGTGGTTGAGTTCCAACTTCCATTAACTTGTGATGTAGAGCGACGATCATCCATTGTCATTGGTGATAACTGTCTCGCTCATGACAAGTCTGTACTCCACCAGTCACGACCTCTCACTAGAGCTTCAATAATATCCAAAAATATTCCACTTTATTTTACCCAGATCAAAAGACACAACAATATAAAGGAGGCAGATGTAATATTATCTAGAAAACAAATTTAGCTGACTGCATGAAACATTACAATGAGGAAAGAAGGCGTTCTCACTTACGGATACAATCACAAATAAACAGTGAAAAGACATGGTATATCATGAATGATATAAATACGCGTAATCATTTACGAATTCGACCAAAACGACAGTTATCACGAAACTAAGGATAACTAGGAACAAAATCACCTACGGAGACAACTAGTCACAAATAAGTCTACTACCAGGACGAACTGATCTAATATTTTTGGGGTGACTGTAAAAATAATTTTTGTACAAAGTAGGCGCTGATAATGCTGTCCAAATGACAATGAAAGCCCAACAATTAAATTATTTAACTCAGGGAAAACAAGGCTGTCAATATATATATATATATATATATATATATATATATATATATACTGACTTACCAGGGCTCATAGGTTTCAGAAATGATTGATTATCAGGAGTAATATTTGACCCACTGAGGTGAATATTCTAAAGTAAAAATAGATTAAACTTCGATAATATGAAAAAGAAAGTTATTAAAAGTGATTATTAACAAACATGCAAGGTAAAAACTCAAATGGTGTAAACAAATATCGCAAAACTGTGTCAGTTCAAGCAGATTTCACCTTAAAAATTTCTTGAAAATCATGTAGATTACTTTAAACTAATAATACAATAAATAACTGGAGAGTTAACATGACAGTTGCTGCTGCAAAGACCAAAGTGAGCTACTTAACAAGACGTTAAAACAAACTGTAGTGGATTTTAAAATTATAACAAGAGTCAAAATTTATTGATTCTGATACTCCAAAACAACGTTGATGGGCTGTTATCAAATGCGATGAAATTTTGGAATTAATATGAACTGATTGATACCTGTGGGTATTGAGGTGGGTAAAACAATAATAGTGTTGTTATCGCCAAAAAATACTGATTATTAATCTTTAATTTATAAATAAAAAAACACTTAGTTAATTCGCTTATAATTTTCAGTTTTACATCATTTAAAAGACAAATCTTTGACAACATGGCCTTTGTGTATTCATAAAAAGACCGGTTTTGCCAGAAAGTTTGGAAAATACAGACTACTTCTTAGTTACAATAAGCATTTTTATGAGCTCAACAGCTTCAGATAGACTATGTGTTTGCTAAAAATATGAGTTCCTAGTCTCAGTAATTATTATCTACTCCAACATTATATGATAAATTGTTTTTTGAGACCTGAAATATTTCACCTATATACACAGTTTACATCGATTTTATGATATATTTTTCTGGATTAAATTGATATCACATGTTACTGTAAATGCTTTAGAAATATCAATCACTGGAAGCGTAATTAACAAGTAATAATTAACCTTTCTAAAATAAACTACGTATTTAGTTGCTCTTTTCCTTTAACGGCAAATGCTGCTACACTAAAAACACTGTACATTTTACTATACAGATCACACGCTATTTAAATCAGATTAAGTTACACTTGATACATTTGTTTCATCCTTAAAACTTTATTTTGATGGCCTTCATTATACTGATTATCTTCCGTAAATGCTAGAGATAACTGAGGTAGTTAAATCATTTGAAACTAACTAAGATTAGGCAGTAGTAAGATAATCACCTACGCACTCACTGAGACTGTAGAGAATGAAAATGATAACATTCGATAAAAGTTGACTCTATACACTTCTGAATTTTTACAACCTGGTTTTTCCTCCGATGATTACTATAAAACTTTAAGAGGTAATGAATTTTATAGATGCCCGTAACAAACTAAAATAAATATTTTACTAGTATTCGGTACTTTAGTGTTGAGCTATTGCTGTGCTTGCGTCAGCGGACAACCATCCAGGATACCTTTACTTAGCATTAATATAGTCACATAAACATCATAATCTGTATGACAAAACAACACATAAAGAAACCTTAGTTTACTCATCCACTCCCTCATACAGATTCAATAAAAATAAACCCATATTTCTAATATATAATTTCAGACTCAGGTTTACTAAAAGATGGATGACAGTTTTTATGAAAATCGCCAAACTCTGTAAAGTTTTTATCTGCAGTAATTTCGAGCAAAGTATTTAGGCAGGTAGATATGACTTAATTCTAAAGAAACACTTGGGGTGTATTTTTATTTAAATAAGAATGCAGACAAATGGCAATGTACTGAATAATAACGGAAATGTAAGTCTAACATTTTAAAAACAGTAAGAACTTTGAACTCAGTATTTGAGCAACTAGTAATCTACGCTAATACTTGACACAACTCTATTTCTACTACAAGAACGAAAGCTTCTCTGTCGAGTCCAAAGTCCTTGTAGATGTGGTTTGAGGAAATTAAAAAAACTTAAAACAGTTGACAGATTATCCAAAGATAGGTATGACCATTCTTTTAAACCAATTAATTATCTTTTATTGATTAGAAAGAAATTTAAGAATCCCACTCAAAAGTAAAAGTGGAATTCGATATCATTTTTGTTTAAAGTGGTAATAAAATCAACCACAAACAGCCGTGGTTCTATAATATGTTTTCCTTAGGTTAAATAAATTATACAAGAAAACATAAGAACCATGTACAACTGTACCAAGAGTTTTGAGGCCGTGTATTCGTTCGCTAATAAAAAAATAAACGGTTACATGTTCAGCGGCAAATTAGTGTTGGATCAAGTTTATAGACCCTTCATTGTGAGAGTCTTGCTGATATTCTTGCATCTGATTGGCTGCTCTAGTTTAGTGTCACTATTTGTCTGATTATACATGTGGTGTAATGTTATGGGGTATGATACACACGTTATTCATTAGCTACCCAATCTGTTGTCTGCAAATGACGCTAGAATAATTTTAGGTAGTGTTCTGTTTAAAATGACCTATCCAGTCAGAAAGCTAGTCTGTTATATCAAGTGAACTGCTTAACGTGGCAGATAAGTAAGTACAGATTTCCGTTTCATGTTACTGTCAATAATATGTATCGGTTAACAATTACGCGCTAAAACACATAAACTGAGAAAGTGGATGTTAGATTCCTTATGCGAATTCTATAGTAACTGAAAATAAAAGACAAAATCACTTTAAAAAGTGCGACCGCCCGTCACCTACATGATAGTGGTAGAATGCTTTTAGCATAAATCATCCAGAAAATATAATTGCTATTCTTGCATTAACTTAATGACTCGGAGTTTTTAATTGCTGAACAAATCATTTCACATTCTCGGTTATTAATTAATTTTTTTTAGATATTAAAGCTTTACTCATTTATAATCTTTAAATCCACTTACTTTTAATATTAGTCGCCAGCATCTTTTTAAATCGATTTTAGTTTCCTAGATACTTGTTATAATACAGCTTGTGATGAAACCACTCATTTATATTTATTACCCTTCTACTAGTCTACATTAGTCAGATTAAAAGTATTTCCACTGGTTTTAAAAAATCATTATTGCTTATAAACCGTTGGCAAAAAAGATACAGCTCCACTGATTTAGACATTAGAAGAGAAGTTAGATCAACTGGGAGTTTATTCCCAGGACTAGCTTAGGTAATCCAACCTTCTGTAATACTTAAACTGAGCGTGAATATACATTATCATACTCCGATTGCTGTTCATTCTCTATTCAAATGATTTGGTCTTTTACAACATTAATGATTTACTACTAAGAAGAATCCTATAGATTCTCAGACAAAGTAGTAGAATGGAGAATGTACTTTCAGATGTGAAAGGCACTTTCTATTGGAAAGTGTAAAATTATATATTTATTAATATAATAACGGTTGGTGGAACACGGTCTACTAAATGCTGTGTAAAGGGTGGATTATATAACTTAAGGCATTTATTCAATTTGTTTATTACAGCAGTTAGACGCAACGTTAACTAAATTCAAACCAAGAGCCCAAATATAATGTTTTAGGAAAATAAACATATATCTAGTAAAAAAAATACATACTCACACCGGAATCTGATGACTGCCCGCTAGTAAACTCTTTATTGTCTCCTGTCAAAGCCACTTCATAAGCCTCCAGGACATCTTAAGAGAATTATCAGAATATGGAAGCGTTACCCATCAGTGAGGAAAATAGTTGACTTTCTAGTGTGTTCACCAGTTTATCAACTGCATTTCGAAAAGACTTGTCACTATTTTCATCTAGCTGGTGTTTATATTTTGTCAATATACGAAGAGCCCGACTACAATCTATAGAACATATAAGTAACATACGAGTTTGAAAGAGACCACCTTTCCGGACAGGCATTTTGACTTTCCGCGGCTTATCTAATAAATAACGGATTTGAAGATTACTTCACACTAAGAAAATCTTCAATATCAAATTTGTTTATCGGAACTACCAAACAAATGCACTTGTAAATCTGTATCTAGGCGGTAAAAAGGTTTTAGTTTACAAAGAGCATTGTAAATATTGTATTTATATTGTTTTGTTGTTCATCTATGAGCACGTTCTAATATTTCAGTATTATTTTTAAGGTAGTCATCAGTCTTCAGTGATAAGATTAGTAAGTCTAGTTACCCATATTAATCCTTGAAGCTGTTTTTCCAGTATGGATCCAGCTTTTTCTTGGAAGAGTTCACCGGCTAAGCTGACACTACATGTTCGGGTAGCGTGTCAAAGTCGTTGACCACTCCAAGTTTGTTTGATCTTGGCTTTCGAACCTTATTCAGGTAGCCTCTAGGGTAGTTAGTTCTAGAGTGAGCAAAAAAAGCAGAAAAGTTAACACCTAAATCATTATTTAAGATATGGAATACCAACATAAGACCACCTCATGTTCTACGATAAGTTAAGTTGAAGATATCCAGTCTTTTCGAGCGCTTACCGTAAGGAAGGTTTGAAGGCCTGTTACTAGCTTATTACCTACCTGTTGAACCTGATCAAGTGCCGTAACGTCCTTGATAACAAAGGGTCTTGCTGTTTGGTTACAGTATTCAAGATAAGGCCTCACGTACATGGGATAAATCCTGGATATATCATTATCAAAATATTCGAATGCCCTACGAAGTGACCATGACACTCGCAACCATTTATCTGCTGTTACATTGAAGTATGCGGTAGTCTTCAAGTCATAGCTTATGACTTCTCCTAAATCTTTAAATTCTTCTACTTGCGTAAATAGTGTATTGTTCAAGATGTATTGGCAGACGTTACCGAGGCCCGTGTGCATTGGCGCATCCTTACCGAAGTTAATTTTCAAAACCCGTAAATTATATAAAACCGTCAAGCTAATCCGTTCAAATCAGATCTAAGATCAAGCTGATCAGTAACGCTACACACTGTTTTCCAAATCTCCATACTATTCACAAGTAACCGTGTCGGTGATTACAGCTGATGCGGCTATTCATTAACATTAAGCAAGAATAAGAGAGGGCTAAAGATGATACTTTGGGGCACTTCACCTAATACAGATTTTCACTCAGACAAAGATCCGTCAATCTGAACTCTCTGTCACCTCTCACATAGTAAATTTTTGTATCCAACTCTGGATTGGACCTATTATTCCGAAGTTAGATAGTTAACGTGTAAGGCCGACTTAGGATACTTTATCTAATGCCTTACTGAAATCAATCAGTATCACATCCACAGACAGTCTCTAATCAATAGCTTATGCAAAGTCCTGCCTCTCAGTTAGCAAGTTAGTATGCCAGAAATATATATAAACATTGGGTATAGTTATTAAATGTTACGAAATTTGCAATTTCAGACTATAAGAAGATATAAGATCATTTACATGGAGTGAAGTATTTCCGAAAGCGGACGTGATGGTTGATAAAATAAGAATGTTTAAAAGCGAGTGCACATTATTTGACGGACTCGGATTTCACAAAATCGACCCTGTCCAGAGAATTTAGAGTGTAAACCAAGCCTTCTGCACCCAATGTTCGAGCAAAAAATTCGGCCACAAATACATAGTTTCTGAAATTAAAGAAGAGTAAGTAAATGGAAGAAATGAATACTTGCGGGCTTCAATGAGAGTGAGGTGTGCACAATGTAGGGCCAGTGTAATACATAACCTTGTTACATATGTCGCCGTCCATGTTGAATGCCGAATGAACGGCGTGCTGATTAAATATAACAGGAAAAAATGGCGCCAATAAAAGCGCACTTATTAACTTTCTTCATAAGACCTGTCGCAATTCGGTATGTGTCACTGCACTTGTAACTCTTTCCATTATTGTCATCTTAAATATATAACTTAAACACTAAGCTATTTCATATTAGTTACGAAGCCTGTTCGTTGTGGTTGTGGTGGGTAAGGTTAATGGAGTCATCCGGTGGCATAATTTTTTGTGAGGTTAGCAATCGCAAGACATGAATTATGCAACAGATAGGGCTAATTGGAGAAAACATTAAACCAGTTCATATAACATCATACACTAACAATACTACGGGAGACACTTTATGCACAGACAGTATCGAGTAGCTAGGCAGCAAAATCACATCATGGCGAAAACTTTCGGACATCAGAGCTCGTCCTGACCAAGAAAGACTTACGAAATGGTCAAAAATAAACCATTGCTATTAACTGAAGTTACCAGCCCAAAACAGATGGAAGTTTAACGCCATGGTATGTCACGTACTATTAACAAGAGAAATCAGATTATTAGGGAATAAGTCTTTGTGTTTATTTATCGTGGGACAGGAGAGTGTGGAGTGCGGTACTAATCATCCAAACACGCAAAACCTCTCAGCATTCAATTTAAGATAATAGGAAATATTATATCTATACAGAATAAGAAAGTAAATGAGTACTTAAACTTTATTGTTTTGGCGCATGCTTATGGCTTGAAGTCAACGCTTATCTAGTCAAACTAAGTAACTACAGATGTATTAATGACTTCATAAGGTTGGAGCTCAATTATTCGACTCCAGTGTACACAAAAAACTATTATATATCCATCACAGACCTAAGTTACCGCCCTCTCTGAAGTATGTTAGCACCCAGACATGAGCAAGAGCCTTGGTGGATCTATTGCCACTTTTTCCAAACCTGGGAAAGACCCGGACATATGGCTTTCCATTTCCCTGTAACGCACTCTGTAACACATTACACCTATTACGTTCAAGCGTCTTCCTCTGTAACTTTAGGGAGCTTGATTTTGTAATATTTTGAGTGCCTAATTAAGTCCATTTAGGCAAACTAATTGAAAAAATTTTTGAAAACGAACATAGATAGAAAATATTATATTGGTGGTATAGGCTGCGTGCTCTAGGTACGTATGGACCATGGATTGTTGTTATTTATTGTTACGAAATCATAATCATGTTCGGTTCAGTAGTTGCATGATTTTTATAAAACACCATGTCATACTCACTTCTACACATCCATAAGTAGTAGGATAAGTGAACAAATAAAAAGTCATTAACATGAGTTTGTCAGAATTCCTTTTGAACCGGATGTGAAAATTAAAGCTATTCAGCAGAGGTAAAACACAGAAAGTTATCAACCTCTAAAAAGGGTGAATTTATACGTTGTGCACAAGTACAACACAGAAGTGTACAGTATGCAAAAACTTATGTCCAGAGTTACCAGGCGCTGCCTACTACCTAGATTCTTTAAAGCATATCTGTTCTATAAACACTCTCGAAATATAGAAACAAAGGATATCCTAATTACAATGGAGTCGGAATATGATGATAAACGCAAAGTATAGAAATTAAAACGATATACATTTGTTAACAATAATAATTAAATTGTTGTGTCACACAAACTGGGAACGTGAATCATAAAATCAGATGTGTTCTATTGACCGATATATACATAAAGCAAATTTCTAATGTAGAGCATACGAGTGCCGACAAATAACTTGTATATGTCTACTATTATGAGATTATGAAAAATAAATGTATAAGAACTAAGAATTTTCTGTTTGCTCAGACGTGATCAAAAATAAATGTATGACTGCATACATACTGTTAGCGCGTAAAAAATATCCCTACCTCCATCAAAATTTTTGTTAAAATAAGCAATTTTTAATTTGATGTCAAAGTGAGAGTTCGTCATCCGTGGGTATAATACAAAGCAATGAAGTAAAAGTGTGCGTAAAAGCAACAAACAATTAGTTATCGCTAGTTTCTGTGTATGGTTGCATAAGACTTAATGTTAGGAATGCAATTGCACATCTGACAGACAAATGAAATTTCAGTAATAATCATACAGGCTAATAGCAGTACAACAAAATTTGTGGCTCCAGAAGTCGATGAACCCACCAGGCATTTTGGTGAAGACAAAGTAAGTAGATTACTTGGAGTGGTAGCAGCTCTTCAAATAGTTGAATGGTTTTCGGATGACAACCACATGCAGTGGATTTATTCGTGTATCCAAGCAAATCAAATGAACTGAGTGAATAACGACGTTGCAATGAGCTTGAAGTACACAAGGTATATGACCAGGTTACGTTCGCGGTATTACCGGAGCAACTCCTGATGACTAAACCCAATCTTACGAATAAGAATAAATCAGAAGGCAATGAAAGATGGGAGAGAAGTAATGTTTGATCGTAAATAGAGCGGCAATGGGATAGCAATGTCTAGGCTTTCAAACTAGAGAGAGATGCTTCCCACGCTGCGGCGTGGCGTGATCTGGTGATGATGCGTGACCGAGTGCCTTCAACTAGTCGTGTCCACTAAAACAAAAATTATCAGCATCATTGTCGAGGGCTTATGCAGCTATTTATTTTGGGAATTATTTACCGCTACAAGCTCGACAGCGAGTGACACCTAGGACGTGGAATTATGCATCAGCGTATAGGTAGTGCAACTATGTCAGTAAAGATTTGAACAATATAAACATAATGTGCATTATTAACGTATAAAAACACACGTAAAATAAAAAAGCATTAAGGAAGTATGATGTCTTTAGATCAGTCAGCACAGTGCAAAGACATCAACTAAGTTTGATTATTTTCATGACGGTAAACTGTATCCAAATTAATGACATGTATTTACAACGATAAAAGTTTTTTTCATGAATTATTATGGGTTTTAGTTCTTCACGTTGGTTGAGACTGATTTTCTTTATTACAATCAAATCGTCGCAATTCTAATCTAAGCGCAAAGTATGACTTCCCAGAAATCTGTGGTTCTAGTTTTTGTTGCGGTACGAGGGATTTATGGCTCATTACATACGGTTACAGTAAACAAGTAATTTCTTGTTACTGAATATAATAAAATATGATGTGGGAATCGAATAGCTACATTTTAGAATGTTAAAGATTCCCATCATGCTAATGTGAGGAACATAAATTTGTAATATTGTTTATAGTTAGATCTTAATCAGGCTTTACCCCTCCATACAATAATACCTATGTATTAGTTTGAAATTTTTTAGACCTGTCGGGCCATTTTTGAATCGATATTGATTCGTAATAATCTTCAATAGTAAAGAAAATAGAAATGAAAAAAGACATGAAACCAGTCAAAAATGCCATGGTTGGAGTAGCAATGTAGGCAGCCAACTATTGGAAAAAGTTGAAAACTCGAAATCGTTAAACTGAAGATGCTAGCACATATTTGATTTCTCCTTTTGCAATACCTCATCATGCAAATATTGGATTAATGATCACAGCGAAGTAGAGGGATTGCAAAACTAGTCATAGTAAATAACGTGTGCGATTGGTAGGAAGAGGACGTGTATGGCAATATGGACTAAAATAACACAAGTTTAAACGTGTAAACATTTCAATTTTCTAGGTGGATTAAAACTTGAGAAAGTGGACTTACTAAAATAATATTAGTATTAGAAAATGTTTGGATAAATTGCTTAGGTCATATACGTAATAAAGACAACATACGAAAGTGGAAGAAAGCAAACCAGAAAAAACAAAACATTCACAAGAGTTAAGTGATTATTTATTAGGTCTTATTTGGTCAAGAAGTATATGGGGTTACCACACACTTGAGAACAGATTTCTTATAGCTTCTGCTGTGTGCAATATGCGAACGTGTGTATGAAATAAGCAAATTTAAGCGACTTACTTTTTGCTTGGATGGAATCTACTGGATGACTTAGAAATGACAAGTTTAGTTGTGCTGCATAAATAGCCGTTTCACTGCTATCATTATTCTGTCATAAAGGATATCATTAGTAACGTTTTACCTGAATTGTAGTTTGAGAAAGCAAGGTTTATTGCTGGGAGTGTTTATTTTTGACAGTTTTCTTCCTGCGTTTATGTACTTTATCGAAAAGGTTATTGTACCCTACTTTATTCAGCATATTATTAATTAGCTTCAACTTTTGTATTTTGTGTAGTTTGGGCGGATTTTTATCCCCTGCTAGTAAGACATCTATTAGGTACTTTTAATATCAGATGGGTATAAAGCTATGGAAGTGAGTGTATTAATTTACATTGGAATCTTTCCTGTGCACACTTCTGTTTGTCGATCCTTCTTTCCTTCTGTTTAATGAAATATCAGGGATATGCAACTTATTGTAAAATTTTTTTTAATAATTATAAGTAATTGTGGGTTGTATATTGTTAAACTGCATTAATGGTTCTGGAAGTGCACTCTGATTGATAATCATAAGTGTCATCGGTGTAACGACTGCAAAAATGGAGTTTATCGACTGTGTCGTTGAGGAAGTGGGGTTCATTTTGCAAAGAAAAAATCTGTTAAAATCGAGCTTAAGGTTGAACGCATCACTATTTCATGAGTTTACTCATATGCTGTATGTATTATTGAAGACAGAATGAACGTTCAATGCGCATCTTAACATTTATTCTTTCAAATTGGCTCCTGAAATACTAATATTTGTTTTTTTCCAATTGCCATTGGTATATAAGGCCAATTGTCTCAATTAGGGGTACATTTGTGAATAAGAAGAGTAGTATGTGGGGGGTAGCATAGGTTGGCTTTTTAAATTTCTGTTGTTTACTTTAGAAAATGGGATCAAAATGTCTTCAGCGTTTCTGTTAGTAACTATTTTGTTTAATGGCTTCAAGATTCCAGCAAGCCACTTTATGATTTTTTTAGGATGAAGAATTATACATACTTAATACTGGATGAAAAGAAAGTTTTAATTTATGAACTCTGGGTATCCCATAAAGTCTTTGTGTTGAATCCCATAGATTAAATTTAATTATGAGTGATCATTGTAATAATCTCTTTATATTTTACTTCTTTCAGACTATTTTAATAAAAATTCACGTCTTTATTTTCGCTAGGCTTTTTGAATTTTGTTTCGTCTGCTAACACCGAATCACATCTTTCAATATAATCCGTTTTGTTAATGTGATCTAGTCCTTTTATATCTGACGTGCTTGTTATATGAGTGATATCCGCTCATAGCAGTCCAGACGTTATTTTTTCACCGGGTTAAAGGGTAATTTTCAACTGTTTTCTTTGATTTTTGTAATGGTTCTCATTAGGTTATTGCGTCAACAAACAAATACTGGTTTGATAGTTTTTTTGTTGACTTTGTAGTTGTTCTTACTTTTAAGCTTTATATGTTAGAAGTAGAGAACTAATTGCTTTTTGTGATCCTCATATGCGTGGTAGGCAAATAAATTAAATAGATTATTAGTGATAACAGTCATGATGGTAAAAATCCTATTTGACTAACCGTGTTTCGAACTCTTTGTGTTTCGCCTTTTTTTCTGCTGCCAAGTTAAGGTTACAACTAGTCATATCTTGAATGAGATACATATTTTTGCTTAACATCATTTTGGTTTTAAACTAGTCATTTGATGCCGGGATATTCTTTAAATAATTTCACATTAAACTTCTGACTTGAAAAAAGGTGATTGCTGCAACATTGTGTTTTGGTATTTTGTCAGTAAAATAATTTAATCTTAATCAGCTAGCAGAACAGTTCTCACCAGCTAGAGTGGTTTATTACTCCATAAGACACGAAGTGATATTATGAAAAGCCAAACTTATACTGACTGTCATTCTGAAAGGCATATAAGGATAAAAATGTTTCTTATGTAGTTAGTTCCGTTATTTCATAGGCGTATAGTTTGATCATATCTTAAAATGCAGCATGTGCTTTTGTGAAGTTAGTAATAACTATGCATAAAGTTTCACTTCTATTATTCCTCATTGACTACTTCTGTCTGATGTGTTGTAGGAAATATCATGGTCCAGTAAATGTCCATAAACTCAGCTGTTTTTTCACAAATATCAGGACATATAGGCACTTTATATTTCAGTGTCACAAAAAGCAATCATAGACATATAGAAGAAGCCGCTCTATCATTCTCGTTAATGAATAGTATCGTTCAACTGTGTTCGTAAATTTTATGAATAATTTGCATACACTGTATGGTCCACGGAATATTTTTTAGCACGGTCTATTAATTTTAGCTTCTTAACTTTTATAAAAGTGATGGGGCGCTGCTTACACGATTTGCTAGTCATAGTAATTCTAGAGTGGGTTCTGTCAAAAACCAAGTACAAGCAAAGTGTTAATTAATCGGGCTAAGAACAAAAGTAGATAAGGCAGCCGAAGCTTTATGAGGATTCAAGCCATAAACTGTTAACTAATTGTGAGCTATCCGCTAAACCAATTCCATTCGTATTTCATGAGACGTATCATTCGTCTCGTAAACTTGTACTATACCTTGGTTTGACCTCCTGGTACTATAAAGGGTCGATGTATATGGCAGATTAGTATACCCAAACAACTTAAGATGAGTTCTCATCATTATACCGAGGGCCGTCTTTAATTAATAATGAGATTGTAAAGATCGATTGACCATTTACACTCATTTCGAAAACGAATATAGCCTTCAAGAAATTATGGTTCTGTAAATTTATAAATGTTTAAAGTAGCTTTGTTGCTCGCCTTCTAAAAACGATTCGTGTTATCGTTAATCCACCGGAATAAATACAGAATGATCCATGCAGAAACATTTGATCAGTTATGTTCAGTTTCTGTTATTTAAAATTTTGGTTTTCCATTATGTCAATACGTCATTAGCACGAAATGATGAAAATTTGGTAAAAGCTACACTTTCATTCCTTGTTAATTGACAGAGTATGTGACTTATCAGGTGCCTAATTTTTTCGAGCCATTCAATCCATGCGATTTTTATCTTATCGTTTCACTTTCACACTTTGCCAAACCATTAGTTTCCTCATCGTTCATTTGATTGTTAATTTTTATGCTTTTTGGTTTTTCATCTTGATAATTGCCTGGACAGATAAAGTCAAGTTTTATGAGTTTCCTGAAGGCAAAATGCTAACATGTGCACCATATTCATACCGATATACGAATCACTCACAATATCTATTTGGATTTGAAGGAGTTCCATTCAACTTTATAGTCAACAGCGGCATATTCTTCGTAAGTTATATTATTCTGAAACGCTTTTTCTTTATCAAAAGTAGCATTCGAATTCATTAATTAAAGTAGTTAGGTACTTGCGTTTTATTTCACAATCATTCATCATGTACTAAATGATATTTAAATATTGTGAATGTACTGGCTCACAGTTTGTGATTACTTGGCCTGAATGTATTACCTTAGATGTTCATGTTAGTTGACATGGGCATAAATTCATAAGGAGGTTTAGGTTTCCCCACAACTGCTAATACTATAAAATACGTGTGAATTGTGCCAATCATCGACCTTAAGGAAAACACTTGTACTATAAAGGATTACTCACAGAGGTCCGAAACGTAAGGATTTGATTTATTTGTAGTCTGATCTTAGTGTTTGCAGGTTGAGATGCTAGCAGCTTCTATTGGTAGCGAGATTCAGCAAAATGTTCCATTACTTGATTATTTAATCCTTCACTGTTTTATTTCCCTGTTTGCAGCTAAAAAAATTCACCAAAAGTATTTACTCATAATTCACTTATAAAGTTGAGGAAAATCACTTAGATCTTGAGAAGTATACATTGATTATCACATGGTTATTACAATGTGTCAACCAGTTTCATCTTTTCTGAGTCTCAGATAATTACCAGCTCTTGAAAATGACTAGTTGTGAAAAAATTGCATCCAATTTTCGTTACCACTTCTTACTCTTAGTTATTATTTTTAATTTCAGTGTAAATTGTTTACTAATTAGCTTATAACTACTTCTAATCTATCTTGGTCTTCGCATGTTTTGCTAATATCAAAAAGGGGTTTTCGTTTAATTATGTGAAGCGATTACGTAATTTTGGTATTACCAAACACTTATTATTATAGTCTGTCTATTCTTGTATATTACCGATTATTTTGTATTGTTCCCCACTATTTTTTCCCGGACTTTTGAGTAAACAGTATGTCGTATTTCGTAGAGTACTGAAAACTGTTAGTAAATTATGTAGTGAGAACTACGACGTCACTATAAACACTATTGTAGGCAGACATTTAAACTCCGGCAGACAGCTATCTAGTGCTGTTCCATCTGATTTTAACCACCTTGTCATTTACTTCTTTCAACTCGTATGTCTTCTTGTAGAACACGACGTTGCTACATTGGATTTCATGCACGTAAGGAAAAGTATAAATGCTCTACTATTCGGCATTTAGCACATGTTCTGTATTATGAAAAATGTGTAACAGCCAATCTGATTAGAAATCTGTGCTCTTAAAATACGGATTATTATGTGATGCAAGGACCCCTGTTCTTTACGTTACCCTGATCTAAATTTTTAAACATAAACACATTTTGCCCTTATGATATCTTTTGCTGATATTATATATATATATATATATATATATATATATATATATATATATATATATATATATATATATATATATATATATATATATATATATATATATATATATATAATTTTAGGATATGCACACGGCGAAAGAGTAATTTGTTGTGACACTGTACTCTGAAAGATCATACTGTACTGAACATACTACTGAATAAAGCTATTATTATTATTATTAAAAAATTACTTATTAATGTGTAGCTATAAAACTAAAAAATATTAGTGTAAAAATATCGAATGGTTGCAATACGTCAATAGGACATTGCAGTTTATTGATTGCTAACAATAATGTTCTCTTGTTTACACAATCGGTACTGATCGAAAGCTTTTATTTCATGTAACTCAGTTACTGGTTACAAATTTATGTACCTGGAATCGAGTCACACTTTTGTAAATGATAGTATTACTAAACGGTGCCCAAATCGTTGTAGTTGTGTCGGCTTATGAACCTTGCTTAAACTTGAACAGTTTGACTACTTGGTTACACTCTATTAATACCTCATAGAACACGAATTAATGTATGTTGTACAGTCCACCAAGTTTGTTGCTGTTAAATTCGCAATATTATTCCTTATTTACACTCTTGGATAGTGGACTATTTTTTGTTTACGTTTATCTTCAGATACGTACTTCACTCATTATTTATTTAATATTATTAAGTTACATGTAGCAGTCAGCCTTAAATTCACTAAATACATCTATATTAATGGGGCGAATTTTCCACAAACGAGTTGTCCACGTAACAATTGATTATTTTCAGAAAATGTCAGGTATTGGACTTTCTAGACTGGGCCCGTTTAATGATTTCAGCCTTTAAATTGTGAAACAACTATTCAGTTTTTCCAGCTCCTTGAATACGACTTATAAGTTTTTGATAACTTTCGGTTAGTAATATATTTTAGTTATGTAGTTTGTTGAAATATTATTTTAATATGTCATTACTTGTAGTACTACGGGCTTTAGAACTGAAATGCAGTTAAGCATTTTTTGCTCCAATCAATTTTATTATATTGATTTTGGCTTTATTCCCACAGGTTTGCATTGGCTTTTATCTCGTATTACGAAAGATAATCGAAAGAGAATTTGTCCCTAAAAGGTATGTTCACTCATAATACGATTTTGGATGGCTGTCAAAAGTTAAAAAAGTCCGCTAATGAAATTGTAAACTGTCGAATGAAGTAGCCTGAATATTGAATGCATATACTAGATCACCTCTGACCTTGGTGTGCACTCCTGTCTGACTAGGGAGTAAGTTAGGAAGAAAGGCAGAGACCGTCAAGACGATTCAAGACATAATTCCATGAAGACGTTTTCTGTTAATCTGAACTTTATTAGTAGGTGAGAAATACTTGACTGGAGTCCGCACAGCACCCTTCATCAGTGGGTAGAGACGTGTGACACGGTTCAAATTTGTCAGAAGTATGCGTATATGTATCCACTCCTTATCTATTTTTAGATCTTGAGTTCTAGTAATCCTTCTTGAATCATATTACTGTCACTCTCGTTGCTACTACATTATTACAAACTACATGTCAGTATAAATATCATCTTTCTAATGACAAAGGATTATTCGCTATGCTAGAGGGTTGTGAGTAATTAGTTAATATTATTCTTGATCAAGTCTGAAATTCTTGCTTTTCTCAAATTTTGTGTTGTTGAGTTCCAGTTAGGTATAGGATATTTTTGCACTCAATAATCCTAAAAGTCATATTGGTGAAAGTGATTATTTTGTGCTTGTCAAAAGGCTTCTGTTCCTGATTAATGAAGTAAAATTACATCCAGCTTATATACTTTAACCTATTTCAAATAGTTTATAACACCAGACCATCATCCCTAAGGACCTCTGTAGTTAACTCACCATAATGTAATGCTGTCGCTTGTATTCACTTAAATACAACTTTTTCTCGGGTTTTAGACCTGTACATGGATGTAATAATTGAACATCCACTATTCATCATGTTTTGAAACACAGGTATGCTTATCTACGTCTGACAATCCTGTGATTCTTTGACGTAAAAACAGCTTTTGACTTTGTAGGCTTAGCGGTACTGCTGTTGTATTTGTCATTAACAAACGATTTGGAGTTACGTAGGTCTTATGAAGGCCATGTACTGTAAAACTGTTTATTAAGTCAGAGCTTACAGCGAACTGTTATCAGAATTGTCAACCTCAAGTAGTTTTCGTCACAGTTTCTCCTTGTGTTTCTACTTATTTAGTTTCATCAAAAATATTCTCCAATCATTTATATTTCCTACCAGGATGCCCACGTATCGACCTAGAATATACAGACTATGTAGTTCTTCCCGATGAAGACACCGACACTATGCGGAGCCTCCTGAATGCATTGAGTGAGAATGCATACATGTTTGGGAAGCATCCCTCCCACTCCAAATGCGATGTTACTTCAAGAATAATTTACGTCTTCCGCTTAATTGACCATAGAAAGTGAAGTAGTTGACTGCATTAATTTTTTTACTTATATTAAAAATCTCACCAATCCTTGTAGGCCTCTGTCTGACGACATCTTGGCCTGGACTTAGAAAGCTCGTTTGGTTTTGTCAAACTTCTGTCACTTATAGCATAGGTGAAATATCCAAAGGATGAGTTTATTACTCAGAAGTTTACTGTATATTAATCTAAGTTTGTAAAGCATGAGCATAGCCTGGTCTTTGATCATAGAAGCCGTGTAGGTAAGTACAAACTACCTGGTTAGGGGGCCGTTCAATAATTACGATCGGTGAGTGGAGAGACTGAGTGATATGGCTCAGAATTGGTCAGTGGCTTAGTGTATCCTCAAAATATACCTTTTCATTTCCTATTGTTGGTCTATAATGTGGTATTAATCTAGCTAATTTGATGTTGTTGTGTGGCGACTTGAGCTATGGCACATGTGTGCTTACTTACTTACTTACTTATGCCCGTTACTCCTCGCTGAGGAGCATAGGCCGCTCACCAGTGTTCTCCATTTAACTCTGTCCTGAGCAATCCTTTCCAGTTGTTTCCAGTTGCTGCTCATCCTTTTAATGTCTGCTTCTAATTCTCGACGCAGCGTGTTCTTTGGCCTTCCTCTTTTCCGTTTCCCAATAGGATTCCATGTTAATGCTTGTCTTGTGATGCAGTCTGATGGTTTGCGTAGTGTATGTCCTATCCATTTCCACCGTCTTTTCCTAATTTCCTCTTCGGCTGGAAGTTGGTTTGTCCTCTCCCATAGTAAGTTGTTGCTGATGGTTTCCGGCCAACGGACATTCAGTATTTTTCGTAGGCAGTTGTTTATAAATACCTGTATCCGTCTGAGGATGTTTGCAGTAATTCTCCAGGTTTCAGCTCCATACAGCAGGACTGTCTTCACGTTCGAATTGAAGAGTCTGACTTTGAGGTTAGTTGATATTTGTTTTGAGTTCCAGATGTTTTTCAACTGCAGGAATGCTGCCCTTGCCTTGCCAATCCTTGTCTTTACATCTGCATCAGACCCTCCTTTTTCATCGATGATGCTCCCCAGATATGTGAAGGTATCCACCTCTTCCAGAGTTTCCCCATCAAGTTGAATTGGGTTGATGCTCCCTGTGTTGTATTTGAGAATCTTGCTCTTACCCTTATGTATGTTCAATCCTACTGATGCTGAAGTTGTTGCTACCCTGATTGTCTTCGCTTGCATTTGTTGGTGTGTATGTGCTAAGAGAGCTAGATCATCTGCGAAGTCCAAATCATCGAGTTGCATCCTACTTGTCCATTGAATCCCGTACATTCCCTCAGATATGGAGGTCTTCATGATCCAGTCGACCACTAGGAGGAAGAGAAAAGGTGACAGCAAGCAACCTTGTCTGACTCCGGTCCTCACTGAAAATGCAGTTGTCAGTTGTCCTCACACGTGTGCTTGGTTCTACTTTATTTATAATTGACTGAATATATAATACCATTTTTTTGAGATTGTTCGTAAATAGTGGGTGACTACAGTACAGCATTAATTCAGTTAAAATGTTCTTCAACGTGTTGAACCAATTATTTCAATTATATGGTTCTTAAGTTATTTCTACTCAATACTCCTTTTTTTTCTTATTAATTCCCCTTATTGTTTAATGTTATCGATTAATGCTGTCTGAATGTAAACTTATTCCTTCCTAATAGAATAATGTTTTCTGTTCAATTCTTTGGCTCTAACTGATCACTTCTTCTTTTGTTATCTATTCATAGATTATTTTGTACTGGTTCATTTTCATGTAATGCATGAATTATTATTACTTTTTCTTTTTTATTCACAGGATAATTCTTTCTTAATTAACAAACATTTGTAATGATTAAGAATAAATTGATTATAAGTCAATTAATTAATTAATTAATTAAGTAGAACATGTAGAATACAAATTAGAATGTAGAATGTTACCAAAACATTACTTACTTACTTACTTACTTACTGCCCGTTACTCCTCGCTGAGGAGCATAGGCCGCTCACCAGTGTTCTCCATTTAACTCTGTCCTGAGCAATCCTTTCCAGTTGTTTCCAGTTGCTGCTCATCCTTTTAATGTCTGCTTCCAATTCTCGACGCAGCGTGTTCTTTGGCCTTCCTCTTTTCCGTTTCCCAGCAGGATTCCATGTCAATGCTTGTCTTGTGATGCAGTCTGATGGTTTGCGTAGTGTATGTCCTATCCATTTCCACCGTCTTTTCCTAATTTCCTCTTCGGCTGGAAGTTGGTTTGTCCTCTTCCATAGTAAGTTGTTGCTGATGGTTTCCGGCCAACGGACATTCAGTATCTTGCGTAGGCAGTTGTTTATAAATACCTGTATCCGTCTGAGGATGTTTGCAGTAATTCTCCAGGTTTCAGCTCCATACAGCAGGACTGTCTTCACGTTCGAATTGAAGAGTCTGACTTTGAGGTTAGTTGATATTTGTTTTGAGTTCCAGATGTTTTTCAACTGCAGGAATGCTGCCCTTGCCTTGCCAACCCTTGTCTTTACATCTGCATTAGACCCTCCTTTTTCATCGATGATGCTCCCCAGATATGTGAAGGTATCCACCTCTTCCAGAGTTTCCCCATCAAGTTGAATTGGGTTGGTGCTCCCTGTGTTGTATTTGAGAATCTTGCTCTTACCCTTATGTATGTTCAATCCTACTGATGCTGAAGTTGTTGCTACACTGATTGTCTTCGCTTGCATTTGTTGGTGTGTATGTGCTAAGAGAGCTAGATCATCTGCGAAGTCCAAATCATCGAGTTGCATCCTACTTGTCCATTGAATCCCGTACATTCCCTCAGATATGGAGGTCTTCATGATCCAGTCGACCACTAGGAGGAAGAGAAAAGGTGACAGCAAGCAACCTTGTCTGACTCCGGTCCTCACTGAAAATGCAGTTGTCAGTTGTCCTCCATGCACAATTTTGCACTGTGTTCCGTCGTAAGAGTTCCGGATGATGTTGACGAGTTTCTCTGGTACACCGTAGTGTCGAAGAAGTTTCCATAGTGTTCTCCTATCTACACTATCAAACGCCTTCTCATAATCAATGAAGTTGATGTACAGGGGCGAGTTCCATTCAATTGATTGTTCAACGATGATCCGTAGTGTTGCGATTTGGTCTGTGCACGACCGATCCTTCCGAAAACCAGCTTGTTGATCTCGAAGTTGAGTCTCCACTGAATCTTTCATTCTGTTCAACAATACTCTGTTAAAGACTTTCCCTGGTATCGACAGTAGCGTGATCCCTCTGTAGTTGTCACATTTGCTCAAATCTCCTTTCTTTGGTATCTTGATAAGATAACCTTCTTTCCAGTCTGCCGGCACTTGTTCTTCTTCCCAGATCTTTTTGAATAAAACGTGGAGTATCCTTGCTGTTAGGTCGATATCTGACTTGAGTGCTTCAGCTGGTATATTGTCAGGTCCTGCTGCTTTCCCACTTTTGATTTGCCTGATGGCCATCTTGATTTCTTCCATCGTTGGTGGAGTGACATCTATCGGGAGATCTGTAGGTGCTGCTTCAATGTCCGGTGGGTTCGGTGGAGCTGGCCTATTTAGAAGTTCCTCAAAGTGTTCTACCCACCTATTCTTTTGTTCTTCAATCTCAGTGAGTGTCTTGCCTTCTTTGTTCTTGATCGGTCGCTCTGGTTTACCATGTTTATCTGCCAGTTTCTTCGTTGTGTCGTATAGCTGTTTCATATTTCCTTCTCTTGCAGCCTTCTCCGCTGTCGTTGCAAGGCTTTCGATGTATTTCCGTTTGTCAGCTCTAATGCTCTTCTTTACTTGCTTATTTGCTTCTGAGTATTCAGCTTGAGCCTTGATTTTTTCTGCTCTTGTTCGGCTGTTGTTGATTTCTATCTTCTTGTTCCTCCTTTGTTGAATTTTGCTCAATGTCTCAGTGGAGATCCATTCCTTATAATGGTGCTTCTTGCGGCCTAGAACCTCCTGACACGTTGACGTTAGTGCTTCTTTGATTTCTTTCCAGTTGTCCTCCATAGTGGTTTCTTCTTTCGGCAGATCTTGTAAGGCTTGGAACCTGTTGTTGAGAGATATTTTGAATTCATTGAGTTTGTCAGTGTCTCGGAGAAAGCCTGTATTGAACCGTTGTACTGCTGACACTCCAGTTGTCCACTGCTTCTTTAGCTTCAGTTTTATTTTAGAAACCACCAAGTGGTGGTCTGAAGCTATGTCAGCTCCTCTCCTGGTTCTTACATCTTCCATTGATCTTCTAAATTTTTTATTGATACATATATGATCGATTTGATTCTCAGTAGTATGATCCGGTGAGACCCATGTAGCCTTGTGTATGCGTTTGTGGGCAAATATTGTACCACCTATAACCAATTTGTTGAAGGCACATAGGTTTGCAAGTCTTTCACCATTGTCGTTTCTGTCTCCCAGTCCTTGTCGTCCCATGATTTCTTCATATCCAGTGTTGTCCATTCCGACTTTGGCGTTGAGGTCTCCCATCAGTATTGTCAGATCCTTTCCTCGACACTTTGCTATGATTGATTGCAGTCTATCGTAAAACTGATCTTTGTCTTCGTCGTTGCCGTCGTTGGTTGGTGCATAGCATTGGATAATATTCATTGTAATCCCTTTCTTCATTGTTTTGAAAGATGCTTTGATGATCCTGGGTCCATTTGGTTCCCATCCCACCAGTGCATTACGTGCCTCCTTGGACAGCATCAGAGCAACTCCTTGAGTGTGGGGAGCATTTTCCTCTTCGTGGCCGGAGTATAGTAGCGTCTCTCCCGAAGCTAATGTTTTCTGTCCAGCTTGAGTCCAATGAGTTTCGCTGATTCCGAGTATTGTCAAGTTGTATCTCTTCATTTCTGCAGCTATTTGATTTGTCTTCCCGCTCTGCCACATTGTTCGAACATTCCATGTACCTATAAAAATATTTGCTCTGGTTGTTAGAAGGGGGGGCATCGGCCTCATGACTTCCGAAGAATTTCGGCTTTCATCATGAGGCGTCATATATCCTTCCACTCCAAGGGCAGAGTTTAAATGGTTTATCTTGTTTAATCTGGTTTGCGTTTTTTTAGCAAGTTTGGGTTTTTACGGGATGGGGGTGCTAGCCCCATGCCCAACCCTCCTCCTTTACCCGGGCTTGGGACCGGCAGTAACCCAAACCAAAACATTACTTGATCCTAATTATTTTAATATAATAAATACATTGTTCAATTGGGATGGGCTTCAGGTTGACGCGAAGCCCCTGGTGCGAAATCTGGGGTGCGCACTGCTGAGAAGTTCCACACTAGAACGAAACAGCTGTCCAGTGCTCTCTGGTTTTCAATGGTACCTTGCCAACATCGATCTGTGATATACTTAATCAAATAAAATACATTGTTGTTATTTTATGGTCAATTTAAAATGATGTTAATAAAATTTATTGTAATTAGTGTTTATTATGCAGAAAATGATGTAATAGGCAATTTACTTGAAAATATTACTGAATATTGTCAATAGATTTTAGGATAAGCATATTTTCGAAGTAATTGTTTAAGTAATTGGCTTATAATAACTAAATACTTACCATATAACTGAACAGTATGATTAATTTTTGTTTTAATATGTCAATTTACACTAGTTGATATAGTTTGAAAGTATTTGAATTTTTCCGTTGATTTGATATTCACTGAAATTGTTCAGTCTTTTTTATCATATGTGTATCCTAAGAGGATTGCTTTAACACAGCTAAAGTTCACAAGTATGATTGAAGTTAAAATGTGACTACCAAGTGGGACCCAGGACGTTAGTTGGTTTAAGTGATAGCCTAGTTGTTCAGTATTCAGCAATTTATCAACCAACAGGTTGTTCACCTATTTCGGTTTGGGCAGTAGTAGATAGTGTCATCAGTTATCGCATATCTAGCAGATTAACTTGTAATTGATAATTCTTGTTTTACTTACTTGAATACCGTTTGTGCTGAAATGCAATGTTAGCTTAATCAAAATCAGGGTGAAGTAACCTTAAGTGACCAATTTATAACAATTTCTTAATCATTTTTTGTCAGGAAGTGTAAGCTCAATTAATCGAGAGTTTAGATTGAATGAACTTGAGTCACATTCTCGTTTTATTCTCCTCTAGATTTTTATTTGACTCTGTAGGCAACACTTTTTGTATAACGGTTAGTGGTGATACTCAGCTGATGTTCAAAAGTGAATAATTACTGTGAAGCTTGAATTTTCAGTCAAGTAACTACGAGTTAGATTCTTCACCTTATAATCTGCTCATATTCTCTATTCCATACCCCCCCCTCTTAGTTTATTTACTGTACTTTTTCTCAAAGTTGTATTATTTTCCCCGTGACGTCATGAACTGTTTCAACCTGAAGTAGTTTGTACGTCTATTTGTCAGCTTTTACATTATCATAACTAGTTAAAAAGAAAGTACTTACTGTCTTTACAGTCCATAGTATTTACACTTTATTTATTTTAAATGTATTGTGTTCATGTGATATATGTAATGCTATTCACATTTGTTTTCACATGGAAATGTCTTAAGAACATTTCTAGCTGTGCGATACATTCATCAACCTGATCTGTGAATTTTCACCATCATGTACGTTTGTTTTTGTTAATCTTATTGGGATCTTGTAGAATAAATTTAGTCTTTATCATAATTGTACTAATGTACTAAATTATACAGTTTTTTTCTTTCTATAACAGGAATTTCCAAGAAAACACAAAAACAAGGCGTAAATCAGGATTTTGGAAGTTCGTGCCGTATTTTTTGAAGATTAGGTAATTGAATATTCTACTAGTAACTTTGTTTTATAAACGTTAACTTCTTTATACAGCATTACCTATTATTGACTACGTGGGCAAAAAACTCATCACCTAGACTTTTAATTATTAGCTGATAATAACGAAATCATATCATGTACACAATAATATATCCATTCAGGCTTCTCATACTTCATGTAATTATTAAGTTGGTGTCACAGCCAGTCACGTGATGTATTCTAGTCTTTTCTTACCGTATGTGATACTCCTGACTTTAAAGCATTTGGTATCAGGTTCAAGCTTCATATAATTGAGTTTGAACAGGTGAATGGTTTCAGTGGATCATACACATCTCGTGTGTGGGGTTAGCGGTCAATCACATCAAGGACGCATACCATAATTTGGTTTAAACGCCTCTCACCTTGTCGCAACGTACTATCATGTTAGCTACTATTATGCTTCTAGGAGCATATGTGATACATTTTCTAGTTACCGATATTAGTCGAGTAGGATAACCAAGTGAGTTGATAGTGAGCCGTTGTTTTTTTCATTGGTTGTGAAATATGCTCCGGATCTCTAGATTCAAGATGTTCAACTGATCTGTGCTTTGTGACCTTTTTGGATATTTGTACGGGAATATGTGCTTCTTGGGAGTATTCCGTTATTCTTACTGTTAATGAAAATGCTTTGACCTATTTTTTATTGTCTCTTTTAAAGATTGATTTCTTTTCCTCACTTCTAATGATATTGTGCATTCATTTGCATTTAATAAGTGCTTACCTAACTCCATTCTTCTTTAGTCTCTATCAATAAATTACTCCAGCCACGTTAGCGTTTTTTCACTGCCGAGGTTAGTGTGAGAAATCAAAGGTATGGGTAATCAGTGTTGATGCATTGAAGCTATCGGTTCTCTCTTCTTGAACAAGCTGTATCATAGTCTTCATAGTAGGAATATTATTATTATTATTATTATTATTATTATTATTATTATTACTCCATATGTAATTCCATAGACGTTTCTGGTTAGAATTGTCCGTGTATGACTTGGTAATTAAGAAATTCTTTTACTATTTTACTATTTTGTATTACACACCATAAACTTTTGTTGTTAGATGAGATCAGATTAAATATATGTGTCTATCAATAATTATATGTTTAATAGATAAATATGCCGTAAATTAAGAGAAAACAGCTTAATTTGTATAAAGAAATATAAATGTACTAAAAGCATTGTTTGTAACTGTAATAGTATGCAGTGGACGTATACTTAACAGAAATCTTCTCTAGTTTACTTTGTTTGTGTAACCTAAAACTTGGACTTCAAAGGTATTCTTAAGTTATTGGTCTTTGTCCTCAGATATCTTCAAAATATTATTTATATTTGATATAAACTAAGTAATTAGTGCTGACACTCAGTAGAGGATACTAAATGATAATAAGGCTTTGAATAAATCATTGACTGCGAAGAATTTGATGTTCAAAATTTATGTGAAACCACTTCACTCTCAACATATAATATTAGCCGCCATAGGATTATTCTGAATAAAAGCTGTTGTCAGTTTATAAAATCACAGACTGTCAATCTTACCTGTTTTTGTAGATGCTAGTTAGTTGGTTGAAGTATGGTCGATAATTATAATCAGCATCCGATTATGTTTAGTGTCGTAGCGCGTAATCGGTCACAGTTTTGAGGATGAATTCATTCCTATCCTTCTTGTAAATTCTAAGTTACAATATTGTTCCGTACATTTGATTCCTGAATTTCATTTTGTTTTTTTCGTACCATCTGTCTTTTCATTGTATTGTTGTGGATACTATTGTTATTTCTACCTCTTTGTTCTACAATTTGTACTGTATTGATGTGTTTTGTCTACCTTAGCTGGCGCCAAGTGCTTCTTCTATTATAATTAACTGATGTAGTTGATTATAGATTAATATACCCTGATGAAACACATTGAAACTTGTTACCTTATCGTCAGCGTCTTTGTTAGTACTAGGAGACTAGATGATATTTTGTACAGGGTTTATTTTAGAATGTTCATGTTTGTTGATCATTTAAATCACTGTTTAATTAGGTAAGGATCTATAGCTAACAAGTTTCATCCTCTTTACCACCTCGTTCTTTTGTGGTTTTAATATTACTCTCGACTTCAACCCGCTCCACATATTTCATCTTTAATTGCCCATCGTTTACTCCAATATAAACACTACATACAGTTAGAGTTTTAAATTTTATGCTTTTCTCAGATATGTTTTTTGAGTCAAATCTATATTTTTTGTTGACCTAATTTTCTGGAAACATAGTATTCAGTGCAGTTTTTCTTTTGTCATACATTTGTTTTCCTGTTTCAATTCAAATTGTGCGAGAACAACATATATTTACAGGACGCCATGAATCCATTGTATTTTATGCTTTCTTATCGGCTGCATACAAGTGAATATGCTCAACATGTTAGGGAAATAACTTATCGTTCGGACCTATGACATTATAAGAAAAGGCTAAACTAAAATGTAGACTTTAAATTTGTAATGTTTTTATAAATATATGCGGTGAGAATTTCAGCACTACGTTACGTGACATAACAAAATAATAATAAAGAAATAGTGAGGTAATGAGAACGATTAAGTTAGAATCAATGATAACGAAAGAAACCTATTGTGTCAATGAAGAAAGAGATTTCAACGACGAAAATCTTTTCAATGAATTCATTTACAGTAGTCGTGCGTTCATATTTATAGTGATTAGTTGGTATATTAGTGTATTGAAAAATCGAAAGTCAATAGGATAATGAAGTGTTAAAAGTGTCGAAAATTGGTTATGTAATAGATTAACGGTTGAAGAATAATGGTATTATTAAACTAATTGTTCACTTGACAAATCTGGAAAAGTTAGGAAACCAGGAAATTTAGAACTTATGGTTAATAAGAATGGTGATAAGTAATTAATAATTTTAAAGTATGACTAATTCCAAAAATAAAATAAAATTTGGTGTTACTTCTGTGTTGAAATAACGGCTTAACCTGTCCTTCTTTTCACACGTAGATCAGGTGTAAATCTATTAGTCGTTAAAGCCTTTACAGTGCCTAAATAGCTAGTTTGTGCATACTTTGGTTTCATTTATTTAATCTCGTAGATGATTTTGAAAGAATACTTAGGTGGAGCATAATGACTTGTGATTACTAGATATATTAGAATTGCCTAACAATCATAATTCTGCGTAGAATTAAAATTAAACATTGTTGCTAATATCAAAAGTCATAGTTTGACTTCATACTTTTGGGAACATGGAGGTCTGGTTTTAACGTCCTATTTTATATGACCTCTGCGAATTTTAATAGTGTAGATTGATTTTTTTTATTGGGGAATTTAAACGCGTTCATTATATCCACTTTATGTTGCGTGCCCAACAGATAGAGCTTGATTAAAGTGTGGAGATTACATTTTCCCCTGAAACAGAGAAATAAGTGGATATAGTTGTTAAAATATGTACATATCAGCTATTTGTTCTTTTAATGTGCATGCAAAAGCATGCACATGTAAACTGGTAAATGCAGTTGAAAGTGATTTAGCTGGAAGCTTATCTGCTTTAGTTTGTGTTACTCAGCATCGCGTGGTTTATATTGGTATTAGTCTAGATGCTGTAAATGTTCCTTTTACGGCTGTTTTCAGTCTCCGATTAATCTCCGAAACGTGATCGCCTGTGAGACCCAACTCATTGAATACACTTTTTTATCAGGTTCCTCAACTACTTCTTTTGTTTTCAAATAAGCAAAAGCGAAATTTGTACAGAATATGATGAATTCATTTTATTTCGTTTGTTTCTCGCCAGCTGCATACAACCCAGAATAATAGTTTACAAAATTAATATTTGAAACAAAGTTTAACATAATCATGCGAATGTTTGAACTTGGTTGAAATCAAAACTATATAAACATGTTAGACATGTAAACATAACTAAAATGTTGGAGAAAATGCTGTGACCGTATATATCCGAAGCAGAAGAAAGTGCCAGAAAACAAAATAGTGATTAGGCTTTAAGTGATTACATAATAAGAAAATTAAGAGATGATTGGAAACACTTGCGAATGATGTAAATTAAGTTCAGTTATTCAACTCAAAATGTGATATGATAACCCAATTAAATAAATTAGACTTAACAATCTGAAAATGGTGATGCAACGAAAAAGCTAAATTTGGCCTGAAGAGAAAATATGTTGACGTAATAATTCAAATCTAGAGAAGGAGTAATAACGACGATTCAATGACATAAGAGTTAAGCTATTAAACTGGTGTAATTAGACTGATGTAAAAGTCCAAACATTCTCATGATTTTGTTAAACTTTGTTTCAAATATTAATTTTGTGAAATATTATTCTGGGTTGTATGCAGCTGGCGAGAAACCAACGAAATAAAATGAATTCATCTTATTCTGCACAAATATTTGTTCTTGCTTATTTGAAAATAATAAAGGGAACAACGTGTATGAAAATTCTTTCTTTGCATTATTCGCATTATCATATTTCTGGGGTAACAACTTTGTTTATAATACGTCTCTATTCGTTTACATTCCTTTTTGAGTTTATCTATAAAGCGTAACTTTTAGCTCAATCGTAATGTTTTCTTTAATTCTAGATTGTAACTTACAGGACAAAATGTATGAAAGTTTGGATACTGTTCCCTCCAGGTTTCTTTTTCCATATGCATACCTTTAGCAGTGTACTCAAGACAGTAGTGTAGTGTTATTCTATTCCTTACCAATTTTGCAAATTTGTGTACTGAAAACCAGTGAGTAAATAATAAGGATATAACAGAACCGTGTCAAATGGTATAATATTCCACTAACTAATGGTTAAGGACAGAGTTATAAAATCTTAATTTGCAACTTTTGTTTAACGTACCCATTATGCTCATTGCGGAATTGTTTAAAATGCAGTGAAAAAAACATTTTTCATTTATAGATTCGTATCAGTCTTAAAGCCACACTCTGAACGTGAGTGGTAGTGATACCACCAAGTAGCCCAAGTAAAGTAGATAGATTTACCTTTGAGCGTTTGACTCAGTTGTTGAGTGTCACACGCCTTAACCAACTGGCTGCCGCTTTATCTGAACAATCATTTATTAGAAAACGTGTTTTACCCATTCTGTTTGATTCACTATCCTTAGATATCTGTTTAACGTTGTTTATATTATTCACTAAACATACAATAGTAGGGTCATAGTCTCTGAAGATTGTCTACTTGTTTGATTTTTATTCACGAGTACTATAGTGTCGCGCCGGACAGATATAACGATTGTCCACTGAATATGCTATATTTCTTATTAAAACAAATTGATTTGTCTAAAAGACAGCTTTCAGAATTTATTTCCTAATTGACAACTTAATTCACATACCCTTGTGGACTATGGCATACTGACAGCGCAAAGTGTAGTTTTTCCAAACAAGTATTTGAGCACTACAGTACATGGCTATGAAAGCAGTTCTATTTATAATTACGTTTTGGGACATCTGGTCATTTATGATCATATGTTCTGTCAACACAGTCATCTGTCAAATTAAACTGACTTTAATGAAGATTCGAGTAGAAATTTGCTTATAACAAGGGGTTTGTTGGCTGACTTTACCACTTTACACAACTTTGGTAACTGCGATTTGTATTGGAATTATGAAGTTTTAAATAAGATTTCAATATATCAGGTGGTTATATATATAGCTTATTGTCAATATTCAAAACATTGTTTTCTAGATCATGTTGTTTTATGTTGTTGAAGGTAGTAGGGAGAAGACAATGCTTCGTCTAGGCTTATTGCTAGCTGACGCACGTTGGTATGGCATACTTGCGATTCCTCGAGGACTGGTGCTCCTTATGGAATCCGGACCTGTGTCACCCAATTTTAGAATACAAGACATCTATCTCACCAGAGACCTTTAAAACTGTGATTTTTACAACTGATTGATCTGCTAAGTAGTGACCAATTTCATTCTTTACTGAATTCTACTGATCAAGTTTCGATCATATAGTAAAACAGTTACTACTCCATATTTGCAATTCTTTATTCGACGTATGAGTTAATAATCTTTCTGCCATTTATTCTCGTCCATTCGGTCGAAAAGATACGTCTGTTGTTATTTGCAATTCCTTCTTTTTACGAATCACTTTCTGGTATTACCCTCCTTGGCCCATATAGTTTAATCTCGAAGTTACTATTATCGTTCTTAATATCATTCGCACAAAATAAAAGCCATTTCTGTTCGGTCTGTTGCCTTAAAATGCAATAAAAGGTTTATTAAGTTTGCAGAACACATGACCAATAAACTATTTCTTTTAAGCTGTGAATTTTCACCAGCATCATGTGGAAATTAAGTATAATAAGTAGAAGTTTATATAGAAACACATCAGTCATGTAACCGGACACATTTTTTGGCTTCGAATGTGTCACTGTATTCGATGCTGGAACTTCCCAACATTTAAAAAAATCAGATAATTTTATTAGAATGTAGGTTATATTTTGTCTTCAATTCAATATCATCGTAATTTTATGTAGATACCAACCCACTTGTTTCCTTCTTAATCAACTTTGTAGTTTTTAGAGAGTGTTTAAAATCACTTCATCATTTGTTAATAATTAATGCATAAAAACAATTTATATGATTTAATGAATTATGAGGCATGAGAATGTACACTGTTGATGTATCTACCTATTTGTGTACAGTAAGGTTACAACTTCACTGATTATTTGTTTTTCATTCAATTGTACCGTAATCGATTTCTATGTAGATGTTTGTTTTACCTAGTTAATTGACTATGATTAAAAGAAGATACTTAAATTTTGAAATAATCCAATGCGTTTTAATGAATCGATTGAAAAATGTTTATCATAATTGAGAAAACAAGATTGTTATTAAAATATTTAAAAGAAATTTTTTCAATGAGGTTATCATAGCGACACACGTAAGCGAATAATATTGTTTCCAACTAGATCTTCATCAGGCTTCACTCTAATATACAATAACGTACATATGCAAATATGGAAAATGTTAAGCCAATCAAGGCAATTTGTAAGTCAATGATGATGATGAAATAGACTTATTACATGAAGTATCAGAATTAGTAAGTGTTGTAAATTGATAATCAAAAGGTAGGTGTACTAGTAGTGATATGAACGATAAAAACAACTTTAATAAATATTTCATTACAGGAAGTGGATTAAAACTTTTGCAGTTTAGACATTAAAATAATGATCGTCAAATGTAATTACGTAACAACGATGTGTTAATAAGCAGTTTTAATAAAATAAACGGTGGAAATAATAAAGAAAGTGAGGGGTGAGGGAAAAAAGGAGAAACAAACAATGTGGGAATTTCCCAGCTTTATTTGACCTGGGAAGAGATAAGGATGTCACATATTTCTTCTGATTATATAGATTAAGGTCATTGGACTGAATCCGTATGGCTTCTGATATGTGTAATAGGCGAATTCGAACCCCATAGGGAAGTTGTGGTGGTATTGGGTACATTATTTCAAATATATTCGTCCTTTCAATTACTTATTTATCAGGTGAGCTAGGATGGAGCTGCGGGCACCATTTGTTTGGCTTTTTTCAAACCAAGCTGGGAGATGTTCATTCATTCGTTGGTTAAGTTGCTTGGTTGTACGCCTTATGTAGTTTGCTCCACAGGAGCGGTTGAATTGATGTAAGCACATGAAACAGGCGAATTGAGGTAACTTATCTTTAGTTTGAGTAAACACAACTGGTCGAGTAGATAATGAAAAGCAAAATTTTACCACGCAAAATGTTATGTTTACTGCCTTCACTATTCTATCGTGAATTACGTCACCATTAACATCTCCGTTAAATGTTAATTTCATGAATAGGGGTTTCTTACCGACGGTCTATGTTACTGACCTTCTATTCTATACATTCATGTATTTCTTCACAAATGCTTTCGGTTATTCTAGTTCATGTTATCCACAAGGTTTTCAACGTCAAATATGAAGTTTTGCTTTTTTCAACTAGTTTTTGTTTAATTAAGGAGTGAAAAGTAAATATTTGATTGTAATCCTTGTTAAAAATGTCACTTCGAGCGTTTGGAGTTATTTCTAGCTGTTACACGCTAATATACTTCTCCTGCTAGATGTGTAAATGCTTGGTTTATCATACTTACTGTACAGTGAAAACATTGCGAATAACTTCACTTTTTATTTTGACAAAGCTCTTTTAAAAATACATCAACAATTGAACATTTTTGGATTTCCACTTAGGTGCAAACCTTAATGTAACTAAGTTTTACTTTAGTGTCCTTATATGTCAATATAAAGTGTTAATTGGTGTCAGACGGAAAACACCTGAATACGGTCACTGAATTGCATACAATGATCGTCTGAATTAGTGACTTTATTTTAATAAGATAATCAGTATCTGACAACTAATACAATCCCATCGACTAAATAATACCATAAATCCCTTTCACTTGTTCGATGTCGTGCAATAATTCACTGTAAAATTTTGCGGGTCATTTTTTGTCTACATTTATCGTACAGAAGTAATAAGATCACTTCTTCTGTATGATAAAGGCACTATCTTGTTGGGTTCCACACAATGACCACTAACCATTATTATGGCTCAGAATCCGTTACAGTGGTGTATATGTATTCACTCTTTGTTTTAGTATGCTTATCTCTCCCTTCGTGCACACCTTTCTATTTTCTCAAATCATATTCTCGATGTTTGATCTTTATCATTATCATTACTACAAGATTATTTCTGCCCTTTTGCGATTCATCTTGTTAATTTCGTCTCTTCGTACTAATGTGGTACGATAACTTTAGATTAGAATTAACTAATTTCGTCGTTTCCTAGCAGATTTGTTTTCTATCCTTAATCTAGTTATCCTATATTTACACTTATTTTACTTTCTCATTGCAGTATGAGGAGATTAGTCATTAGATAGATACATCTCAGTGCTTACCTGGTAATAGTCCCATAGTTCCAGATGAATTATTTGTTTTATTTTACACCCAAGAACTTGAAAATCAGTATATCAATGTCCGAAATGATGAAGCTCTAAAAGCTCGATTATCTATTCTTCTTTTGTTTCAGCTTATATCTCCCGCATTTTACACCTATTGATTGGTTATTAGCATCTGTGTTATAACAATGATGGATGCAAAGTAGAATAAATTTCACTTACTTAACTTTCTTTGTTTATTCTATGCTTATTATCATTTTCTATTGGTTGTATATTCATTTCGACTAATGTACACAGGTCTTCAGAGTTTGCGAGACGAGCAGGTCTTGATGGCGTCGCGTATATATTAGCCATCCGTTTTCGTGTATTTCAAGTGTTTTCACTTACACCGATTTTCGTTCTCTGCTCTCCGCTATTCTTTTTGGCTCAAAAATCAGGTAAATCGACGAATTCTTAGATAATGTTATTTTACACGAAATATAAGTTTATGTTGTTAATTTCAAATATTTTCAGTAGATCAAACTGAACATCACTGGTAATTCAGCAAAAATAACAGTTATAATACTATATCATTTCCCTAAAGAGGTACAATTTGTCTCTTGGTTTTATTCTCCACACAACTTTATTACTAGTTTTGGTATACAATAGACGCAGGCATTTTTACCCCGTTTTTAACCTTATCATGTATTTGTTTATATACAACATAAGCTTGTAAGTACCATCTAGTCTCATTAATGACAGCATGTGTAAATTTTTAAAACAGGAAGCATAAACAGACTAAAGTTATGTATTATTACTCATAGTTCTTTGCTATGCGCCCTGATAACTCCTTTTCGGACAATACACACTGGATCATGCTTCTACACAGTTAGTAGTTGGAAACATAAAGTTACATGCATATTTCCTATTTAACCTTGTTGATTAAGTCATAGTTACGCTTAAGATAAGTAACTCGGCATCGCGATGCACTACGAAAAAGTTCTAACTACCTTTTACTTTTTTAAGTGCATTGAACACAGGTGTTTTATTTTGGAGCTGTTGTTTTTTTACAAAATCATAGAAATTTCATGTTTATTAGTTGTAAGCATTTATACAAGATTTTACTCACTGTATTATTTTCTTTAGAAAATGGATTTCGACAGTTGACAATAGCTAATCTTGGGATAACAGATGTGTAAGTCCTTTTTAATACTTACTTCACTTGTTTGCTTTCTTACATTGTGGTTTGTTCATTGTCCAATTTGGTTGAATCTAATTGGCGAAGAGATGGATAGTTTTTATAATGCTAGTAAAAAAGTATTCATTCACTATTCAATTCACAGAATTTCCTCTATTAAATAATGCTTCTATTATCGCCTTTATTTTAATTTCAATAAAGTATTATCACTTCAAAGATCCCACACAATGCTGTGAGAAAATATCACTACACTACTGTTTGGGAGTTTTTATTGTACGTATGTATTTATGTTTGATCAAAGTACTAATTACTGTGTGATATTGGTAACCAGTTGTCCTTTAAATTTAAGATGAATATTTCTATTGAATTTACACTGAAGATTTGGTTTTTCTGAAGTGTCAAAACAATATCTGCGTTTACGTCATAATATTAATAATAACATTTGAATCAGTTTTTTTAATTATGCGCTTCAGTACAATATTTCGAAAGTAGTTCTCACCACATGCTCCTTTCAGCCGGATTTCAGTTAGTAAAATTACTAGGATGTTATCTGTTATTAAGCTGGAGTGTGCCAGCTTCATGGAATCGACCATAATACTGATGAGGCACAACATTGTTGGTCAATGTATTATTCCTCAAAAGGTTCTACATGAATCAACCAAAACGTATTTGGATTTGATATTAAAAATTAACCTAAGTTTAAAAATCACTTAGAGCCAGGAGACACTGGGAATATTTTTCATAGAAGTTTGCAATTCTTAAGGAGTTCACATCCACGACCCTACCATGCATCGAGGCCAAAGGCTTTGAGCCTTGTGATAAGCCCTTAACTTAGATGGTTGATTCCTGTGGACATCTTAGCAAAAGGTTTACTACCCATGGGGTACATATCTTTAACTTTTTTCTCATCTCACTTTTAGGGACTAAATCAAGTTTTAATAGTGGGATATTGCGATTTCTGTGTAAATAACATTTGCCTTTTATCCCCTTACTTGCGTTAAGCTTTGTAGTTACTACTGGGTTGATATTTAAATTTGCGTAGATAGTGCTGGGTTATAACAGTTGCTATGTAGCTCTATACAGTGTTATCCGTGAATCGCCACCTCAATCTCGACTTGGTATTCAGTTGAATCCACTTCTGATAGTAATAGGGCTTTTAGTGAAATCTAGTGATATTGTTATTGTACTGTTTGGCTGAACTGATTTGAATCCACTTTTTGAAAACTACTAATGACTAACAATCGGTCAATTGTTTACATGTAAGCAGATACTCTACTCTAACTACTATCTGTGACGATAAAACAGTTCAGTACGTACAAACAATATACTTATAGTTATGTATGTCCATACGTGACCAATTTTTCTTCTAGAAAAATTGATTTACGACATTTAGTCATTTGACTTCTCTTGACATTCGCGTAATTTAAATACTTGTAATAGATAGTCTATTAGAAACATATTTTCAATTCGTCACCATTTCATAAATAGTTCTACTGCTGAATGTTTTCATGCTACATTCTGACAATTCATAAGTAGTGTCCATCTCCGCCCTGTTTGTGTATTGATTACTTCTGATTGATTTTCAAGTGTTTTTTTTTAAATATTGTATTAAAGTTTTGCTAACTTTAATCACTCAGTGTACTTACTTTCTATAAACTAGAACAACATAAAAGCGATGAATATTGTTTCCACTGAAATCCTACTAAAGGTTTAATTTAATATGCACAGAGTTGTATTTGTATGCAAATACTCAAACATTTGAGTTGATTTATGGGTTAATGATGATTACAAAGATGACATGATAACAGTAACAGCCCAATTTTATTAATAATAATCTTAATATTCATTTGAATATTGATGACAGAAATTTACGACAACGATACATTTCAACATTGTAATGAATTTTAAAGATTACGTAACACTTAAAGGTGAAGTGTGTGTTTGTGAATGGACCTTATTTAAATAAAAGTATAAGTAAAAATAAAAATGTGGAATGTTGAAAATTGATCACTTTATTCACTTGATCTTTAATTACCAGTTGAACAACATGACAAGTTTCAAAATATGTTTATTAGTAGTTGTTACCTTTATAAATACATTATCAATGTTCTGTTATCATCATCATCATCATCAGCAGCAACGTAGAACCGGGCACAAACGCCTGTAGGTTCAAGTTGCCATACCACACTAGCACTACGACAGTGTTGAGGTAACGTATAGACAGAATACAAGAGGGAAGAGTAAAGTAAAGATGTCTAGAAAATAACAATAGAATTCAAGATTTAGATGAGGCTAAAGAGTGAATACACTTGCGCCACTGTGACCGATTCTGAGCCATAAGGCCTAGTGTCTCCAGCCATTTGTTGCGATCATCACGCGGACCCCAACCAGGTAGTCTACATCTACCTACATGGCTTAGACCAGTAGTCGAGGACTTCATGGACTAATGCCATGTTTTGGTTTGGCCGCCCCTACCCTTCTTCCATCCTACTTCAACCCTAGCCAACATCGCGCAACGGGGTAGACGATGGTCGGGCATGCGCAATACATGTCCCAGCCATCTCAGTCGATGAAGGTTTATGACCTCTTCGACTAATTTGCCGTGTTTCCCAAGAACCTTTTGTCTAAACCTCACTATTACTAATCCGGTTATTCCATGGTATACGAGTGATGTTCCGAAGATTCCTATGGTCAAATATCTGGAGACGACGCATATCTTGAGTTTTCATGGCCCACGTTTCGCAGCCATATGTTAAGATGGCGCGGATTGCTGCGCAGTACACCCGGCCTTTCGTTGAGACACGGATATCTCGTCTGCGCCACAAGTGCCGTAGATTGGCAAATGCCAATCGAGCTTTCTGGATCCGCGCTGAGATTTCGTCAGACACCGACCCACCAGGGGTGATGAGACTTCCGAGATAAGTGAAGCGATCAACGCATTCAATTACTTCACTCCCTATAACTAATTTGGGAAAAGAAGCAGGCCAGTCCTGGAGTAACATTTTGCATTTGGGAGGGGAGAAGCGCATCGCAAATATGCTTGCATTATTACTCAAGGTGTTCAAGAGACCTTGAATGCTGTGTGCGTCTTCACCAAACAGGACTATATCATCTGCATATTCTAAGTCGACGAGAGGACCTCCTGTTAGGAGACTAATTCCTGAGGAGTTAAAAGAAGTAAGTGAGATTTCTAAGAGTACATCTATGATGAAATTAAATAAAAAAGGGGATAAGGGGCAACCCTGACAGACCCCATTTGAGGATGAAATTTCTCGTGACAATTCGCCATATGCTCTGACTCGACCAGTGGTGACCGAGTAGAGAGCCTTTATAAGGTTAATGTACTTTTGAGGTACGCCTTTTAATGACAAACATTGCCACAAGACTTCACGGTCAACAGAGTCGAACGCTGCTTTTAAGTCAAGAAATACAACTATAGTTGGGCGTTGGTACATATGTCTATGTTCGAGGATCTGGCGCAGGGTGAATATGTGATCAATGCAACCTCGGCCAGGTCAGAAACCAGCCTGGTTTTCTTGAGTCTGTTGTTCCCTAGTGTTGGTTAAACGTCGGATGATTATAGTGGCTAATATTTTAGATACTTTATTAGTCAAACTGATTTGTTTGTGGTTATCACAAGAGGATTTCTGTTGCTTTTTGTAGACTGGAACAATCAGCGATCGAGACCAGTCAAATGGGATGGAGTTTAGTTCCCAGACTTTGGCTAGTATATCAGTCAGCCTGCATGCTAAAACTAGACCACCATCCTTAAAGATATCGGTAGATAACATATCAGGTCCTGCTGCTTTGCCTCGTTTCAATTTACTTATGACGTTTTCAACTTCACTGAGAGTTGGGGGGACCCGTGTCAGTTTTCCATTCGGGAAGCTTGGAGATTGTGGGTAAGCTAAGCGTGGCTGGGGGCCAGTTGAACCGTTTCTGAAAGTGTTCTTCCCATCGTTCTAATCTTCTAGATTGAGAGTAAATCATTGACCTGTCTTTTTCAGAGATAATTTCACTAACTGCCGATTTCTTGAAACCGGTGTCCTTGATAAGTCGGAACAGCTGTCTACTATTGCTTGCCTCTGCCGGTGCTTCTATTGCTTTTGCTTTTGCTGCCCACCACTGTTCACGATCCTTTCACAGACTCTTTGTCAGTCTACGTTTCAGTTGTCGTCGCTCATCATCATACTCCGAGCCTGCTGGGTCGAGTTTTCGAGCCTCCATCAGTTCCCTAGAAGTTCTAGAGATCCAATGGTCTTTCATAAACATTGGATTGGGGTTAGATGCTGATAGCGCTGCTGCGTTTACACCTGCTTTAAAATCATTCCAAGCTACTTTGCGGGTAACCTGTTCTGTTAACTGGACGATATAGTAAATGTGTACAAACACTAGGAGAAACGATACGTACCCTGTCATATAATTAAAGTGCATAGGGTATGGGGATTAATTTTAATGAACAGAAGATATTAATAAAATGCGTTCTATGTTATTAACGGTTTGACAGAGTTTCCTGAATGTAGAGGGAATACAGACATAAAAACAAAGGACAGAATAGTAGTTTAATTTATCAGGTAGGTTGCCCTGAAAAAAGTTGTATTAAGTTAACATATGACTAAATTTTTTATTACTTAGTATTTGTTGCGTGGTGGACAAGTGGAAGCATATAAAGCCATTCAGCGTATTTTATCACGTCTTTTCAAGTCTTCGATCACTGCATTTTATGATAATAGAAACTTTTATTCTTATGCTTTTGACACCTTTTCTGCATGATCTTATCACTTAAATGTGGCTCAGTCATGTGCTTAGGTTTTTCAGTATTATTAAAATGTTATTGATTAGTTACAATATTCCACTTACCTTGAAAGTTCCATCAGTTCTGGTGGGTTGACACTTTGTAAAATTTCAGTTCGTTTAGCTACTTTAGTAAAAGACACTAGTCTCCACTTCTGCAATGAAGTTGCCTTTTGATGTCAATCATATGAATTCTTTCTAAGACATAGTTGTAACAGTCAATCTAGTAACTACCTATCAAATGATTATCTTTATTCACTTTTAGTAAATGTCCAGATTGACCAAAGAAAACTTGACTGATCATACATTGATAAAAGCAAGTGTTCATGTTTTAGAAAAAGAATCTCTAGTCAAGTACACTTGTTAGTTTGCTCAAATCAATAAATGAGGAATTTATCACATTATAATCGTATCATATAAACATATTATCATAGAAAAAATTAATGGTTAACAAATACTTAGGCGGAAAATTTATAACCGAAGATGGTATTTATACAGTTTTAAACGTTGTATGGTTAGGATTACTTGTCAAAATTTGTCATTTATTGTTTACTTTTGCATCGCGAATGTATAAACCTGGCAAAAAAGTAGTTAAGGTTTTCTTTATGCTAAACTAATCATTATTTGTTTGTCAGATTTATGATCTGTTTATTCTGTTTCATTTGGAATGTTGCATATTCTTACCCACCAAATGATCTAGTTACAAAATAATTATATAAGAAAATAAGAAATAGTCATTTTGACGCTACATTTCTAAACAACAGTATTCTTTATGTTTACTTAATGGTCAAAAGCGTTGGTAACAGTCGATTTTAACTTGTTCCTAACATTCAATTCATATTGCTTAAGCTTCCATGTCAGTTCAATAAATTTTAAACCGATTGTCATCATTCAACGTAAATTGAAACTGATCTTAAAGCGGCTATCAAAGATTATATGCACCGTTTTACAGACTAAAATCAATTGTTGATTTAAGATGGTTTCGTGGAGATTGATATTTGATCTGTTGTTTTTATTCATCATGGATTGATTCAGTGCTCCATAGCTTTCAATGGTATTTCATCCAATATTAATCTGCGATGAATAAATGCAAATTAAAATCTATTGTGCTAAAAATCCTATGCAGATTATAGCTGCTCATTTTTCACTGTGTATCTGAAAGTTGATGTTCACTAAGTATATTTTATGGTAACACTAGTGAAAACTTATTAATATTAAATTAGTCTGAGGTAATTTACGGGAAGTTGTTTATGACTTATATTTCATGCTGTGTGGGACTTTTAGACAAGATGAACCTACATTCTAAGTAGAACTAATATTCGTTGTCGAGGCCAATTTTAGTTCACCCAACTTTCCATTGCATACGATGGATGCACCACAACTTAATCAACAAAATTCGACCTGCACTTAGGAATAGACAAAACTGATATTCATCATCATCAGCAACGTAGAAATTGATGTTAGTCACTACTCAGTGATCAGTTAGTGTATAAAATTTTATTAGTAGATAGGGTGGAAGAAGTTAAAATTGATACCAGTGAATAAACAATATATATGGGATTTACGATTGTTTGGAAAATGTAAGACAAACATGTCTCGCAGAATATAATGAGTTCATTCTGTTTTGAGGCATCTTATCAATTGCAAAGCATCTTTAAATTTCAGTATGTAATATAGTTATTATTAAAGATTTAATGTACTTATTGAAGTTGAAATTAATGTTTAGAACGGAACAGTAGCTCATAATAAGTAAAATAAAAGCCATTACATTTTATTTAACTTGGTTTCTACGCTATGAAATAGTAAAGGAGTGAGTTTATACTTACTAATAACGGAAGAAACATTATTTGGTTGTAATAAAAGTTAAGTAACAAATGATTATATAACTAAATAACATAATTAGAACGAAAGTCAGTTGAGTTTGTGCTCATCAATAAAAAAGCATATCCACAATAAGAAAGGATAGTTTACCACATCCTCTATACGCACGTACCTTAGTTCTGAAACTTGGTATCAATGTGTGTATGAAACGGGGTAAAATTTAGAGTACTTGAAGATACGTCCGCTATCCGAAAGGTATTTGAGATTGCGCTTCTGAAAACATGAATTTCAGGGGTGAGTTACTAGCATTGTGCTCAGAAAGCCTAACAGAAGCTTTTCTTTCAATCATTTTTTAGATATCTGCTACTAAATGTACGTGTAAATATGTAGAACATATGTGGTAGTATAATATAGCAAAATTTTATTTAGGTCAGCTCATTAACCATGTACAGACTTTTATACTTGACTACGGACCAAACCCTATCCAACACCACTAGATTACCTAAGTGAGATTAAGTGGAGTGGGATTCAAACCAGTGACTTATTGACTGAAAGTGTAGAGCCTTAACTACTGAACCAATGTCCCCTTTCAGGGATTTAGACTTGAAATTGTTTTGTATTTTAACCTTCTCTGAAGTTCATTATAAACCATCTAACTTTGATTTCAATTTCATGGTTGTTTTTTTCACTTTACTAGGTCAAGTGGATGTATACTATATATCATTATTGTCATTTCTATAACGTCATATTTTATAGCAACTGGATTCTGCTTTACTGAAGCATATATATGGCCAAGGAAGCTAAAAATATGTAATAGTTGGAAGACATCATATTTAAATTACAATGATGATAAATACGGTGGATCAAATACAAGGGCGGATACAAGTAGGGAGATGGAACATGATAGTCATAGTGATCAAGGAACAAATAATGTCCAAGACGATATTGTTGATATAGACGATTGTGAATGTGATCGAATTAATCAGGTAAATGTAATGTGTAATTATGAGAATCGGGTTTTTAAGAACAATATTGTGAATTTTTGTTGCATATTTTACTAAGTGAATAATAATACTACCACTCTTAGTAATGATTGTTTGATAAGGTCTTATTAAGAATGACGAAAATAGCAGATTTCTGTATATGTTTACTACTCAAAACGAAGCTGCATTCATGTGCGACGTTCATTTTGTGTTTTTCCCAGCACTTTTGGTTATGTGCGTTTCGTTCGTATTTCGAGTCCTCCACATTTGAGCGCTCTTATTAAGATTTCACTACACAATCCGATTTTTGTTGTTTTTTTTGTTTTTTGCTTGATGCGTCATAATTTTCTAAATTGTCGTATTCATGGAAGTCGTTTGCGGATAACTCCATACACTTGCAATGAAACCCTTTATTTATATCTGATGAATCTCATATGGGACGAAACGTGTTCCTAATTTTGAGAAATGTTATGAGGACTGGATATGTTACTTCCAATCAAGATTCAATTCATTTGTTAACACTGATCTCTGTATTTTATACATCGTACTTCACATTCCTTATAAATTTTAAATAAATTATTATTGGGTTTATTTCACTTTACATAATTTCATCCATATCAGGCATCAAGTGTAATCATGCTAACTGGTGTCCCAAGCAGTACTACAGTAGAATCATTTGTGAAAGAAATAAAAGAATTTTTCGAGTGAGTTTTTTCAGTATGTTCTCGTTTTAGATTTTCATTCAACTGTCTAAAATCTTCTTTCGATATCTTCACTTTCTTAGCGTACACTAAGTAGGAAGCTCAAAAGGAAATGAACTTATGTTCCGATAGAAAGATATTGAGTTTGGCTCTAGCTTAAAGTTCGTTTAGTTCGTCATATTCAACTTAGAACCCGCAATGAATGTATTCTACCTAAACTGTACCGCATCAGCATGACCAGATGAATAGCAAAGATTTTGAAATAATGTAGTAGCATTGGCATTGAGAACGAAATTAAAGATATGTATGATTAAACACTAAAACTCAAAATTTATCATAAAATACTACGTTAATGTTTTCGGATCATTGTAATGGATTCCGAGATATGTATCTAATGTCTTCAACTACTGATCACTGCAATCACGCAGATTGTAACCAGTTGGTCTGTATTCAGCACTATGATTTAGTCTAACAGACAATAACTTCATTTAATGATGCCATGTTATGGTTTGTCTGCTGTTAGCTTTTTTCCAACCTATTGCTGTTTTACCTAACTTCTTAAGTTGATGTAAGTTACAGTCTGGCATATATATATTACTTGGTCTTTGATCCCAAAATATGCAAACAGTGTTTTAAAAGCATCTGTTATCGGAACCCCATAGCCCATAAATGTCTTCCATTTTTATAACCTACATTTTACATTCATAGTGCAATAAGAAGTATATTGCTTTGTAGTAATTTGCGGTATACTCTTTGGGTTTATTTTTGAAAATATTTATTCATCTCAATAGTTTAGCAGTAAACCTTTCTATGGTAAGTTTAGTTGCTTTACATTTAGATAAGTCAAATGACACATACTTTTTCCAGTATTTTTCAAATCATATTCAATTCTTAACTGATTTTCTCCTAAAAGATGCATTGTTGCCATGTTGATCAAATACATTCTATAAAAAGAAATCATCTTTGATTTCTTACCACATTTTTATGTTTTATTAAAAAAACATTAAATCCATTTTCTGTCAAATGAATATCGCCTATGTTTTTCATCATTGTAGAAACTGAGCATATCAACTTACGTTTTTTTTTATTTTACAATATATTAATCATAGAAAAGCATTAAGTACTTTATTCTTTCTTTAGTTTCTCTAGATATACGCCTATGTTTGTGATTTTTATTTTTCGAAATACTTTAACCATCACTAGTTCGCATTAATACATGATTGGTTAATTTATTTGCCTTACCATATTATAGGGTGTTGTGTTTATATCATTTTTATGTGAATGGCGATGTTTTTTATGCTACGACAGTAGCAACAACAGATGATAATAATACTGTTGGATATACAATAACGTTGTAGTTTTGATAAGAATTAGACATAGTTAGTATCCTTTGTTTATTTAGATAGTAAATCTTAGTTTTATTTCCCTTTGTCATTTCAATTACGTAAATTTGACATTGTAACTTTTAAATATTGTTTGACACGCAAAACGTTTAGTCATTATGTTAGTTCTCAGTTTTATGTCAGATGTACATATAGATGTTCAGGGGATGGACATAGCTACAGTGTGTGCCTTGTTAAAGAACTTAAAACTTCAGCGTACTATTAACTATTGATATATTACAACCATTTTTTGTATTATTTTTATCATTAAACTATTAATCACAAATTGCTAGAATGAATTCGCAATTATTAGATTTCAAAAATTGTAATCTATTTTTATTATTCCGTGTGATTTTCTCCATTTAATATAACCAGAACGATAATATTTACAGAATACATTGAATTCATTGCATTTTGCTACATTCTCTTCAGCTAAAAACACGCAACTAGTTTTACCTAATGTATTATGCTAATATAACTAAACATCATGATATACTTGATTAAATATAACGCAGATTGGTGTTTGCAGGGTACCATTGACAACCAGGGAGCACTGGACACAGCTGTTTCGTTCTAGTGTGGAACTCCTCAGCAGTGCGCACCCCAGATAACCGTCCCAGTTGAATTATGATATACATTGTTCACCTAACAAAAGACAAAATTCAAACAGAATATAATAGAGTATTTATGAATGATTGATGTCATGGTTGTAAAAACTATTTACGGTGACTTAATTACACTGTATAATGATAAAGATAGGTTGAGTTAAGAAACAGGCTGAAAACATCAGAATTAAATTCACTGAATTGTACTTGTCACTAAATGAATGAAGAATAGATAAAAATAGTAATCACTTCTCATATTGTCAAAAACGTTTATTAATCTATACAGATGATAATCTAATTCAATACTTGTGAACAATTGCTACATCGAGACAATCAGCTTAGGATGCATATATAGTAACATAGACTGATCAATTATGTATGGTCCATAGCAAATCAATGGGAAGATCTAGATACATTCTAATTAATTAATTGCAAAGATAGAAGTGATGTATCCCTAAAACACTAATAATCTGATTAAAATTTATTAAAATAATCAGAAACATTTTTATATAGAAATGAATGAACTAAAATCTATTGAAGGCGACTTGACTGCATAGCAAAAATAAATAAAGTCAATCAACTCAATTTAGAAACAATAATATTTGGAAATGAGAATGAAAGTTATGTTGATGTAAAGAGAAAAAAATCAGTGTACACATTAAATAGCTCCCATTTTGGCCGATATTTTCCCAGCCAAACTAGAAAACGATCTCTAAAACATTTAATTCAAAAGTTCACATTCTACTCTCCTTTGTTAAAATAATATATCACAATTAAAAATTCCTAGGCAGTTTGGTGAAGCACACTCAACCTTCAAGTTCACAATTGAAGAAGAATATGAAGGTAGAATAGCATTTTTAGATATTCTACTAACCAAAGGAGTTGATGCATCAATAAAAAGGAACTTAAACTGGAAAAGTGCATAGACAGGGCAATATACACATTTTCTTAGTTGTGTACCTTTGCACTACAGATGAAATCTGATAAAGAAAACAAAGGTAGCATGAAAAACATCGTGAACTATACTTTACTCTGAATACAATATCGATATTACCAGCGTATGTTTTGTGTAAGTACAAATTATATCTGAACACACAAAGGGTAGGTTAAACTTTAATACAGCTAAAGCCTCAATATACCCTAAACAACTCTTGAACAACACAACACTGCCTGACTTAATAGCCTGTCTCAGCTAAATGTGTAACAACAGACGATGATGGTCGTTAATTCTGTGCTCCCATTCTGTCATTAGAGGTCATTTGTTTTTGAAGCCATTTAGGTATGTGTTTAACGACACCTACACAAATCGCGATTAGTCCTCCCTATGTATGTGTGTTTACACACACAGTCAGAGTGATGAACGCAGTGGGGTGTGATGTATTCGTTAAAATGTTATCTACGATTGCTTATAATCATAGCCCTGGACTTTTCGATTAGAATGACAGATAAATAATATGTTCTATTGATGATTTAAGTCGTTGGTTTAATTTAAGTATATTTGAATTACCTCTGGTAGGGTGATATAGATGGGCTTCTTAGAAGCTATAAATATAGTAGGTTTCAACATACTATTACTATTGCCTTTGCAACGATTTACAAACGTTTTTAGGTATGGATTCAACATCACTGTTTCTATTAACGAACTTTCACTTAATTCAATAGTGTCACTTGTGCAAATATAATTGATCCTATTGAATAAACTTTTTACTTAACCTCTTTTACACTGTATTGGACAATAACTATGAAAGCATAGATACTACTCAGTCCATGTAGGTGTTTTGTAAATGGAACGCTTGATTGAAGTTAGTAGATATAATTCATCAATTTATTTTTGCCGTTCAACGTTTTTAGTGTACATTAATTGAAAAAAACGTTTGAAGTGTTTCAGGTGATACATTCTACGGAAAACACGTCAACTTATAAGTGTCAGCGTACTCGATGAAGAACGTTTTATGTTATATAGACTCAACATAACAGATGTTGTATGCAGATAGTGCATAACGTATGGTAGCTCTATCATCACTGACAAACGTCTAACTAATGCCCTTGCCATAACACTGTCTCAGAAGAAAGCTAAATGTCTCCCGATCATGTCAAGCTACAAACACGAAATCTATCGGAATTGCTTTCATTGATGGGTCCAAAGGAAGTAACTAGCAAAGTGGCATACCCTCTTTGTTAAACTTGTAGGTTCGTTGATATCCACGATGTCCAAAGAATGGTGAGCCAGATTTTTCCGACCACGTGATGAGAAAAAGCAACACTGAAGATTTGCGTCTATATTACTTACGGTCAGTGCTTTGCCTCCAAATTCGACGATATGGGCTGCGAAATTTTCAAAACTATCTATTAAATAAAATAAATGTTAAAATTTAAACATACTTGGAATTTCTGATTGCTTAAATACCCGGTGACGCATACTGGAGACACCTCGTACGATTATTTACTCCAGTAAGTTGCACATGCAAATCCAATCACGACAAACGCTGTAGCTCATGATATCAATGGTGGGAAAGTTTTCCTTATCTGATCTTGTGTACCAACGAGGTTATGGGGTTTGCCCGTGTACAACACGCAGCATATCGTGGCTGTGGTCGGTTGACCATCATGTTACTACATACAATCTCTTCTCTATCAGAACATGTGCAAAAGATCCACATCCAACCGATTGTCTGTATTATTGGATACTAGGTACCTCGAGGAAGTGACCATCATGATAACGAGGATATTGTTGGTCGATGTCAATCCTCTTTCACCTGGCATATGCATTTAATATAAAAGTTATTTACTCTACGATAACCGTCACGGATAGTGTAATGATAGATGGTTTCACTTCCATACATTATTAATTGTCTTACAAACTCTTCTGTTCGAAATTTAACACCTATGAACATCTCCCGAAAAATATTGCGGGCATCACTGTTCATGATTGGCGTAAGCCAAAATGACTATGCTGATAAAAAGTTGCAAATTGACAAGCAGACTGCAAAACCACTAATTTTATTGAGGTGGAATCAGATTTATGATTGAACGTTTGTAAATACATTTATAATTGGTCATAGTGGAGATGGGAAGAGAGGAGGGAACTAATCGAATACATTTCACACCTTTAGTAATATAATCGCCTTAGCCTGCATGAATAACATTCCAAAAGATAGTTCAAAATTCCAGAAACTAGACTGCATAATACTCAACTTTGTGTACTTCATTTTCAAAAATACAAATTATAAACTCGTTATGTTTGTTGGCTTCTTGTAGCTTCGAGAAATATGACTAGAAAAAACAGTCAGTCTACTATCTGTCATTATTTAACTGTTATGACTAAAATTGCACATGGTTGCATAAATCAAATAGCACATCACTACGCACCACGACTAATAAGTTAGAATTTGTGTCAACTAAATTATTCAAAGTAAAAGAAAAACAATTAAGAAGTTCAAAATCAAATGACAGTTACTTCGGAACGCAAGAAATTATAACAATAGTTTGTAGGTCGAATGGAAGGTTGCAATTAGAAAAAGTGTAAAACCAACATTTTTAATAAATATGAATTAATCATATGAATACCTAACTTCAAAAAAATTATATCTTCTAAGTTTATCCTTCTCACTTATCCCGACCGTGCTGCTACCTTGACGTGGTGGTCGGGCTTGCCTATCGTGATGACTCAATCGGGCTATACTGGCTGGAACAATCGTTCCTCTAGGTCCTACCATGCCAGGCAGGTCGGTTGAAGAGCGGTGAGACCAAAAGCAGCGAATATAAGGTCCGAGGACGAAGTCGTACTGCCGGCTGTACAGGGGTGTGACGGCAGTAAGGTGTTTTCTTTGGACAACCAGCATAGCAGCGATGCTGCCTTCCCACAAAGGAAGGGCGGGGTTAGAAAAGGCCGACCCTAAAGATGCACACCTCACCTTACTCCACGGATTTCCGTCTCCGGCAGTAAGGCCTCAACAAGTACGGAGCTACAACAACAACGAGAACCTCTCTCAAAAAGGCCGTGTGTGACCGGCCTCAAGCAGTTGTTCCTTGGGCACTGCAGTCACGCTCCCAGGTCTTTCAGGCCAACCCTAACACATTTTGCTTTTCAGGTTCATCAAGAAGAACCCTTCCACAGCGTGGGTAACTGGGAAGAGATAACCGCCCTCATGCCGCTAACAACACGCAAGATCACCGCCATTTTAATCAAACTCCTATTCCTAATGTTTATCCTGCCCCCACCTTCAAGCCTAAATCCTTATCTTCAACTTCCTCCTGTGTCATTAGTGCTAACGATTCCGGCCCACAAAATAACGTTCCTAGCATACTAAGACCACGCCCCAAACTTCACATTGGTGCATTCAATGTACGAACCCTGTGTCAAATAGGGCAACAAGCCTTTCTAGCTAGGACATTAGAATCCCGCGCCATTGATGTATGTTGCGTCTCCGAAACACGCATACAGGATCCTAGCGTGGTCATTCACTTGACCTCACTTAGTCAGAATGAACAACCTTCGCGATACACTCTTCGTTTATCTGGCAATTCAACAGCAACTTCTCGTGGGCTCGCTGGTGTAGGTATTGCGTTAAGTAAGAAAGCAGAACAGGCGCTTCTTGAATGGATTCCTGTGGACAGTCGCCTATGTGCCGTCCGACTAAATGGTTCAGTAAGAACTCGGAGAGATAGGGACACACGCCGTTGTCTTTTCGTTGTTTCTGCCTACGCTCCCACCGACTGCAGCCTGGATGAAGTGAAAGATGAATTCTACAGAAAACTTTCTGAACTACTTCATAGCGCCAAACACTCAAATTTGGTAATCTTGGCTGGTGATTTTAACGCCCAAATAGGTAGCTTGAACCAATCTGAAAGACATTTAGGTGGATGCTTCAGTATTCCAGCTCAGAGAACGGATAACGGCGACCGTCTGCTGCAGCTTTGCTCAGATAATCGGTTATTTGTAGCCAACACGAACTTTAAGCATAAGGAACGATATCGTTTAACATGGAGACCTCCTGGCCCTACTCAACGGTGGACTCAAATAGACCATATTGCGACTAGTTACCGTTGGAGAGGCTCGATAGAAGATTGCCGATCTTTCTGGAGTACATGTTTTGACTCCGACCACGCTCTAGTGAGAGCACGCGTTTGCTTGCGTCTTACCGGGCGAAGAAAAACTACCACAGGAAAACCTTTTCGAATTCAGTTTAGTAATGAACCAGCCAAGATTAAATTCCAGGAACAACTGAGGAATCACTTAGGCAATTATAAAGATGCGTCCCGACTAGATACTGCTTGGCAAGATGTTCAAGCAGCTGTGGCATCTACAATGATATCTATCCAGGACTTAAATCAACATGTTAAGAAAAATCAATGGATCTCAATGGCTTCTGTTGATTTAATAGACTCCCGAAGACTTATCCCATTGGGCTCCGAACACGATTATGAGCGATGAGTAATCAGGCATAAACTGACGAAAAGTCTGCGAAACAACCGTGAGCAGTGGTGGGCAACGAAAGCAAAGGAAATGGAAAAGGCAGCGGCGATAGGTAACATTAGACAACTTTTCAAGTTGATAAAAGAAACTGGGGTTAGAAAATCCAGCGTTAGTGAGACGATTTCCGAAAAAGATGGAACGCTTATTAGCTCTCAGTCTATACGTTTAGAACGGTGGGCTGAACACTTCAAGGAACAGTTTAGTTGGCCTTCAGCTACTTTAAAACTTCCCACTATTTCGAGACAGCCAGAATGGAAAGTCGACTTAGGTCCCCCGACTCTTATCGAAGTCGAAAAAGCTATAGCCAATCTAAGGCGAGGCAAAGCAGCGGGTCCAGACGGATTATCCGCAGAGGCCTTTAAGGATGGTGGTCCCACTTTGACAACCAGACTGACTGATATTTTGACTAAGGTTTGGGAACTTGACATAATTCCGTCTGACTGGTGTCGATCGTTAATCGTCCCAGTATATAAGAAAGGGTCAAAATCGTCCTGTAATAACCATAGAGGAATTAGTTTGACTAATATAGTGTCTAAAATACTAGCTTCTATAATTATCATCAGACGCTTAACTGCAACTCGTGATCTCCAAATACGAGAAAATCAGGCTGGTTTCAGACTTGGTCGCGGTTGTATAGAACAGATATTCACCGTTCGTCAGATCTTAGAACACAGACATACTTTTCGGCGGCCGACAATAGTGGTTTTCCTTGACTTGAGAGCGGCATTCGACTCCATAGACCGTGAAGTTCTATGGCAGTGTCTTTCATTGAAAGGCGTGCCCCAAAAGTACACAAAACTTGTTAAGGCTCTTTACTCAAGCACTATTAGTCGTGTCAGAGCATATGGCGAACTGTCGTCTGAACTTGTAACCTCAAGTGGTGTCCGTCAAGGCTGCCCACTTTCCCCATTTTTGTTTAATTTCATAGTTGACATACTGTTAGAAATTACACTTTCATCGTCTGACTTTTCAGGAATCGATCTCCTACCAGGAGATCCACTTATTCACTTAGAATATGCTGACGATATAGTCCTGTTCGACGAAGACGCTGATACGATGAAGAAACTTTTAACTGCAATAAGCTCGAATGCAAGCATTTTCGGAATGCGTTTCTCCCTCTCCAAATGCAAACTATTGCTGCAGGACTGGTTCTCGTCAACACCTGAACTAAAGATAGGGAGTGAAGTAGTTGAGCACGTCGACCACTTCACTTATCTTGGAAGTCTGATTAGCCCTAATGGCTTGGTCTCTGACGAAATCTCAGTACGAATTCAAAAAGCTCGTTTGGCTTTTGCCAACTTACGTCACCTATGGCGTAGACGAGATATTCGTCTCTCAACGAAAGGGAGAGTGTACTGCGCAACAGTTCGCTCTGTCTTACTGTATGGGTGTGAGACGTGGCCATTAAGGGTAGATGACACTCGACGGTTGTTAGTTTTTGACCATCGATGTCTACGAAACATCGCTCGCGTTAGTTGGGATCACCGAGTAAGTAATAACGAGGTTAGACGACGGGTGTTAGGCAAATGTGGTAAACCAGTCGATGAGGTTGTGAATCTTCATCGACTGAGGTGGTTGGGACATGTGTTGCGTATGCCCAACCACCGTCTTCCTCGACGCGCAATGCTGGCTGATATAGGAATAAGATGGAAGAGAGTTAGGGGTGGCCAAACTAAAACATGGCATCAGTCCTTAAAGTCGCTGACTGCCGGTTTAAGTCGTGTCGGTAGCTGCAGACTACCTGGATGGGGTCCTCGCGATTACCGTAACCAGTGGCTAGAAACACTTAGTGACATGGCCCAGAATCGGTCACAATGGCGTAGATGTATTCACTCATTGTCCTCCCTTAAATCATGAGCTTTAAATTATTGCATAACTTTCTTTTAACGCCTCCTGAACCCTATTCTATACGTTCACATTCCTTGTTACTATTATTTTATTTTATTGAAGTGATTTCTACTAGTGGTGGTGGTGTTAATCTTGCAGTGCCATGGTGGTATGTCAACTTGAACCGATGCACACATGTGCCAGGTTCTATGTTGATTGTACATACATACATTCTCACTTATCTCTCTCCGTGGTAATAAGAATCTTGAAATTATTTTACTTAATTCGATAAACTTCTTCATACGATTTTCATGAATTGTGAATTAAGCATAAGTGAAATACTGTACTGAAGTAATTTTTTTTAATAAATTAGTTAATGTTTTTGTGATTTTTATTAGAATTGTTTGATTTTTAATTCACTTTAACTGGTGAAAATCTCATTACTGGAAAAGTCATCCACAGATTTTCTTTATTATCTCTAATTGTATGAATTACTCGCTTATATTTAAAATCATATACGTGTAATATTATGAATAAAAATCAGATTTACTAGGTGTTTTGTCAGAGAATGCTTAGCATGTTGGTTCGTTTACTTATCTCTATTCAATAGAGGGTGTATTACATATATTAAAAAATGATATGAAATGACTTTTTTTTCTAACATGTTTCATTTGCACTTAAGTAGCTATGGTAATCAGTAACATGTACAATGTTCAATCAGTGTGCTTTATTCAATATTTTCAGTTATTTTGTTCTTTATTTAATTAGATAGGTGCTGCAAACTAGAGTGTCATGTTTATCATATTTTTCATTCTAATCTCTTTCATTATTGTTATATTTTTCATTTAACATACCGAGCTTTCTTACACTGACATTTTCATCAGAGTCATTTACGAATAATTCAAGATAGTCGAAATGAAATCATTAATGTAAATTACTGTTTTATATGCAACATTCGTCTTCCAGATGAACGGAAATATATTCGGCAATTCATGAACACTCAGAAATTTGAAGATAACCTCAGCTCAACTAAATTTATTTTTCAGAACACTCGCTTTTTTTTTTTAAGAAGACTAATAAGCATCTAATAGATTTTCAATCTCGGATGAACTTCTTAAAAGCGAAAACGATTCGCTTTCTCTTCCGAGAATAAGGTTGTACTTGTGTTTTTCCGCCTTGTTTTACAAAAAAACTTAATTAGGTCTGGTATCACCCATTTGTTAAATAAAGGTATTTATGGAAATTCTGTGCATGTCATAATCCATTAACTATTTTTAATGACAATCCGTGTTATCTAGTTCTAATTTACTTATCATTTTGTACTCTCTTTGTACCATGTAGTAAATTCCAAGAAATGCAATTTACTTGTTTAAATGCCATAAGTCATGTTATCAGGACTCATAAATTGCATTCAATATAACATAGGAGCTTGCAAATTGAAACTATTATACAGTATATCAGAATGGTGGGCGAAATCAACATGAAGGGTCTGCAGTGGTCTTAATTGTTTCAGTGATCAGGAAATGTCTTCATGATTAATAACTTGAAACAGGAATTCCAGTCTATGCAATACTGTAATCCTACATTTTTTATAAATCTGAATGCATCTCCGCCAATATATTTGGTGTTTTGACTAGTGTCATTCTGGATTTCGTGATCATACTTTACAGTTGTCTTGTGCGTATTCTACTCTACTTAACCAATAACCCACGGTCTCAACAGATGACTGAACCTGTTGTTTATGAACTATGTAGAATAAATGTTGTAATGGAATGAAGATAGGTTTTATATATTAAGAAGCAAATACTTGGAATGTTTACTGTCATTCCTTTTTTGATTCATATGATATTCTCTCTTTAAAAACTCATTTACTGTAGAATTAATCATCCAGGCGTAAAGATGCAGTGGATTGAACCAGTTTATTTAGTTCGACAATTGATGGAACTTGAACAAGCAAAGTGAGTTCATTAGGCATTGTTTGAGGGTGGATGGAAGCGGCAGAAGATGATTTTGATGTATTACTTTATATTATATAATTTTTTTGCTTATTACCTTTAATTATTTAGAACTAGGATATAACTATATTATTGTTGTATATTTTTATAAAGGAAGTGAAGTTCTGCTTAAAAGAACAAGTAGTTGTGACAACAGTATGAAGAACATTATCTTAAGTCACAACTTATGACAAACTCAGCTAAAATTGTCAGGTTTGAGCCATATTCTCTTAGTTATAAGTCATTCTAAGTCTTACTAGTGCAGAAAAGATTTATAACATTTATTAAAGTAGGAAACTATTTCACCTCGCAATTCTTAATTGTTTTTTTAAGTTGGATTGTGACTAGCAAGCGGAATCCAGGCTGACCAGTTTCAGTCCATTACAAATCAACGGGAAAATACAGGCTTATTCTAATTACATATATACCCGTTGTATAAGTGTGATTGTCTGGACACGGTAGCGTAGTGGTGAACGCGGTGGTGTTTGACACAAAGTAGACTGTTGTCGAATCGCAGTGTGAACATCAACTTTGAGATACAAGTACATCCAGCCGATGAATCCCAAATAAGATGAAACGCGCGTCATGGATTCCGCTTTCCAGTCACAATCCAACTTAAATATTACTTGTGTACTATCGCTATGTCGAGGCGATCAGCTCACGATGCACATATGGCAACAGAAGCTGACCAGTTTAAATCCACTACAAATCAACGGGGAAATACAAGCTTATTTTAATTGTTTTTTACAAATATTATCTTAATATTCGAAATATTATCTAGTTTCTGAAACTGAAAACAGAATTTGCATACCAGATACCTTCCACTTATCATTCTGAAGCTCATTTCTACTAAACCATAATTTTATAAAGCTCATATCAATGAAAAGTGACATTTGTAATGTGGTGGAGAATTTGTTTTTATGTAGGACACGAATGCTTCACAAGGAGTAGTAGATATTGATTGATTGATTAATGAATGTCATTTATACCTTCTTAACTGAACTATTAGTCATCAACTCCACAGTTTCTTACATTGTTTCTTCACTTCACAATTATTCTTTAAATCAAATGTAGGCTCTGCATTGTTCTAGAATAAATTAACTGTTAATCTCCTACATTTTAAGTTTAAATTAGTCTATGATACTTGTAACTGGCTTTAATAAAGCTGTTTAACTAATATCTCGGTTACACAAGATTATATCAGCAGTATCTGAATGGGTTCAGATACTACTTTTCTTTTATTTTTCAAAATATCATTTCAGTCATATATATATATATATATATATATATATATATATGTATATGGTGACCTTTTTGGCCAGGTAGCTAAGAAACTAATTGAACTAAGCTTACAAAACCTTGACAGAATTACACTAAAGTTGACAAATTGACGCAGAATTATCGAAGGTACCTCCCATATAAAGTAACTCTTTAGGTGCCAGAATATCAGCTTGTTTAAATCACAGAATACCCTACAGCGTATGATAAATGAACTAGGGGATTTGTTTATAGGAACCAGAGTAACAGGTCTCGGCGAAAATTACAGCTCGAAAACGAAAAAAGATGAAGTAACAGATAATAAACCAAGAGAAATACAAAAAACTTGTGAATTAAACGTTTAAAAAATGTACAGTTTTGAAATATAAATCCCTTACTATTCATGGCGTCGCAATAATATGAATATTCATAATTTGAATATTTTTTGCGTCTCCCCGTTAATGTTGTTAAGAGCTGAATTTGATCATTCTCTGTCACGATCCTAAAATATTGAGCAAGTTGTCTTTATGCAGCATTAATTCACAAATTTAATTAATGTTGCATTGATGACAGGTGAACTCTAGAATGCACATTTCACCTTATTTGGAGACTTTTTAACTGGGTTTACCTGTCTCACCCTTCTATCGGTGTTCACATCAAGACTCCATTCAGTCGTGTCAAACGATATCACTTTGTCCACTGAGTTCAGACAGTCACTGATTAAATTTAACGATAATAACGGGGAAACATAAACACTCCACTTATATTCATACCCACTGTACATGTGTGATTGTTGTAGCTCGATGGATACGGTAGTGGAATTTTACACGAATGGACTGAGGTCGAGTTTCCTTATAAACATCAACACACATTTAGATGGTACAGTCAGCTGACGAATCTTAAAGTGGGGGGATGAAACGTTTGCCTTAGATCCCACTTGCCCAGTCAGTTTTAATTATAATATGAATATCCTTTCATCGTTTTAATAATGATGGTTTCATTTTAGAAATGAAACAGAGATTTATTTGCGCACTGCAGATGAGGATTTAAGAGCCACTGGTAAACAGCCAATTTATTACAAATTTGGTATTTGTTGCCATGCATTGCGTTTGTGTAAATCAAAAGCTAATGCAATTGAAGTGTATAATGAACAATTGGATTTACTTCAAACACAGATCAACACATTTTACGCAACTACTGGTCTGTCGAATGCTGAATATTTAATAAAAGAAAATGCAGGAAAGAATTACACTGATTTACTGAATATACCACATACTGGCATTGTTTTTATCGGTTTAGAAAATTCCGAACAAGCTCTCAGGTTAGTGATATTAATTTTTTTCGATTGTGTAATGTGTGATTCTATGTAATGCCTAACTTTGTTAGTTATATGGACTACTAATGATATGTAAAGACTACGATACATAACTAAAGAGTCGTTTGATGGTATCCTTTTCAATTGAGCGATAAGAAAACATTTTTTGTAGATGTTTTGGGTACAGTTTTCTTGTACCCTCGTGATCTTTATTTTAGTATTTATATTTCAAAATCAATAAAATGTTATGAAACTTAACGAAAAAAATTGCTTGTTTGTAAAAGGTTTGTAAATATGGTTAATTACTATAACTGGTCAATATACCTAAATTGATACTGTTTTATAATCGCGTTTCCTATCCTTCCAGACTTTTATCATCATATACAATCTGTCCGCTACGTATATTCCATATCAATAATACCATACATATACGAAGTTATTGTAAACACCATCGTCCCTGGAGTAATTTGTGTTCTGTTAGAAAGCCAAAGAACTCTCATCTTTTCAACCATGTACATTTAGCTCCGCCCCCATCAGACTTACTATGGTATGAACAAAATATTTATCCTATATTTTTCCTTTCCATCAATATATATATTTCCGAATGAAGGGTTTTATCGTTGCTTTAGCTATAATCTTTGTGCACTATGATATTATTTTGAATGTTACAGTATCTTTAAGTAGGCAATTTGCAAAGGGCAGTTTATAAGTCAGTGAGGAAATAGAGAACAAGGATTCATCCGCAACGCTAAAATAAATACGGTAGTCGTAATAAAGTTTAGTAATAATAATGTTGACGATAGTCTGCTTAACGTTTTTCAGTGAAATTGTGAATTTGTTGTTTGTACTGATTTGTCCAGTTTGCGATCGAAATCCTAAAGTCAAAGAGTAATTTCCATTTGTGTTTTATGTTTGCTATAAATAGATAGGCAAATTTGGTCTCAGTAGTTCAACTCACTGTGTATTCTAATAACCCGGTATAACGTTATAAACTCATAATGTACACTTGTAATAAATTGATGTCGTGTATCCTTTGTCTTGATAAGCAGTGTAAATTCAAGTTTGCATTATGTATATTACTTGAAATCTCTAAATTTTAAACTAAGTTAAGTAATGAACTGCAGTTAACTGAGACAAAAAAGATTAAGTAATATTACTCGATCACCGTTTCTAAAAGCATGCAATTTCAATTGTTTCATTAATAAGCCAGCAGCGAAATACGTCGAATTCATGTAGGAAGAGACATTCCATTCCTTGTAGTGTTTTACAGTACTCACAACGTAAGCTTTATATTGATGTTGTAGTGTATAACTTGTCATACCACGCCTATATTTCAAATTTAAGCATACTGGCTATTGAATAATGACATACTAGTTTAGAAGAAAATGCCTTTATTTAATTTGTGTATCCAATCAGATTCTAAAACATTCACTATTAAAGTATGGTCCTGGGGTATGATTTTCAGATTTGAACAACTGTTTTACCTAATTATAACTAGCCGTTATCAGTAATATCTATATCACGATTCGAAATGACTTTTACACCAAATTACCTTCTATGATATCTATTAACTGGTGCCTGCAACTTATTTTCAATATGTGGAATTTCTAAGCATTTTCACTCACACAAACTATAACGTTATGTAACCTGTTCATAGGTTCAATGTAACTTCCACAACATATCAGGGACATAAATGGTGGTTACGTGTAATTGCAATTCGCCTAGCTGTTGTTTTATTGGCGTTCCTATTAACATCACCTGTCTATATACTTACGATTGTAAATTCCTTTGGATTGATGGATTGGCTGGGCAGAATTTCGGTGAGTATTCTACATACATTTCAAACATTATCTATCAAGCAAAATGCTTCAATTCGTCTTGTTGTCTGTATTCATTGATTTTGACTGTATGCCTTTAGGAACCAAAGAACACTGGACATCTGTTTCTTTCCTGGTATAGGACTCATCAGCCCGGTGCATTCACAACGCTACTCGGAATCGTACCCAGGACTTCGGGTTTCAAAATGAAAGCTTATCCATTAGCACCACTAGGCCGGCACCCAATTATAAAATCCTCACTTTTATTAATTTATGATATGACATGGTGATCATCCAGTGGATTAGAATTGGAATTCTACCAATAGTGCCTGAGTTTATGTCTGAGGGTTCTGGTTTCAATCCCTGGTGGGTTATAGATGCTCATTGTTAAAGAGTCACATACTAAGATGAAACAGCTGCCCGGTGCTTTTCACCTTGCAATTATACTCAATGGTGGTTACACTATGCCAATTACAAACAATAAATTAAATTTGATCTCCACAAAAGCACCTCGACCTGACTTTAATTCATTTTGTTTTACCAAATGGTGACCCAGAAGTTTGTTTGAAAAACCCAAAGCCAAACTAGTTATCGATTGTTGGTTTGTGAATAATAAATGCTTTATATTATAATAATCAACAAATATCACAAATTTTTAAGTTATTTTTATTCTTGTTCACATTAATGACTACACTTCGATACATTTAATGGAATCGTGAACAAAAGTCTGAAAACGAAAGCAAAAAATAAACATTTCTGTATAGTTTACATGGCGTGCTTCTGCAAACATTTATTGACATTGATTATTTAGAAATGAATCAAAGCGCATGTCCGAATCACTCCTACACTTCATATTTTGAGTACTGAGTAATTATGAGTCTGCCTTCATTGGTGTAAAGTGAAAAATTGGAGGATTATTAAAACTCTCCACATTAAGGTTTACTTTAGATCGTTTGAAAATAGTGTTAATCATGAAATAAAATCCTTTTTAAAGAATTTGACCAGTATCCTCTTTTGGCTTTATTATGTATCGGTTTCATAACAATCTCATTTACACTGAATTATCAGATTTAAATCTACACACTACTAATTTCTAGCTTCAGTCAATTTATTTTATAACTTAGCGGTGATATTCTGTCTTCATGATTTGGGATTATTGGGCGTTTGTTTATTAGAAGAACTGAAAGTCGACACTTCAAAATCCTTAACTGTCAAATAAATAAGTGTCCAAGCTTATTAGTATTATGTAAATTCTCATGAACCAACAGGTTGGTGTTTTAACCATCCGATTCCTACCCACTAAGTTTCGATCCGTCGCCACTCTTTTTGAGTTTAGGTAGCCGGGTAGTACTTTCACTAGACCTCATACGAAGTGGCTAAAATTGAGCACATGAATCTGTATTTGATAAATGAATTTAGTTAGCCAGTTAGTGCGAATTTTAGTGGGACTTTTTTTATTCATGTAAAGTTCCATTATTCTAAACTAGTTTTATCGCCATGAAATTTAACTGCACTTTAGGAAAAAACTTGTTTGAAACTATGTTTTATTTGTTTGTTCTGTTGAGTAACTGACACTGCAAATTTTAGTAACACGTTTTTTTCTAGCGTCCATTTATTTTCAAATGGATTCCAGCTGCAATTTTAGCCGGTGCATCAGTACTTCTAACACGTTTAGTAATTATTAGTGAATATTGGACAAGGCATAAAACACGTGGAGGTTTGGAAAGTGTTATCTACCGTAATGCCTATTGGTTTTTATTTGTTACAGTTTTATTATTACCTTCTCTTGGAATAACAGGGTAAGTTGAAATGTGTACATTACAGTGAACATCATATTTTTTAAAGCCATTTCGTATAATTGCAATTAAGATATTAAGTGATACACTAGGTAAGGTAGTCTGAAAAAAGCGGAATAGCATCCAGTAATCATAAACAGGTTGGGTACACTTAACATCCTATCTAATCATCTCAGTTCACAGTCTAATCAATTAATTTCTAAAGTTTACCTCCATCCGGCCACAACACTGTTCACTTAATGGTTCCAAATAAGTATAACATGCTTCGAAAACCCCTTATTATCAAATATATATGAAACTTTGGGATGTACTATATTCTAAACGATAAATATCACTCAGCACTTTTGAGTATATGACTAGAAATCGCAAATTTGTTTCGTTGTTTACTAGCACTTTTTCATTTTTCCGTTTATATTTGTAATTACATAAACACTGAATGCATTATGTACCTATTTACTTACATTTCTAAACGATTCAATTGCATGATCCTTCACAATTCCTTAAAAATATTGTTGTAGTATAGTATAGTATAGTATAGTATAGTATATATATATATATATATATATATATATATATATATTCTTTTATAAACTGCACGCTGCTTTCCGAATATTCTCCTCAAGAGTTGATTTAATGTGTAACTGTGATTAATTTCATTTCGATATAACTACAATATGCGTTTGATCTGATCACTGTGCAAAAGAGGAGACTGGAAACGAGTAAAAAGGTTTGATTAAGAGTGGTGGGCATTATACATTTATTCACACTGACCCAGATTACAACGTAATTGCTATGACCTTGATTAGGGACATTGTCCATTACCCTCAATTACATTCTTCTTTGGTGATTTCTCACTTACTGTTTGACTTTTAAACTTTCAAAACTGTAATATTCCTAGCCTACGGCATATCACTGAGTTACTGGTATAAGTGAAATTAGTTAAGATTGCTGAAGCTATTATTACAAATGGCTTCGTTTATTTCACGACGATTGCCAGTTGCCTAACGCGCATTCTGGATGTGTTATTTTCATAATGTTTGCAAAATATGTAATAAGTTTTTCAGTGAAATTAGCAGCCGATTGTCTGAAATTATTTGATATCTTTAACTTGGGCGCAAGGTTTCTAATAACTGAAATCCAACATTTAGTTCTAATGACTAAACACATAGCATAGAATGAAACGTTCTATCTGGTTGCCTGTTCTGTGGATATTGTACTACATTTTTTAATGCCCTTACAACCTAGCCATCTACAATTCTCCTAAACAATGATTATAGACACAGTCCAATATCAATTTCTCAGAGTCATGATTGGCTTGAAACTACGAACTGTATACTTTCCTTGCTGATCAAATGTCAGTTATAGGTGTCTATCATCGAGGAATTACGTATGATGATATCGTTTATATATTCGATTAGCAAATTTAATTGTGTTGGTTTCACTTACTTCTCATGAGCACTTTCATAACGATAAAACTAGGCAATTCAAAACTATATTTTTTACCAAATATGGTGAGTCAGCATATCATTTCATTGTTTTGGATTAGTTTTCCAGCTCTAATTCGTCAAATTGTAACCACTGGAGTAAACTCTTCAAACCCGTTTACGTATTACATACCATTTCAAGTGGAGTGTATATTTTTACCGGACAGTGGTGCGTTATTTATCAATTATGTAGTAACCTGTGGACTTCTTGGAACAGGTTTACAACTTCTACGTTTTGGTCATATTTTTCAAAATTTTGTGAGACGGTGCTTTTATGCTCATACTGTGGCAGAAAGAAAGGTTTTTTCTGAAGTAATTGAGTGATTTTCACCGCTCTTTTTTTACAGAACTTATATTTACCTAATATATATATATATATAATTCATCTTGGGCTAACGACAGAATGCCGTTTGAAAACCAAGAATAATTGTACAGCTGTTGAATCCCAGTATATGACTTTTCAGCAGAAACGGATTGCTTAGGAGCCTTATACTAAGGTGAATCACTTATCCAGTGATTCCTGGTTCTCAGTGGCGTTCTAACTATAATCAATTAATCCATCTCCGTAAAATTTAGTAATATAGTATGTATATTGTTATACATTTGACCAGTGTGGTTAAACTGTGTCGGTGTGTGTCAGTTACTCACCAATGACAATGGATGGGGTCGCACAAACGTATTTCAAATTCACTGAGTTAGAAGTATCGGCCGTTGAGAGCTGACTCAGTGGTTTCATGAAAAACCATTCTCTGCGGAACCTCGGTTCGACCTATGGTGGGGTCGTGAATGAACACTGTTGAGGAGTCCCATACTATAATTAAACAGTTGTCCATTGTTTCCTAGTGATTAGTGGCTGTCTAATTCAGACCAAATCGCGATATCAAATCAACATCAAACAATCTCCATAACACTTGTTGAAATTACATATTTGAGTTGATTTTTACATAACACAAATTTTTGGTACCCTTTTTAACATACTTTTTTCTTGACAGTTACCATACGAATACTACTGTTGGTAAAATGAATGCAGTCGAATTCATATTTTTTCAAAAAAGTTGATATGATGTCAATAAATGCTATGATCACTTGATAAGTATATTTGATATACATACGAGCATAATCCTATTACTTCAGCTCTACTAATCCATCTAACTTCAGACAATCTGACTGCGTTAGTTGAAAGTCTGTTATCAATACTTTGAAGTCGTATTAACACAAAGCTGTCTGTAGGCGAAATCAAAATGCAATACAAGTAGAATGAACAGTAAATAACTGACAAGATAATGTATATGACGTCCCAGATATGTCTGTCTGAAGTTTCTGAACAATAACTGAACACTTTGTTTGGACACAAATAGCATCAAACGTTGTGCTACATTAAAACAATTCTTTAGTTGCTTTTAAACTACTTCAAATTAATTGTTAGAAAAACGTAAGAACACTAGAATAGTAATTGTTTGTAATTGAGGGAGTTGTAAATGAATTTTTTTGAGACGTATCACATCGTGTAATCATCAACTAGTGCCAATATGAAAGTAGGAACAGTAATTGTTTAATCATTTCAGTTAATTATCAACAAATTCTTGGTTAACTTCTGTTAATACAAAAGAATCTTATCCAAAGATAAAATAAACTAAAATAATTTCGCTCTTCTGTAATGATATGGCAGAGTGGATTTTGTACGATGATCCGAATGGATTTGTCCTAATAATATAAGAGCTAATAAAAACACATGGTTGTGTCCTAAAATCTTATATCTCACTGAACCACAGAATAACAAAAGATGAAAATTTGTCTACGTAGAATCCATACTTTGAACATATATAATTGTTTGCATACACTTTAAATTAATCACAAACTACAAATAAAGAAAAGCGATTACATGATGTTGCGCTAATTGGTTCAGTAACAGTATAGATTGTCTAATATTAAATTGTTACGATCACACAGAATTTCTAGTCGGAATCTGAAGTACAATAACTTCTACCTTACTGAACCACGTGTGACTTTAATCATTGGTTTTTACTTCGCTGATTTATTGCCTAACATGTTAATCTCTTATGTAAGTTGGTTGTCGGTGGTTGGTAAAAACCCTTGTTATCCTAGAGACGCAGTCAATGTAACGGTCACATGTAGCTGGATGATCGAGTAAGTAGTTTTGAGGTCAGGAACAAAGTACTATAGGATGTTGCCAAATCAGTCATTGTGATTATAAATATTCGTCGACTGAGATGTTTAAAACAGGTATTATGTATGCCCAACCACCGCCTACCTCATCGCATGATGCTTACTACTGCGGGTTTAGGATAAAATAGAACTATAAGTAAGAGAATCAAAATACGGAATTAGTCCATGAAGTCATTAACCGGTGGTCTGAACTGTATTGGCAGGTTAAAACTACATGATTGGGATCCACTTGATAATTCATGATTAGTGGCTGGTGACACTGAGTGACATAGCTTATAATTGGTCAGAGTGGTGCAGGTACATTTACTCTTTATCTCCTAGGTCTTAAGTTATTCTTTCATACATACCTTTTCATTCTCTATTACGGTGGTAATATTTTTGTTAATATGATCTTGTCGTGCTAGTCAAGTTTGACAATTTGAATCAATGCACATATGGGCCTGATTCTACGTTGTACGTGATTGGTAGCAGTTATTGATGTTCAACCCTAAAGTTTGAATAGTGTGACATTGTCGTTAAAGATTAATTACTACTCAACAATTTTACATACCACTTATTGAACCAATCGCTTCTTTCACTTTATTAAGTAGTTCGACCTCTTTTCTCTATATTGATCCACTACCTGATCATATGAGTTTATCATGTGATTTTAGTTAACTCTATTGCTATTGAGTCGTTGCGACGTATTGAAAACTGGTTCATGTATATTATTGTGTTTGGTCGCTTTCTAGGTTTATTTAGTGTTTCTTACGGATTATGTGTCCTTCACCACATTGATTACATTCTCTAATTCTCGTTGTTAACCATCTAGTTACTCCGAGTGAATTAAATAGACCAGGATTAAAATATATCTGTCAGTTACAATTAACGTAGAGCGTGGAACAGATGTGCGTTAGCTTCAGTTGCTCATCAGGTCACTAATATGAGATAAAAATCAACATAGTGAGCGGCAGAAAAGTCGAAAGTTTTGTAGTAGTAACGATAGTGAGAAGGATCAAACACTAAGAATATAGTTTAAGAATACGGAATGGAAGTTGTGCGTCTCCAGGAAGATAAATAATAAATGCACCTGCGCTACTGTGATCAATTTTGAGCCATATTATTCAATGCCTACTGCTGATCACGATAATCTCATGAAAGCTAATCAGGTAATTTGAACCCACCAACGTTGCTTGATTGAACAGCCAATAATTTAACGAACAGGTTGACATCTCGGCCTGACCGCTTCTAATTTTCTTCTAGCTTACCCAACATTGTACAACAAGAGAGGAGATGGTTGGGCATACGTAATACCTATCCTGACCTCCTCATTCAGTATAGATTTACACTCATCATCCGTTTTCATCTAGTTTGTTATCTTGTCCTCAGCACTCTTCACTCTGTCGTTCCACAATCCACATAATGCTTTCTACTTTAAAAGATGACAATTCACATGTATAGAACAGTACTGAGCTAACTGATGCGTAGTATATTTTAATAAAAACCTATATCTATGCCGTTAACGTTTGAGTGTTTTGTCATCAATTCCAGCATTGAATATCAGTGTCTCATGAACTCTTAGTCTGTAGTTCTCAGGTAATTTCGTTTATAACACATCTTTATTTTTCTGTCTTTCTATTACTGAATGATTAGCCCCGTCCTGAAGCATTCGCATTTGGAGAAAACTACGCATTTCTATCCCTTGTTCATACAATTATTATTGCTTACACACCAATATGTCCAATCATCTATTTCTTCGGTTTGATTTACTTTCTGTTTAAGTTTGTTGTCGACAAATATATGCTCGTTTGGATTTATAGTCCATTACAATCAGATATACGTGGATGGAGTGAAACGTTAGTTTTGCAATTGGTTACTCACTTATTTAAGTTTTTTGGTTCGTTCGTTTGTTTTTTTGTTAAGTAAACTGTGTAACTGACATATATTTGTAAAAGTTCGGATTTTCTCGGTCATGATCTCAAGTGCCGCATTGGATTTGGCATATGTGAATCCTACTTTAGTCATAGATTTTAGTAAGGGTGAATTTTGGTTAGTATTGAAATTCAAGACGCTCATATAGTACTACTCGGGATGCAATGGTTAAGTGAATACTACATTAGTGTTTGCAACCGAAGGTTCTAGTTTCACTACAATTGAATTTCATATAGCTTGTGAGTCTCAAATAAGACAAAACATGTTTTGTGAATTTGATTGCTAGCTCAGCTAAACCTTATTGCACAGCTTAAAATTTACTTGTCGCAAATTGTTTACATTATCTGAAAGCGCTTGAAACATTTTTGTATCAGTGTGTAGGTATTATTTCCTTTAGAAAAGAAGTTTGCTCAACCAATATTAATGATATTCATAATACAATTGTTGACCTTAATGTAAATATTAGATAATATCCCGTTACGTTATGAATTATGTAGGTACTAGCGTAGTAGACTTCCCACAATGAACTGCATGGTTTCAGACTTACTTTTGTTTGTAAATATTGTTATATTGTCTGGTATTGATAAGCAGGTAGGACGTTTTTAATTGCATTTTACGACTAGCACCACGTATTTCACACTTAATATGTTGTAGTCGGAGGTAAACAACATTGAATTGATGTTTCATGCGGGGGACTCGAACTCAAGCTATCTAGTTTCACAATGTGAACTATACAATCCATTACAATCTTGTTTCGTTTAAGTTCAGTGACCGTTTTGTATTATTAAAAATAGAACAGTTGCTGAAAAGAGCTGAATTAAAATACTGAATACTAGTTGATAAATAGCATTCCTATAAAATAAGTCAAAATGGTTATAGTTAGCTATTCGTATAATTGGGCTACTGAAAGAATGTTTAAGTGATACTTAGTTTTATAAAGTAATTATTATAATTTATTAACTTCACTGTTAATAAATGTATCTGTTAATTAACTTACTTAATCCCTATCACATTTGTATTTGATCGACATCAATTTTATAGAGAATTTTCCCCAACAATGCGCATTCCCTGTCACTTCCTATCACTATAATTTATATCTAACTAATGTGTCGGAAGTAATTTAAACCCTTTCTTATTGCATTTGAAATAGTTTAGTCGATAGATTGTCTATGGCTTAGAGTAACATACCTATCATTTAAAGCAAAATTGTCTTACTCGTACGAATAGTACCTGTTTTCGTAAATATGAATAGTTAGTATTTTAATCCAAAGCAACCTAATTTAGGATGCAGTCGATTCCCTATGTCTTGCCTATTTGTTCTTAGTCTAAACCTAGTTATCTGCCTTACTTATTAATGGTATTCATGCTGATAATCATCATACATTTGCTTTATCAATGAGTTTGAGTACTGGTTATCTTTATTTTGCATCTTCCTGTTACTAATTGTTATTCAACACCCAACAATGGTGTTAGCTCCTAGAGCTAACGCAGTTATTATTGAACACCAAGGTACAATGTAATGTGATTTTAGTGACATATACGCCGATTATCGCAGAGGGCTATCCAGTACGAAATTAGCTGCTACCTATTGACTAGTTTATTCTCCGGAAGATTATAGATATGGCGTGTTTCTCCATTTCGTTAATCACAAAAATTTAACAGATGTGTTCCTAGTGCTCTTTCCAATTATTTCTGTATCCACTATATTGCAGTATTGAGTCACGTAATTTAGAGATTACATTTCATTCTTCAATCTTTCAGTTGCGAAAATATCTTACATTACTCAGATGTTAGATTACTTTTTATGTAATTTTGTAGTATACCTGCTTCTATTATTCACTTTTTCTTATTTTCTCCGTAGTGACACAAGGAATTACCAATATATTTATCACATGAAATGGTTTATCCAATCAACTCGATTTAGTTTAGCTGGAATCTGTATGGCATCTATCAATGTGTTTGCATTCTACTCTCTACGATGGTCCTCTGTAGAATTACGTCCATTAATTATTGCTTATTTTGTTTTGACTATAGTTACTGCTGTTATATCTGTGATTTTGTCATCAATTGTCGACCATTATTTGTCATCTCTCATCTGCCCTGTTTCTGTATGCAGAAAATACTATGGACATTATCGTGAATTACCTGAATGTAAACGAGTAAGGCTCTTATCATAATTGTTTTCCCTAAAAAATACTTAAGCTAGATGGTATATAGTCATCATTTTGTATGCGACACAAAATTCATCTCACAAATTTTGGAATGAATTAGACAATATTACTTTTGCCTTTGCTTAATTGCAATTAGTCTTCTCACATTTTCGATATGATTCCGTCTTTAGAATTACTAAATCACTGGTCTCACAGTAATATTATCTCACTCCATACCTAGACCCTATCTTAATCGAAACGTGTCTTTATTTTGATGTTGTGTTTTACAGCCAACCTCTTAAATAAATAAAAAGAATAATCAGACCACATATTTGTAGTATTTTCTAATACATTTTTACCTCTTTTAGAGTTCCCAACCCAATATTTCATTTCTCATTCACAGTATTTATTAATGAATCATTAAAACACTGCTCCTGATCAAACAAAATTATGTTACATTCTATGGTAGGTGCAAACTTCCACAGTAATACAGTTTGCGCCATAATCACAAAAGATTTTTCATTATGAGAAATTGTCAATCACTATTACTACTACAGTTTATCACAATGTGTAGTACAGTCAGTAATCTACTACCTTCACCTTTCACAATTAAAATGTTTGGAGATTTTTATCTACTTTAATGTTATCGTAGTTAAATATTTATATGTTTCTTTTAGAAAATGAACATTACTAATCTGTAAATAGTTTAAAGCATAATTCAGTGAATTATCTTGTGTTTATTTCAGAAATCTTTTACTGAAGACAAAAGTATTCCTGGTACAATTAAGTGCACTTGTCCTAAATTATACTCCGATATGTTTGTAACACAAAAAGATTACACAGTTCCTGTTCTACGTAAATTCAAACTTTGAAAATATTTATGTCTATCAAATAATATGTTCTATCAATCTTACAAACATATAAGTTTGGTTTGAGTTCTAACTGTTGTTTTTTTTTGTTCAAAATATACTTGAACGTTTCGTTTACAATAAACTGTACTGACTTTATTAGTGTTGAAATTTAAATGCCTTTTTCAGATTCAACAAATTTTATTAGTTGATATAAATGTATAACAATATTTCAGTGAAATGGCCGTAATGGCTTTGACTCCAAAAGCAACAGGCTGAAGACTTTGTGATATGTTGAGTTGATCTACTAAGTTCAGGATTTATAATTTGTAATTTAAATATACTTATCATTCTGTACTATGGAAATCCAGTTTGATATGTATAAATTATAAAATCGTCTGCTTTCTCATTTGGGATCACTCCCAGTTTGCCATATTTGTGCGATTGTCGACCGCTTATTCCGATGTTTTTTTTCGTTATTTCACTTACTGCATGTCATCGCTCATTACGAATATCTTTGCAAATGTAATACTGATACATATTAATGATCACTTTAGTTTAGAGTGCTAGAATGAATCCTTGAATCAGACGAATAACATCCGTATAAGAGTGCGATGTGTAGCTACTTTCAGTTTGATAATTTGTCTGTAATAAAACACAAATCGCAAGTGAAAATTGAAAAGTACTTAGTATGGATGTCTAATAGGTTTCAAATATGGTGATTTATACCTTATCTCCCTTTGGATGCTCATACAAATCCATATGATAGGTGCAAGATATTTCAAGGCATTTTCACGTATATTAGGCTCAATTTCCAGAAATAAATATTCACAAATCGTTATTCGGATTTCATAATTAATTTAAATTTTTTAATAATGTATCATGTTCTGTTATCTGTGTACCAAGGGTATAGAGGACGACTTGATAATAATTACTGTAAATTCTTCTAAATTTTAGCCACGAGAGAGGGTGTCCTTCAACAGAAAATCTCTGACACAGATTTATGATTAAGGTTTCATCTGCCTATTCAATTCATAAACAGAAGGGCAAGGGTTGCCGAGCTTTGTCTTTCCATTGTTGCAGAACTGCGCTAATGACTGAGTCAGATGCATCAGCTGCAACTCTGATGGGTGCTGCAGTGTTGTGATATGCCAGCATAGTCATATTGGCTATTGCTTCTTTAGTTGCAGTGAAGGCTTTCTTTGGCTCTGCATCCATTGTGACCACCTTTTTATTCTCGCGAAGCTGATCGGTTAGTGGTTTCATGATAGATGCACAGTTGGGTATAAATCGTCTGTAGAAACTTACCAATCCATTGATATCTCGCAACTGCCTAATGGTGGTTGGTTTCGAATTCTCCAGAATAACCACCACCTTGTGTTTTTGATTCTGCATACCATTAGCACCAATAGATCCCCACAGGAAGACCATTAAAATTGTTTCAACTTATCATTCACGTATATTCATAGTAATTCCATATTATTGAGGTCTTCTAGTCTTTCCTTATCTGGGCCCGATATCAAGCAGTTGTCGACGCATGAATGAACATTGTCAGGCCCCGGAATACATCATTAATGAAACGCTAGAATGTTTGTACTACATCTTTCAAGCCAAAAGGCATTCGAGCGAATTCGTGAAGGCCAAATGGAGTTATGATAGCAGTTTAAGGGATGTTTTCGACCATCGGTTTTTGATTCTGCGCCTTTACCAGGTCGATTTTTAAAAATACGGTCACACACCTCAAGGTGTCTGTTAGGTTATGCATTTGTAACAAATGGTAACGGTCTGGCAAGGTTTGAGAGTTGGGTCGTTGGTGATCACCAGTGGGACGCCAATGATTGTTATCCTTCTTCTGGATTAAATATGATGGGTAGATTATTATCAGGCCCATCATACGATCAAGTTCATTTTTCGCATTTCTCAAGTGAAAGTCGGCTTGCTTTCGAGAATACAGGTTGACCTGAAGTTCTGATGTGATGTGTAACATTGCTGGTTAAACATGATAGTTTTGACGTTGTCTTATTTGGACCAAGATACCTGCCAAGTATTGGCTGAAACCGAGGGTTAATTAACTGGTTAAAACGAAGAGGGCATAAGCTAAAAACTGGAGCATCGATTCTATGAACGGAGAGCCTAGTATTGATGGCCACTAGCCTCTCTTTACTAGGGTCCACAATCAAGTTGTGGAGGCTCAGCAAACTGATGTTTGCGATGGTGAAAATCTAGCGCATGAGTCTTCGTAAACCCACATTCAAGTAGACGTTTCTTGCTATACGTGGCTATTCATTTCTCATCAACTGTCTGTGGTTCGAATGCAGCTTCAAATTGGGGATCCACTGAGGTCTCAGACATGGCCCTGACTTCTGCTCCCGTGTCTATAGGGGAGCGAACCTTCGTTATTGCACTAGTGATGAATGGTAGGTAACCGTTTACACCTGCTGCGGTTGCCACTAATACGTGCCGGTGGGATGATTTTCAGACGTCTCAACGGTGGGCATGAGATTATGGAAATAACAAGTCTCTCTACACTTATTCGGAGCTTCGCTATAGGTCCTGTCGTAAGTTTCTCTTTTACCCAGGTCGAGGTATAAATCTCAGTGGGGGGACTTCTTCGACGTGACTTGCTTGACCTGTGTTGTTCCCGTAGACCCGGGAAACGTTAGTGAGTATTGTACAATTTTGACACTTCGTTTCCAGTTGCACAAGGTTTTTCTGTGACGGGACAAACCTCCAGAATCCAACCAGTAGACGAGCTAGCTTCGTCTACTGGGTTGTTATAAATTCTTCAAAAATTGATCATACCTGTTGTAGAATACTCGACTGGAAAAGTTGACAAAAGGAAACCTTTGTCATGTCCGTTGACCAATCAATTTTCTTATTTATGACAACATTTTTGCCTCCATACTGCTATCAAGCTCGATGATGTGTCTGTACGACAGGTCTACGCGTTTGAGGGTGGACTTTTAAGCTGGTCACAAGGTTCTGGGCAATCTAAACTAAAAAAAAGGGAGTGACTTGAAAATTCGATTCATGCGAAAGTGACCTTACGACAGCAAGAAGTAAGATGCATGGATCTATCACACGGTGGTCTCAAAACTCAGTTTTAGCGTAGGAGAACAAAGCATCTATAATGTCTGAAAGAAGAGAGGAGGGTTGAAAGTTTGGAGTCGTGGAGTCGCATTAGACAGGGTGCCACACAATCTACCAAACTGCAAGCTGCAACCCGTATAAATCACTTATCTTCTCCTGGAGTTGTTCAGTGCTAGGGAAACCTCAGAATACAATAATGATAATAATTATGTCATTTAATGCTCAGCGAAGCGACTACACTATCTGAAGCCCTTTTGGCTGCTTCTTAGTTGTATTATACAGTGGTTTTCAAGCCATGACTTAGGTCTAGAATACAATAATAACTATGCTATACTGTTATTAAGCAACATGTCACCCTTGTTATACTTCAATAAACATATATCCAGAATCGATAAATGTCTAGATTATCACAATAAAACGTAAGTACTAAACTGAACTATTTTGACATCTCTCTTCCTTTCACTGTAACATGTATCTGAAGACAAGCATATCACTTGGTTGGTGCCGTTATTTATGAAAATATTGCTTCCCTAATATCAGATTAAAATACATAAGTTCAGCATTAAAATTTATTAATGTGACTTAGTGAACTCACTAATACATATGTGCTGTTTACACTTGTTGATAGGGATTTCAGGACACCAAGCTAATTGTTAGGATGGTGCTACCTGGACAGTTTAGGATGAGAAGTCAAGCTAGAAACATGAGGCGACTCACGTCTCTCCAGCCTCAGTGTGGAGAGTTACTGAAGGTATAGTTTCATCTGGGATATTACCAACACTTCGGAAGGCAGCTTCAAATTTCAGTTTGGCGACACGAGTACCTGTCCAAGTTGAGAGTTTTATGTCAATGTCATATGTCTGAGCATGTATTATCCCGTTTCACCACATAGTAAGCCGCGTCATTAATGGCCAAAGTTGATCAATTTGGCGAAACTACTTGGATCAACAAAGGAGAAATAACTTTCAAGTTTCAGATAAATGCTATAATCAAGAGAAATCTGCTTTTGATGATGAATGCTACTTTATTTGAACTAAGTAACGAAATACGTCGTCTCTCAGGAAATACTAATATATTGATTACCCTGAGGTACTGTTACATGGCGGGAGTTATTCGTCTTTTAAATGCGTAATCTGTCTTTGCTGGTTGTTTGAGATTTATGTTAATCGCAAACATACAACAAATGCACATTAAATAGCATGGGGTCTCACCTTATGTAATTAAAATATGACTCACGCCTTGAGCAAGGTGCGCGAATTTAATCAGTCATAACTAAATATGCAATACACGTATATTGACAGTTATTATGAATGCATCAAGCATAACAAAGTTTATCTTCACTTATTTTACATGGCAAGAGCTGGGAGGGGTGGGGTTAATATTCCGTAGAATTTTCCACACGCAGTAAACTCATGATGTGGTATCCAGAGTAGAACCAGAACTATGCAAATTTAACTAGAGATGTAGGTATCCCAAACGTCAGTACCAGCCGTATCCAGGATATATGAGTGCACGTACCATGATAGGAAATATGTATTAATCTACTGCTATGACACTAAGCATTTGGCTGAGAATAGTTAGTTGGGCATATACATATACTTGACAGACGACAGCCAAGGGCGACAGTAGGCATACAAAGCGGTAAAGAAAAATACGGGTTGCAGAGTCATCGCTTTTATGTTTGGAAAGTATTACTAATGCTGGCCCAGCTTTACTCTATAACAAATTAACGGAAAGGTACCAGTTCATCCTAATACCTGTGAGCCCGTTGCACAAGTGTGACTATCTGGACTCAGTAGTCTAGTGGTGAAGGTGGTGGCGTTTGTCACGAAACGTTCCAAGTTAGAATCCCACTGTGAAAATCAGCATTGGGATGCATGTACACCAGGCAGACAAATCCCTAATAGGAAGAGACTAGCATCTTGGATTCCACTTGCCAGTCACAATCCAACTTAAATAAGTTACTATGACTTTAGTAAACTTCTACATGAATTAGTGATTTTACATAACTCTACACACTGCTGTACGGTAGCCAAGGAAACATTGTTAACGCCCATAGCTTCTTGCTCCCTAAAAGTTGAGAAAGTCATGAATTTATTTACAGTGTTCAATGAATGCTTGTAACTATAACATGTTTAAAAACAATAAAAAGGTTTCTTAAAAAGGCTTAAATTACTTCGACATAGTTGCTTGCAGAAAACACAAAGTTGCATGAAAAAGATGACTTGATTGGCTAAGCTTATTTGATTTATATTTCAAAAGAATTAAGGATGACTTAAAGACGATCTTTAACGTCACATCTTCTACATCGATGATTTTCTTGATTTCTAGAAATGAGTATATGCGAAGGAGACTTCGAATATGTTGACTGCCAACTTCCACACTATAAACACTGATAAGCGAAACCTCCTAAACTTAAGATGCGGTTATAACTTTTATAATGTGATTATTTAAGGTACTATTGTATCAAGGAAACACACTGCTACCCAAGCTTCTTATATCCCAAAACAAGTTCTGTAAGGATTAACTATTAAACAAGTATTTTTTAAACGTATCTTGGTGAAAACGTTAAAAATTTTGAAGTAAAATGAGCTGATTAATATTTCGGTTAACATTGATTTCCCGTTTCAACTTTTAGTGCGTGGCTAAGTGTTTGTGCGCCTTGTTCGAATATCTGGTTACATCATGGCTGCCGAGGCCAATTCGCGATTCATTAAGCCTTGTGATTCCCTTTGGGAATATTGTGGTGTGAATCTAACCATCCACAATATTATAATACCGGAGGAGCGTTTATTTCCTACTCCTTCCCAGATGGATAAGATGGAGTATGAAACAGAGGTTGATCTTAGGATTGTTGGTTGTGAACTAATCCAAGATTCTGGAGTTTTGTTACGGCTTCCACAAGTCGCTATGGCAACTGCACAAGTGTTATATCAGCGATTTTTTTACTCCAAGTCATTTGTTCGCCATTTCTATGAGGTAGGTTTCGTCACATTAAAAATAACTTCCTCCAGCATTACGCTATGGCATGTATATTTCTGGCCGCAAAGCTCGAAGAGTCTCCAAGGCGCATACGAGATGTTATTAATGTTTTTCATCATATCCGTCAAGTTCGGGAAAAAAAGTATTAGTGCTTATTATTAGCTTACGTTGTAGGACCCCAACGCCTGTCATTCTAGATCAAAGTTACAGCAATCTTAAAAATCAAGTTATAAAGGCTGAAAGGCGTGTTTTGAAAGAATTGGGATTCTGTGTTCATGCTAAACATCCTCACAAGGTAAATTGAATAGGTCAACTCAATATTTCGTAGCTTGTTATATGTTATTTACAGGCTCTGGATCATGAAACGAACAAAAACCTTGTACAGACTGCTTGGTGAGTAAAGTTAACTAGTATAAAATGTATCTTGAGGATGCTTGTAACTCCATCTTCATTTGAGTGTTTGAGATTGATCTATCTGCAATTATGTGATTGCTATTTTCTGGTAGCTTTTGCAAGATTTTGTGACATGCAAATTAGTGTACATAATTGAACTTTCGTACCTAATTCAGCTGTCCCATCTTTCCTGGGAGTTACGTGTGTTTTAAAGCTATGCGTTTCGCTAGTTTAACAATAACCAAGTACAGTAGCTTTATTTGTATCATAGTAGTTTACTAGTCTTTACTTGTGTATACATGTAAACAGCTGGGTTGGGAGAAAAAGCAAGCGAACTATTTGTAATCGTATCAAATATATGAAACGCCAACCCTTCTCCCGTTTGAAGTAGGTTTAACCGAGTGTTACTACTAATGGACACACGTCAATCAACCACAGTAACGCTGAGCTCGGCATATGTGCATCTGTCGCCATTCCATTGTACTATAACAAGACCATGTTAAATAGGTAGTCTGCACCTACAAACGCATCTCGGATCAATAGTCAACGACTATGGACTGAATCTACGTCCTAGTTTAAATGCGAATAATTTCCTGCTATGTTGCTACTATGGCTAGCATAACGCGTCGAAGTAGGCTTTCTAAGCGCTTGCAAGGAGTTTGAGAAGTCAATGGATTTTACCGCATTCCTGTGATAAAAGGCGATGATGTAGACCAGTCTAAGGTAACATTTTACATTCAAAGGGGGAAAACGCATTCAGAACAAGCCTACATTGCTACTTAACGAGTTTCACGAAACTACATATTGTCAGCGTCTATATCAAATAGGACTGTATTGTTTGCATATTCAAAGTTGATAAGTGAGTTTCTTGATGTGTGACCAGTTCTCATCTTTCAAGAAGTTTTGTGTTAAAATTAAATAAGCACTACTTAGTTAACAATGTGGTACAGAATTCTTGATATTTTCTGTATTTCCGTTATCATTTACCTTGAGTCATTTTGTAGCTATGTGATGGCATATTTTTTCAATGCATGTAGCCACTTAACAGATGTCGAAGCAACATATACATTTGTGGGAAATAAATAGGAACTGATTTAGTGGAGTTGAACACTTGATTTTTCAAACAACTTATCATGTTTTCAGTTAAACGCTCATGATCCGAAGTTTAGGTTAATCAAACTAGCCTTGGAATGTCGGTATATAGAGAACTGGCTTGATCGAAACATAATGCAACTGCCTGCTCTAGTAACTTGTAGATAACTAACTTTTACTGCTACGATAGCGTCATGAAGCTTTCGAAGATTCTGATACAGACTTATGAAGTTTTTCTTCGCATAAAGATTGACCTGATTCACTACACTACTAACATGACCTGGATACATGTATCTAACAACTGTTTGCTTGTAATGGCTCACTAACATCAACAGGACCGAAATAGGTTCATGTATGATTCGTCCCTGGAAGATCTTGGAGTAAATGTTGACGATTGGTTTGTAATCATTGTTTCCTAACTCCCCTAAGTAGACCTTCCGCATCCACCAACTTTATTTTAACACCAGATATTTGCAATCACTTCATTTTTTGTAAATAATACCACCGTGTGAAGACAGTATGACTTCCCTGGCAGAGGCTATAATTACGTGACTGTATACGGGCATTTTGAACACAAGGGTGAATTTTCTCCACTCTTGATCGTACCAAGGTACTTTAAGGAAAAACCGTAGGGCAATGAACGCCTTTTTCGTTTTAGTATAGGACTCGACATCAGCCTTTACCCCATTAGGAAAACAAACTCAGCTTTTCAAGTTTCAGTGAAAGGCTAATCATCAACCCCACTGAAAAATTGCTATATGTACTAAAGTAGTTGGCTTCGTCAAAAAGATTTTTTACTGGATATTCTTTATTTCATCATCATCAGCAGCAGCAACGTAGAACCGGGCACATACGCCCATAGGTCCAAATTGCCATACCACATTAGCACTATGAGATTACAGAAGTAACATAACAGAATACAGGAGGGAAGAGTGAAGTAAAGGTGTGCAGAATTGAAGATCTAGATGAAGTTAAAGAGTGAATACACTTGCGCCACTGTGACTGACTCTGAGCCATATTGCCTAGTGTTTCCGGTCATTTATTTCAACTATCACGCTGACCCCAGCCAGCTCATCTGCATCTACCAACATGGCTTAGACCAAAAGTCAAGGATTTCATGGACTAATACCATTTTTTGGTTTGACTGCCCCTACCCTTCTTCCATCCTACTTCAACTTCGGCCAACATCGCGCGACGAGGTAGGCGGTGGTCGAGCATGCACAATACGTATCCCAACCATCTCAGTCGCTGAAGTTTAATGATATTTTCGACTGATTTACAGTGTCTCCCAGGAACCTTTTGTCTAACCTTCATTTTACTTATTTCAATGTCCTATAATATACGAGCGATACTACGAAGATTCCTATGGTCAAATACCTAAGGACGACGCATATATTTTGGGTTTTCATGGCTCACGTTTCGCGGCTATATGTTAAAACGGCACGGACTGCTGCTCAGTATACCCGGCCTTTCGTTGAGACACGGATATCTCGCCTCCCGACCGTAGCTGCTCCCTTGACCTGGTGGTCGGGCTTGCCTATCATGATGACCCAACCGAGCTATATTGGCTGGAACGCTTATTCCTCTAGGTCCTATTATGCCAAGCAGGTCTGTTGGAGAGCGACAAGACTAAAGGCAGCAACCTAGGATCTGAGGGCGAAGTCGTACTGCTTGCTGCAGCGGGGTGTTACAGCAGTAAGGTGTTTCCCTCGATGCTGCCTTCTCTCACAGGAAGGAAAGGGTTACAAAAGTCAACCCTAAAAATGTCACACCTCACCTTACTCCACAGATTTCCGTCTCCGGCAGTAAGGCCTTCTAAAGAACGCAGCTAACACTTTGAAAACATCCTATAACAAGGTCGTGCGTGATCGGCCTCATGCAGTTGTCCCTTGGGCTCTGCGGTCGCGCTTGCAGGTCACTATGACCAATACTAATCCAGTTTCCTTTCAGGTACTTCAAGAAGTAATAGTGATATCTTGCCTGCGTCATAAGTGGCGTATATTGACAAATGCCAATCGGGCTTTCTGAATCCGCGCTGAGATTTCGTCAGACACCGACCCACAAGGGGTGATGAGACTTCCGAGATAAGTGAAGCGGTCAATGCATTCAATTACTTCACTCCCTATAATTGATTTAGGAGGAGAAGCAGGTCAGTCCTGGAGTAACACTTTGCATTTGGGAGGGGAGAAGCGCATCCCAAATACACTTACATTGTTACTTAAGGTGTTCAAGAGACTGAATATTGTTCGCGTCTTCACCAAATAGGACTATATCGTCTGCATATCCTAAGTCGACGAGAGGACGTCCTGGAAGGAGGGTAATTCCTGAGGAGTTAAAAGAAGTGAGTGAGTCTTCTAAGAGTACATTTATGATGAAATTGAATAAAAAAGGGGATAAGGGTCAACCCTGACAAACCCCACTTAAGGATGAAATTTCTCGTGACAGTTCGGCATATGCTCTGATTCGAGTAGAGAGCCTTTATAAGGTTTATGTACTTTTGAGGTACGCCTTTTAATGACAAACACTGCCACAATACTTCACAGTCTATGGAGTCGAAAGCTGCTTTCAAGTCAAGAAATACAACAATAGTCGGACGTTGGTACATATGTCTGTGTTCGATGGTCTGTAGCAGGGTAAATATGTGATCAATTCAACCTCGTCCAGGTATGAAACCAGCCTGGTTTTCTCGAGTCTGCTGTTCTCTAGTGTTAGTTAAACGTCGAATGATTAGACAGGTTAATATTTTAGATACTATATTAGTCAAACTGATTCCTCTGTGGTTATCACATGAGGATTTCTGTCCCTTTTTGTAAATTGGAACGATCAGCGATCGAGTACAGTCAGATAGGATGGTGTTCAGTTCTCAGACTTTGGCTAATATGTCAGTCAACTTGCCTTCTAAGACTGAACCACCATCCTTAAAGATGTCGATAGACAACATATCAGGTCCTGCTGCTTTCCCTCCTTTCAGTTTACTTATATCGTTTGCAAGCCCACTGAGATTTGAGGGTCCTGTGTCAGTTTTCTATTCGGGTAGCTTGGGGATAGTGAGTAAGCTAGGAGTGGCTGGGGGCCAGTTGAACTGTTCCTAAGTGTTCTGCCCATCGTTCTAATCTTCTAGATTGAGAGTGAATCACAGACCCATCTTTTTCGGAGATAATTTCACTGCCGATATCTTAATACCGGTATCCTTGATAAGTCGGAACAGCTGTCTACTATTGCCCGCCTCCGCCGATGCTTCCATCGCTTTTGCTCTTGTTGCCCACCACTGTTCACGATCCTTACGCAGACTCTTTGTCAGTCTACGTTTCAGTTGTCGTCGCCCTTCTTCATACTCCGAGCCTCCTGGAATGAGTTTTCGAGCCTCCATCGGTTCACTAGAATTTCTGGAGATCCAGGGGTCTTTTATAACCTTTGGATTGGAGTCAGATGCAGATAACGCTGCTGCGTTTACACCTGCTTTAAAATCGTTCCAAGCTGTTCCGGGATGAACCTGCTGGTTGTGGGCAACTATTAGCTTAAGCAAACCATTCCTAAATGCAATCTTAGCATTTTCAGTCTCGAAGTGATTTCTAAAGGGTGTACCTGATGTGACCTTTTCGCGACCAGCAAAACGCATAAAGATACATCATCATCATCAGCAACGTAGAACCGGGCACAAACGCCTGTAGGTTCAAATTGCCATACCACAATAGCACTACGAGAGTATTGAGGTAACGTATAGACAGAATACAAGAGAGAAGAGTAAGTAAAGATGTCCAGAAAATAACAATAGAATTTAAGATCTAGATGAGGTTAAAGAGTGAATACACTTGCGCCACTGTGACCGGTTCTGAGCCATATCACCTAGTGTCTCCAGCCATTTGTTGCGATCATCACGCGGACCCCAACCAGGTAGTCTACATCTACCTACATGGCTTAGACCAGTAGTCAAGGACTTCATGGACTGATGCCATGTTTTAGTTTGGCCGCCCCTAACCTTCTTCCATCCTATTTCGGCCCTAGCTAACATGGCGCGACGGGGTAGACGGTGGTCGGGCATGTGAAATACATGTCCTAGCCATCTCAGTCGATGAAGGTTAATGACCTCTTCAACTGATTTACCGAGTTTCCCAAGAACCTTTCGTCTAACCTCACTATTACTAGTCCGGTCATTCCATGGTATACGAGCGATGTTCCGAAGATTCCTATGGTCAAATATCTGGAGACGACGCATATCTTGAGTTTTCATGGCCCACGTCTCGCAGCCATATGTTAAGATGGCGCGGATTGCTGCGCAGTACACCCGGCCTTTCGTTGAGACACGGATATCTCGTCTGCGCCACAAGTGCCGTAGATTGGCAAATGCCAATCGAGCTTTCTGGATCCGCGCTGAGATTTCGTCAGACACCGACCCACCAGGGGTGATGAGACTTTCGAGATAAGTGAAGCGATCAACGCATTCAATTACTTCACTCCCTATAACTAATTTGGGAAAAGAAGCAGGCCAGTCCTGGAGTAACATTTTGCATTTGGGAGGGGAGAAGCGCATCGCAAATATGCTTGCATTATTACTCAAGGTGTTCAAGAGACCTTGAATGCTGCGTGCATCTTCACCAAATATGACTATATCATCTGCATATTCTAAGTCGACAAGAGAGCCTCCTGGAAGGAGACTAATCCCAGAGGACTTACAGGAAGTGAGAGAGATTTCTAACAGTACGTCTATGATGAAGTTAAATAAAAATGGGGATAAGGGGCAACCCTGACGGACTCCACTTGAGGATGAGGTTTCTCGTGACAATTCGCCATAAGCTCTGACTCGACCAGTGGTGACCGAGTAGAGAGCCTTTATAAGGTTAATGTACTTTTGAGGTACGCCTTTTAATGACAAACATTGCCATAAGACTTCACAGTCAACAGAGTCGAACGCTGCTTTTAAGTCAAGAAATACAACTATAGTTGGGCGTTGGTACATATGTCTGTGTTCGAGGACCTGGCGCAGGGTGAATATGTGATCAATGCAGCCCCGGCCAGGTCTGAAACCAGCCTGGTTTTCTCGAGTCTGTTGTTCCCTAGTGTTGGTTAAACGTCGGATGATTATAGTGGCTAATATCTTAGATACTATATTAGTCAAACTGATTCCTCTGTGGTTATCACAAGAGGATTTCTGTCCCTTTTTGTAGACTGGAACAATCAGCGATCGAGACCAGTCAGAAGGGATGGAGTTTAGTTCCCAGACTTTGGCTAATATATCAGTCAACCTGCACGTTAAAACTATACCACCATCCTTGAAGATATCGGTAGACAACATATCAGGCCCTGCTGCTTTCCCACGTTTCAATTTACTTATGACGTTTTCAACTTCACTGAGAGTTGGGGGACCTATGTCAGTTTTCCATTCGGGTAGCTTGGAGATTGTGGGTAAGCTAAGCGTGGCTGGGGGCCAGTTAAACTGTTCCTGAAAGTGTTCTGCCCAGCGTTCTAATCTTCTAGATTGAGAGTAGATCAACGACCCATCTTTTTCGGAGATGATTTCACTAACTGCCGATTTATTGATACCGGTGTCCTTAATAAGTCGGAACAGCTGTCTACTATTGCCTGCCGCTGCTGATGCTTCTATCGCTTTTGCTTTTGTTGCCCACCACTATTCACGATCCATACGCAGACTCTTTGTCAGTCTACGTTTCAGTTGTCGTCGCTCTTCATCATACTCCGAGCCTGCTGGAATGAGTTTTCGAGCCTCCATCAGTTCCTTAGAAGTACTAGAGATCCAATGGTCTTTCATTGGATTGGGGTTAGATGCTGATAGCGCTGCTGCGTATACACCTGCTTTAAAATCATTCCAAGCTATTTCGGGATGAACTTGTTGGTAGTGGGCAACTAAATGCTTAGCGAAACCATTCCTAAATGCAATCTTCGCCTTCTCACTTTCAAAGTGATATCTAAAGGGTTTGCCCGATGTAACCTTTCTGCGACCAGTAAAACGCATAGAGATACGTGCTCTTACTAGGGCATGGTCAGAGTCTAGGCAAGTGCCCCAGAAAGAGCGGCAGTCCTCTATACAACCTCTCCAACGGTAGCTGATGCCGATGTGATCAATTTGTGTCCATCGTTGCGTAGATGTTGGAGGTCGCCAGGTTAAACAGTGTCTCGCCTTATGCTTAAAGTTTGTGCTAGCTAAGAATAAACGGTAGTCTGAACATAACTGCAACAGACGATCTCCGTTGTCTGTTCTCTGGGCTGGGATGCCGAGTAACCCACCTAGGTGCTTTTCAGCCTGATTTAGTCTACCTACTTGGGCATTAAAATCTCCTGCAATAATTACTATGTCTGAGTGCTTAGCTTTCTGAAGGAGGCTAGAGAACTTCATATAGAAGTCGTCTTTCACTTCATCTGTGCTGCAATCAGTGGGGGCATAAGCAGAGACTACAAAAAGGCATCGGCGTGTGTCCCTATCTTTCCGAGTTCGTACTGAGCCATTTAGACGGACAGCACATAGACGACTGTCTACAGGAATCCACTCGAGAAGAGCCTGTTCTGCACGTACGCTTAGTGCTATACCTACACCAGCGAGGCCACGTGAGCTAGCTGTAGGGTCTCCAGATAAACGAAGAGTGAAGTGTGCAGTTCCATTGCATTGACTAGGTGAAGTCAAACGGATGACCATGCTGGGATCCTGTATGCGTCTGGAATGAGTTTTCGAGCCTCCATCAGTTCCTTAGAAGTACTAGAGATCCAATGGTCTTTCATTGGATTGGGGTTAGATGCTGATAGCGCTGCTGCGTATACACCTGCTTTAAAATCATTCCAAGCTACTTTCGGGATGAACTTGTTGGTAGTGGGCGACTAAATGCTTAGCGAAACCATTCCTAAATGCAATCTTCGCCTTCTCACTTTCAAAGTGATATCTAAAGGGTTTGCCCGATGTAACCTTTCTGCGACCAGTAAAACGCATAGAGATACGTGCTCTTACTAGGGCATGGTCAGAGTCTAGGCAAGTGCCCCAGAAAGAGCGGCAGTCCTCTATACAACCTCTCCAACGGTAGCTGATGCCGATGTGATCAATTTGTGTCCATCGTTGCGTAGATGTTGGAGGTCGCCAGGTTAAACAGTGTCTCGCCTTATGCTTAAAGTTTGTGCTAGCTAAGAATAAACGGTAGTCTGAACATAACTGCAACAGACGATCTCCGTTGTCTGTTCTCTGGGCTGGGATGCCGAGTAACCCACCTAGGTGCTTTTCAGCCTGATTTAGTCTACCTACTTGGGCATTAAAATCTCCTGCAATAATTACTATGTCTGAGTGCTTAGCTTTCTGAAGGAGGCTAGAGAACTTCATATAGAAGTCGTCTTTCACTTCATCTGTGCTGCAATCAGTGGGGGCATAAGCAGAGACTACAAAAAGGCATCGGCGTGTGTCCCTATCTTTCCGAGTTCGTACTGAGCCATTTAGACGGACAGCACATAGACGACTGTCTACAGGAATCCACTCGAGAAGAGCCTGTTCTGCACGTACGCTTAGTGCTATACCTACACCAGCGAGGCCACGTGAGCTAGCTGTAGGGTCTCCAGATAAACGAAGAGTGAAGTGTGCAGTTCCATTGCATTGACTAGGTGAAGTCAAACGGATGACCATGCTGGGATCCTGTATGCGTGTTTCGGAGACACAGCATACATCAATTGCAAGAGATTCTAATGTTTTAGCTAAGGCAGCCTGTTGACCGATTTGACACAGCGTACGCACATTAAAAGCTCCAACATGAAGTTTAGAGCGTGGCTTCAGGAGACCTGGTATGATAATTTGGGAACTCGGGTAACCAGTAAAAGTGGCGCGCATAGAAACTGTAGGAGAAGTGTTACAAGTAGAGACCAGAGAGGGAGAACGTGTTCGATCATGAACAAGGTGAACTCGAGTGCTATTAGCGGTATGAGGGCGGTTATCACTTCCCGGTTGCCCACACCGTGGAAGGGTCATTCTTGAGGAACCTGAAAGAGAAAGAGGATTAGGGTAGGTCGTGATGACCTGAGAGTGTGACCGCAGTGCCCAGGGGACAGCTGTTTGAGGTCGGTCAAGTATATTAATTGTTGCTCCGGTTGTCAGAAGGGGAGGCATCGGCCTCATGGCTTCCGAAGGAGCTCGGCTTTCACCATGAAGCGTCATATTAGTCCTTCCAACTTCCAGGGCAGAGTTAGAATGGTTATAAAGATTTTTATTCGTAAGCTGTTTTTTAGCATGGTAGTTGTTTTACGGGATGGGGTTGCTAACCCCATGCCTAACCCTCCTCCTTTATCCGGGCTTGGGACCGGCAGAAACCCTGTAGGGGCTCCAGGCAGAGTAGTCCTGTATACACCTCTTCAACGGTAGCTGATTCGATGGTAGCTGATTCGATGTGGTCGATTTGTGCCCATCGTTGTGTATGTGTTGAAGGTCGCCAGATTATACAATATCACTCTTTATGCTTAAAGCTTATGCCAGGCGATAACCTTTTTCTGTTTGCTGCGTCAGGATGCCGAGTAGCCCACCTAAGTGGTTTTCAGCCTGATTTAGCTTACTAACTCGGGAATTAAAATCCCCTGCTATAATTACTATGTTTGAGCGCTTAGCTTTCTGAAGGAGGCTAGAGTACTTCATGTAAAACTCGTCTTTCACTCCATCTGTGCTGCAGTCAGTGGGGGGCATGAGCAGAGACGATGAAAAGGCTTTGGCGTGTGTCCCTATCTTTCTGAGTTCGTACTGCTCCATTTGGACGGACAGCACATAAATGACTGTCTACAGGAATCCACTCCAGAAGTGTCTGTTCTGCCCGTAAGCTTAGTGCTATGCCTACACCAGCAAGGCCACGTGAGCTTGCTGTCGGGTCTCCAGATGAACGAAGATTGAATTGTGCTGTTCCGTTGTATTGATTAGGTGAGGTCGAACAGATGACGGTGCTGGGGTCCTGTTTGCGTGTTTCGGAGACACAGCATTCACCAATTGCAAGCGATTCTAGTGTTTTAGTTAAGGCAGCTTGTTGACCGATTTGACACAGCGTACGTACATTAAAAGCTCTAACGTGCAGTTCTGGAAATCAAAAATTTCAAGCGTCATAATTTAAAAGCACTTAATGAATCTAATTGTATGATCGCCTTTTATTTGTATAGTCATAAACAAGACCAATATTTCGATGTTTCCTGGTTTTCAGTTGGTGTATATGCATAGTGAAAATTAACCAAACTTACACCAACCAACTAATTAGTGAATTTTGTGATCTAAACCAACATATCTGTAACATATGAACGTATTAATCATGCCAAAAGACTATCTTCCGAAAATCGCATGGCTTTTTTTCTGATGTTGATTAAATTATAATTCTTTTTATTTGTTAGTAGAATACAGTGTCGAAGAGGCGACTGCAAACCCAACCTTCTGTAACAGGGAGTCGTGCCTCTGAAGAACGTATCATATGGCTAGTAGATGTTTGCATACATTGCGCATACACTAAAATAGGGTTCCTAATCATTACTAAATCATTTTAGCATATTTAATAAATTGTTTGAAACACTACCAAATTCAGTACTCATATTTTCATTTCCCTCCTACCCTGCTCATTTTAGGAATTACATGAACGATAGTCTTAGGACTGATATATTTGTTCGTTATCTTCCGGAAGCAATAGCATGTGGTTGCATTTATCTGGCGTCATGTAAGCTTAATATTCCTCTGCCACGTCATCCGGCTTGGTGGGAAATGTTCAGTGTGAGCGAAGAGTCTGTGCATGAAATTGCTCTGTGTTTGCTGCGTTTATATGCTCGTCCAAAGGCAGATGTATCTAAACTTGAATCAATTCTGGCTCAACTCAGAAAGTCCCAAGTAGAAGCGAAGGAACGCGAAAACGAATTAAAAAAACAACAGACTGTCACAACTCCTCCAAGTTCCCGATCTGATCACAGCTTCGGTTGTATCTCGCCACCAAATCACCTATCTAAAATTAAAAACCAGTCTAACGGAAATAAGAAGTTAGTGAACATTAAAGCTGAGTCGGAAGATACGAATACTGTTTTCTCTTCAAGCTCGCTCTTAGCGAGCGCCCTAGCTAATGCAAAAGCAGTCGCAGCAACGATTGCAGCATCAAAATCTGGTATGGTCACAGATGAGCTGTCAAAATTTAATGCTGACCCGTCAACTGTTTTGGATAAACGCGAACCAACCGAAGACATTTCATCAGAATCGCCGAAAAAGCTAATTGAGCTGAATCAGATTGATAATATGACTTGTGACACTTCGTATCAAAAGTCTGATAGGTAAGCTTCTTCCCAAGTATTTTTATTTAGTTGCTTAATCAGCGTCCTAACCTGCGCTACCCGATACTAGTTTGGTATGTCATGTTTTGGATATAAGTGTTGTGATCTATTTCTGTAATGAATCAACCAAGCCATCACGTTTCAGATTCAGTTTACAGAGATTTTAATAGCCATGTGATCAACTCATTTTGTGGCTCCTGGTTTTGTACGTCAATATTTTTCAACTTGCGTTGCTGCAACTTCGGTCATGTAACTATACATATTGCTCCCATTTACCTAAGTTACAAGTTAGAAGTCCCACTATCTACTTCGCTTTGAGTGAGTATTCATTTCCAGTCGATCAGCGACGTTCAAGCAAATAGGTTACCTAGATTTACATCTTCCATCTGCATATGTGAATTAAGTTACTCCCATGAAGAAAGCTACAGAGGGTGTACAAACAGGAAACTTAACCGACGAATGGACGTCTTGTTTCTAAATATTATCGTGTATTCGAGTAAAGTTTGATGAAGATTTAATGGAAAATAATATTCGCTTATTTATGTTGTCCCAAGTAAGCAGTATCACTCGATCTGATACATAGTGTCTCGAAGTGAAGTCGACGAATTCGTATCCGGTAAATGAACTAATCATAACTACTCAACTACACATTTTTTACGGAGGGTGGGTATTTTATTACTACCAACTCGATGGTATCGCTTACCTGTTGAATTCACCGACTAGACGGTAATAATTTTAGATTATTTGGTTGTGTATTGGTGTATAGATGTGTCGATCTGTTAGATGCAGCATGTGTTACGTTAACCTGTTGTACTGCTTTCGATGCACAGCAATTAAGTATGAAAACTTGAAATTATCAAAGTGGGGCATGCTAGTATGCTAGTATGTCTCTTGCCTTACTTTTCCTTAGCTATGTTCAGTCGTTTTCTTAAGTGACGTTATGATCCTACCTTTGCTACTAGTGTCCGTGGATTAACTGTGTGCTTGAAAATCATTCCCCTCATTCTACTGTTTAACGAATGCTAATCACTAGACCAAATTAGCGGGTGGTCAAAATACTAATGTAACTGATTTATCATGGGCGGATATATACAATCCTCGAGCTATGGTTTACGTGCATACTCAAAGCAAATAGACCACGGCTCAGTTGCTGGCAGGTAAACTATTATGAATTCTCAACAATCGTGGTAGTTTTTGGGAGATCAACATTCAAGTCAAACATTTTGGTTTAGTTAGATTAGTTATTAATATTTCCTTGTGATTCATTCTTCCAGACGTATCTGCTGTTTTAGTGCTAGAATAATTAAGCATTTTCATGTCTTAGTATTAGCTTTAATTTTTCAATTTAGCCAATATTCTGTAGTCATGTGTATTGGTTTTAATTAATACCATAATCTCTAGTATTTTTGAACTCAAGTTTACTTATTTAAAAAGGATTTTCACACAATCTGTTGGGAACTATTTTTATGTAGGTGCATAAAATAACAAACCTGCCTAAAATACTGAAATTCGTTTTGTGCAAAAGTAAGTATTAATATTAGCTCGAGAATCTTTGTGGTAATGGTGTATAATTGTTACCTACTAATTGTCATTTTAGAACCGAACAAGAAAACTGTGAGACAAAGCGACGATCAATTATTCGACCAGCTGCATACTCAAACATTTCATCTGGTCACATAGGATCAGAAAAAAGGCGTCGACATCGTCATAAATATTCATCTAAGAAGCATCACTACAATTCGATATCCCCATCGTCTTCATCATCTGACCGAGAAGCCGATCAAAACCGTCATAGTTCGATTACTTTGTTAACAAATAACTTTAAACCTCGTAATTACCGGCAAAAAGTAAATGATATGTCATCCTCTGGTTCTGAAACAGGCGATAGTTCGTCGAGTCCTTCTCGACACATAGTCCGTATACACGATCACAGAAAAAGTAAACGCAAACATATTCCACACTCTTCATCCGAGGACTCGCGAACATCTTTCAGTGATGAACCTCATCTTTCCCCAACCCACTATAATCCAGAGAAAACTAAAACTGGTCGCCGTCGTTTATCACCACCGTATGCCTATCGAATTGATTACGAGAAGCCACATAAAAGTAAACATCGTTCATCAATGCGATCTGCACCAAATGGTGAATGTGGTCGTATATTGCATGAGCACTCTAACCATCGTCTAGTTCCAAGCCGACATCGTGATCACAGAAGGTAAATTGTACATATGAATGATTTAATTTTACTCTGTACAGAAATTTTATGAGTACTAACTTTTTCACTGTTTGCCTGTACGGTGTGTATGGTAGATTATTTACCAGATTGCAATAAATTATTTGCACAATCTCATCGTTTTGTGGTTATCAAATTATTTGATGGCGTTTTACATGTTTCTCTTTTTGCTAGTGCATTATTTAGAGACTTATTGTAAAAAACCATTACTTTTGCGTTACGTCTTGGCGAGGATATCGTATTATAGTTTTGACGTCAAACGTTAAATTTTGTTATTATGTTAATCGAAGTTTCAAGTTGAACCCATTGTACTTTTCTCTAACTGATTGAGATATCGTGTCGTGTATCGATAGGTATGCTTTTCTCCAATTGTCGCTAGGTGGCTGCGCAAGTTTTGTTATAAGTCTCTCGAGGAGCGTAAGCACTGAGCGAATTCGTTCCAAATTTGTATTCACCAGGGACAAAAGGTAATTAGTTAAAATTTGTATGTCTTCTTTCAGTGGCACTGAAAATTAAGAAGAATAACCTTTATTATTAATCAATAATGTAGTGAAAGCTATTACTAATGTAATTATGCATACGAGTGTTTTATTGTTTCAGTCCTCGATCTAACGATAGCTGGTGTAAATGTGCTTAGCTTTCATATATGATTTCTGCATTTTTTTCTGTGTTCATATAATGAAGAAACAGGTTGTGACTTTGAGGTATCTTAGTTGGTTAGGTATTATTTCTGCTGGGCTACCTACACCTTAAGCATAAAGCCGAAGTAAAAGTAATTTTTATGGATGCTTCCACTTGCTCAGGTTATCACTACTCTGAACGTTGATCAAAAATAATAACCATTTAAATTTTGTAGTAATGAGATTGATTTATACTTACCTACTTCACTAGTTATCCAATTACCAAAAATTTGTTGAAGTTCAGTTAATGTCTTGTTGATAAACAAACCGCTTGGATCTTCCAGTGCCTGTGTTAAACAGCCGACTTGTGGTATCTCAGGCTTTGTGGAATCCGTGGAAGTAATTAAGCGTATATCTTGTGAAGTTGATTTATATTTTGATGTTCGACGTCGTTTGCCCTTAATTATTGGTACTTTTTGTCCTTTGTACATGGGCTTTTGTCGTGAGTTTCTATAATTCGCTAATCTGGTTTTCTGTTTTTCTGGAGTTTTAGTTGCCATATCATTTGAACTACGTAACTAGAAAGATTAAGATTAATATGATCAGCTTAATCATTATTTCCATAAACATTAAAAAATTTAAGCGTTGATTGGTATATGGTTTAATGCACTACTTTAGTGTAGCACGAACACTGCAACGTATATCTTCTAGTTGGTAATTATACATTTAACGTGGAATAGCTGCAAAGTTCTGTCAAATATTATAAAGTTGAGTAGAAGCAGTTACTTTGTGTTGTATTTCACCTGAATAAAATATTACGAGTATTTTTAGTGGATTACATAAAATTCTCGCTTAGTTTCAACTCCTGGTACTTACCATCACACTCTTTTGTATTACGAGTATCTGGTTAGTATGTTGTAAATCTTGTGAGTGACTCGATTGGTGAAAGTTGTTTGAAATATCATTTTCTGTATCCATGGTGTTAGATTTTTGATTACGTTGGTGTTCATTGTAAGTTACACTGAAAGTTGCAGATAAACAAACAATGCATAGTCATTTATTAGCAAGTTTGTTTTCAAAAGAAACAGCTTTAACATATCGTATCGGTTCTTCGTAATGGAGTAGGCCAAAATCAATAGTAGTTTCCACTAAGTGAACATCCTTCAGTCAGGTAATAATAATCAGTAAACTAAAGATATATGTACATGTTATAACGATAAATTCTTATTCAATACGATTTTTTTTACTGCTACAGATTAATGTTTAATTTTTGACATAATTGAAGTTTAGTGGACTAAACTCTCTAACTGGCGTAAGCAATTAGTGTAGATAGTGCACTTGTAAATGCTTCACAGGCTATATGTCACATATATGCTGAGAAAAATGTGCACCTAGGAATAAAATAGTATATACAACTGTTATCTAATACTCAGCCTTGAAGCGCACTTTATTTGATGCTAATTTTGTCTTCCTCATTAGTTGAAAGTTTAGTAGCACTAGCACGTCCAGGCCTGATTTCCACATATATTTATTTCTGTCGGTGCAAACTGTATCTTCAGATTGAAGCTTACAAAACTTGACCGTTTTTGGTAGGCTAGTTATTTTTACTTTCGCGGTTTATGTGTATTACCTAGAAAAGACAAACTTTAAGATAGTGCATGGTTGTCATTATTTAAATTGGTTTTCGATCATCGAGTAACTTTAGTTGAATTTTTTAATATCGTTACGATTTTTGAAGACAGCAGTGGTGGAAGTATTTTAACTCAGATTCTCTTTAATACGAAATAATTCGGTCAGCGATCAGTTATATATTAATATTTAGTTGCATCTGCGACTATAACCTACGGATTTTTGCCATCCCCATATACTTTTTGGGATTTCTGCTAAACAAAACTTTAGTCTTAATTGAATAAAACTAAAAAACATGATATACTGCATTAATGGCAAAGAAATTTTGATCCCGTTTGTATAAGTTGAATCCCTTAAAGAATATATCAAACTATAATCCATTTGTGGAATTCATGATAAGTGTGATTATGATTTTGTATGCAATGGTACTGAAAACAACGATTTTAAGTCAATGAAACTCACCTAGTTTGCTGACATTCGGATTGAGTTATCAAATTGTCTGTTTTTGATAAGGGGAATGATCCTTCGCCTTCTTTTGTGGCTTGATCATTGCTACCTGAGTTCAGAGTCTTCATAGAACTAGTCTTTGTGCTTGCAATTTGTAGCTGATGAACATGCAGTCCTATCTGTGTCGGAAATATCATGATAAATCATATTTATTACAATACTGAGAAGAAATAGATCGTATGTCAAATATTTGAAAGATCTCTGCCAGCTGACACTTTAAACGTAGGTTGACTTTTATGGCCTGAAAATATCTTGTTGTTATATGTTGTATCTTGGTATATAATAGTTTATTGTTTAGGTAATTGTAATATACTGAAAGTGGAGTTCATGAAATGCTACTGTCTTCTGGGCCGAACATTGTAAACCTATTTCATATTCAAAAAATTCTAACTTACTAGGCAGCGTTTAGTTAGATTGGTTTGATTTTTAAATCTTACTTCAGAACTTCATTACCCATTCGGATCAATAAAATCTTTCTCCTTTTAACGCTTTATTCTTATCTCGCATTGTACATATCCTGTCTGCTCCATGTGCTTAACATTTAGAATGCTCTATAGACTATGTAGACATCTTGATTAATGAAAACTTGAGATACAGTAACGAATTGAGTAAAGAGCAAAACCTATTTTATTTATTATCTTGTATTATTATGAATTAGTTTCTAAAATTTGAGATATTTTTCAGTCTGTTTTCACTGAGGGGATCATCAAATTGGGGAACTCATTCCCATCTTTTAATCGGACTGCTTGTCCTGTTCATAAATCGTGAAGATGGATATCTGCAGATCCGTCCCCAGAATCTTGGTGAGTAAATAACACTTACTATTGCTTTGTATACTGATTAATGATCCCTGATATCTTTCCGTACACAGAATATTGGTCATATTGCGTCAAATTAAATAGTGCTATCTTGAACAGCACTCATAGATTCTTTATTTCCCTATACACAGACAAACATTCGCTAAAATTACATTAAAAGTTCTCGGAACGTTTCCAAAAGCCTCATTTTGCTCATTGGTTAATACTAAACTTTAGTGGAGAGAGTTTGCGATGCAGAACAGAATTATGTGCTGAAAGCTTTGCTATGCGTGTATCTTTCAGATAGATTATTGACTTCACTCATCCAAATCCATAACTTCCTCCTTTTTATTAACAGACATATGTTCTAATACTGTAGTTCTTTTTAATTAATTAACCCTACCAGAATTATAGCCAAAAATGTTTAATATTCTTGAGTGGTCAAAGACCTTTTCAAAATTTGTTGTTTATTGGGAGGTTCAAAGGAACTTATTTCTATTAGATTTGTAATCAAATAATTTGACATTTTCAAAATAAGCGAAAAAGCTAACCCAGCGGGTAAAGTTTTGATCACGTCATTTTCTGATGAAGCCAACTAGTATGTATTAGGCTTCCTGTTTTTGTATTAGAATGAGAATGTAGGTTAAAATAAGGAAATTTGAAACCTTTCCCAGACATTTCGTTTCAGAGTTTAAAATTACAGGTTTGTGGCATTCTAAATAAATTGCATGTTTCCAGAGTGGAATAATTTCAGACACTGCAAACATTTCGTTCCCTTCACGCCGGAATCAAAAATAGGGGAAACACGTTTTTATTTCATTGTGGATACGAGACACTTAATGCAGATTAATAAAGTCCTAATAACTTAGAAAATGAATAAAGACTTGCCACTATTAAAAATGATGCTCGGATGTAAGCGTAGATCGTGAATTCAACAGATCAAAATAAAATCACTATGCACTTTCTACTTGCTTTGACGTGGTTCTTTAAGGTAGGTAACATCAGCTAGTATATTGGCCGATAGTAGGTTTTTTGGTTAGCTGACCAACTGTCTTAAAATTAATCTCCGAAAACAATTTAAGGCAAAGTTTCTCCTTCATGCTGTAATGGTCGACTTTTTTCTGGTCTGCTTTGTTAGTATCAAAATTGCATGGATTGTGAAAACTGTTTTTGGCTTGGGATAATAATATATTATGAGGTAGACTTCGCAATTTAGACAAGCACAATGCTAAAGGTAAGTTTTGTGTTTTCTCTCTTTTCAATTATGTACATTCATAGTCCAAAAATATTTCATTCAGTTTAATTCTGTTGTACAACTAAGATCAATTTCTTAGATGTATACGTATTGAGAAGTTGTGGAATGTATTTTGATAGTTTGCAATCGACAATACCGCAAACTTACCCCTCGTAAATCTTGTGGTTCAGGGCATAAACGATAGACTGCTTTTATGGCATATCGATAAAGGACAGTAGATTGCGAGGTATGCTCAGTCATTTGTATAGTATGGTTGGTTATCGAACATAAGCCGTGACCTAAATTAAGAAGGTAAATAGTAAATTCGATTTGTGGTGTTGTACACATTGTGTAATCATTTAAAATTCAAGAAACATGCTCAGTTAATTGACTTTCAAAAATCCAGAAGTTATGCCTTAGTGGTTTTATATTTGTGGCTGTATTATCAAAAGCAATAAAATTTATCTAGTGACTACTTGTCATGTGTAGAAGTGTTACGGAAAAAAATGCGATGTTTGGAAGTTTTGAGCACTTAAATATGTTTTAATCACGTGCACGGACATGTAGTGAAATGTGTCAAACATTGTTTTAACGGTGTTACACATACACGTTACATGAAAAGTTTATTTAGCGACTTATGCAACTCACAATTCACTTCCCTCTACAATCGTTGTCTAATTCAAGTGTGAAGATTCCCAAATTTAACTATGACATCTAATTCCTATATTTAATTTATTCTTACACCGATTTACTACGAGAGTTATTTATTTAGATATATATGATTTTACCTACAAATTAGATGTTCAGAGAACTCCAAATATATCATATTGTCCGTCCTTAGATAACTTTTTTTTAATACAATTACCTATGTAGTCCATTCAAAAATGTATTTTTAGTTTATAATCCTCCTCTAATTTATGTAAGAAAATTCAGCAAATGATGGTCAAGTGTCGTAGTTTTCTCACACGATCAATTACTTCAATGCTAAAGTTAACTATGTTTACCTCAGCAACAGTTTCAGACGTTAACGATACTACTTTGGTCCGATGAACAAAGTTTAGTCTTCAGTCGGATAGATTTGCATATACTGACTGTTTTAAAATAGTGTTATGTAATAACAATTAGTAATAAATTTTTCCGATCCTACCATTGTCTTCTAATTATATTGAGGGAAAATCAAGCTGTGTAAAATATATATTATCAAGACCTATTAGCAAGCCAAAAAATTTATAGCGAGTAGAACGTTAGTTGGAAGATTTTTAATTGTAGTCATTTTGTGGCTGGAGTTTTGCAACTTTTTCATTTTCAAGACAAAGAATAAGCTGGATTATTTTGTAATGGTTTAAATTATTTGATTTTAATTTGCCGAATGCTTACTTAACATAGGTTTACTCAGAGTTATATGTAGACTGATGATAAGTCATATACTTTGTCACTATTATGATCAACATCATATTGCTATGAAATTACATAGCGTTACTGAATTCAGGTAATTTAATAGTGCGTTACTTGTGAGAAACAACTTCGAGAACAAATTAGCATATGGTGTTAGTATTTTCTTTAGCAATGTATGCGTATTTAGAGCTGATTTGGTATTGAAAATTTACTTTATAACACTTACCCATATATTTTGCACTTTGCGTAGGAGCGTTAGGTAGTCGTAGGTATAATCTAACTGTTAATGTTTTTCCTAAACAGCCAACGTTCGTTGAGTTCATTTTGAAATTTCTCATTCTGGAGCTTAATTCCTCACATAGTGAACGTACCAATGCTTCTAATTCCGAGTGCTAGAAGTTTGAGCAAAAACAGTAAATTTTTTTTGTATTCAAGTTCAGTTTACTCTAAAACATTTTATGGATTTTATACCGAAGGGTGACTATGTAGAAAGCAATAAGTCTGTGAAACATGTTTAGAAACCTAAATTATCCAAACAGCTGTTCGGCTAACCAACTAGAGATGTTAAATTGCTTACTGTCGCTAAATTTGTTTGGTGAATTTGTTAGACCTCTTTTTAGTAAAACTATATGACAAAATTGAATGCCATATACTGCTTAATATTCTATTAGTTCGGTGATTTTGAATTTAACGAGATCCCTTTGGCGTATTTTAGTGTTAAACTAGGTTGATGTGAAGTTGCAGTCAATAACAAGAGCTTGGATTGTGTCTGTACAGGATACTATATGATAGCGCTGTAAAGTGTTTCTACACACATGTTCTCTCCATTTATTGAGAGACTTGAGTAAATAGCATCAAAAATGAAACCGAATGCAATATAATTTTCTATAACCTCAGTAATGTATAGTTGAGTTCTGAATTATTATTTCTATGATTCATGTCGTAGATTTTGTACCAAAATTCTTTTATCTTATTTGTAGGTTATCAGAAATTCATTTTTGTTTTCTCCTTGACAAATCATCGACAATAGTAGAGGATTGTTCGTAACTGGGTTGGTGACACAAATTCAGAGAATTCCTATCCATTTACAATGATTTATGCTAATTTAAGTTATCTTTGATTATGACAGCTAATCTATAAAGTGGGTTGCGCAGCAGCGTGGTTTCAAAATGTTGCTTCATACTTGAGATATGATCTGTCTTAGTCATAACTGTTAGACAGCTATGCTTAGTTGCCACCGTTTCTGTATGAATTTTCGTAATCACCTACGACACCATGATATACTAATGCTGAGACCACAGGCAACTATACTAGTGACCCCAATAAAGTGGCAAAAATAGAGTTATATAAATTTGTTTACTTGATTAATTCTACATTCGTATCACTTACGCTCACGCGGTGTTCATTAGGGTAATTAGTTACATAATGCACTAGCGCCTTCATCAAGGATAGAATTTAAGATTTTTAGTTCTTTAATCGATTGCGTTATCATTAAACCAATTAGATAGAGTTTAGTTGTCTATCGTAGGAATTCCACTAAAGCGCAGGCATCAGTGGAGTAGCAAGGCGTATACGAATTATGTTGATTTAGTGGTACGTAATTCAAAGTGCTATTTATCATTTACCTGGGATTCTAGGCCTACGATTGAAAGCATAAAGCGTAACCATTTTTCTGAAACGCGTTTAGTATTTATGACTGAGTACTGCATAAAATCAAACTTTTCAGTACAATTATTCTTTTCGAAATAGTTGAGTCAGGAAGGTACATTTCAGGTATAAAATATTTCTTAACGAACACATCTACTAAACTTTCAGTTACAAGTGGAGTGCATTTGTTTAGACATTTACTGAAAGAAATAACAAAAGGAATTGAGACTGGTTCTGATTGCATTAAGAAAACTGGAAACTCTAGTAGAAGGTAACTTAGATTAGTTTATGAGTAGTGCGCTAGTTTTAAAATGCATACAACTCAAATTTAACGAATTGAAATGTACCTAAAATCTCATTTTTATATTGAGTACACATAACATTTGTTTATTATCGTAAATTCAAAGCAAGAATACTCACTGAGTTTAGTCGGATCCCATAATTCATTGACGCTGATACAGATTTATATTCCTTTTCAAAGTGCAAAACATCCAAATCCTAGAATATTGAAATATTTGTAAAGATCAAACAAATAGAGTTGATTCATGTTAATATAAAAAAATAACACTATATATATTTTCTGCCCAGATTATCTTCTGGGCCACTTTATAATTGTTTTGATTATTTGCCTGGAGTCATCTTTACTTCATGGTTGGACAAAGTTAGAAGATAATGTAGTGTCTCCAGGTTCTGTTTCGTCATATTGCCGATTCTACTGAAAAAACGACACAGTATTCCATAAGCGTCAATTTAAATCTATCTTCAAGGTTTAAAGTCCTTAGAAGTCTGCTACAAATACTTGCAAAATATTAACGTTCAAAATGAGCTTGAGTAAAACAACAAAAATTGATGGCTCTAATGCAATTGATAAAAACCAACAAGATAAGGAATGATTCCATATTATTTTCGCGTCAACTTTTGTTCTTGCTTCGTTCAAATTTATAAAGGGAACTAATTGTACAAAATAAGTTGGTAAAACGGCTAGAGAATGAATCAGATGCTGATATTGCGGAACATACTGGAATTGTTAACTGTGCGTAATCATTGGGTGATCCCTCGTTATTGTTGTGTAACATAGATTTTGTGATAGTAACTAATTAGCATTGAGAGTAATTCCTAAATACCTACATAGTTGCAAGAACATGATACAAAGAAACTGCCTGAATAATTTAGCAGTGTCGAGTGTGGTCGGGTTTGCCTATCGTGATGACCCATCTAGGTTATACTAGCTGGAACACTCGTTTCTCAAGGTCCTACGATGCCAGGCAGGTCGGATAAAGAACGATGAGACTAAAAGCAGCAAATATGAGGTCAAAAGGCGAAATCGTACTGTCTACTGCAAAGAGGGGGTGACGGCAGTAAGATGATTCGCTCAAACATCCATCATAACAGCGATGCAGTCTTCCAACATGAAGAGTGAGGTTAGAAAAGGTTGACCTTAAAAATGCACACCCCACCTTACTATACAGATTTCTGTCTCTGGCTGTAACAAGTACGGAGCTACCACAACAAAATCTTCAATCAAAAGGGCTGTGTGTAACTAGCCTCAAGCAGTTGTCCTTTGGACACTGAGGTTACGGTCGCAGGTCTCTATGACCAACCCTAACCCATTTTTCTTTTCAGGTACACCAAGAAGAACCCTTCCACAGCCCACGAAATAATGTCCTGAGTTTATTGAGACCATGCTCCAAACTTCACATTGGTGCATTAAATGTACGAACCTTGTATCAAATTGGGCAGCAAGCCTCCCTAGCTAAGACATTAAAATCATGCGCCATTGGTGTATGTTGTCTCCGAAACACGCATACACGATCCTAGCGTAGTTATTCACTTGACCTCACCTAGTCAGAGTGAAGCACCTACACGATATACTCTTAATTTATCTGGCGACTCAACAGCAACTTCTCGTGGGCTAGCCGGTGTAGACATCGCATTAAGTATAGGGGCAGAACAGTCACTTGTTGAATGGGTTCCTGTCTACAGTTACCTACGTGTTACCCGAAGAAAGGGTTCACTGGGAATTTGAAAAGACAGGAACAGATGCTGTTATCTTTTCGTTGTTTCTGCCTACGCTTTCACTGACTGCGGCGCGGATGAAGTGAAAGATGAACTTTACAGAAAACTTTATGAGCTTTTTTATAAGGCTAAGCACTCGACCCTTATCAAAGTCAAAAAGACAATAGCTAATCTGAGGCGAGGTAGAGTAGCGGGACCGGATGGATTATCTCCAGAGGTTTTTAAGGATGGTGGTCCCACTTTAACGATCAGGTAGACTGATATTTTGACTTAAGTTTGGGAGCTTGTGTCAATCGCTAATCATCCCAGTATATAAGAAAGGGTCAAATTTGTTCTGCGATAACCATAGGTAAATTGGCTTAATTATTTAGTGTTTAAAATACTGGCTTCTATAATTATCAGGCGCTTATCCGAAACTCGTGAAATGTAATTGTGAGAAAACCAAGCTGATTTCACACCTGATCACTGTTGTACAGACCAAATATTCACCATCCATCTAGTTTTAAAACAGAGACATACTTTTCGGCGCCCGTCATTGGTGGTTTTCCTTGAGCGATATTTGGATCTGTAAACCGAGGTCTATGGGAATGTCTCATTGAAAGGCTCTAGTGCAACTATGTTTGGAATGCGTTTCTCCTTCTCTAAATGCAAACTATTGCTTCGGGACTAGTCTTCATCAACATCTGAAATAAAGTCAGGGAGTGAAGTAGTTGAGCACATCGACCACTTTACTTATCTGGGAGTCTGATTAGTCCTAATAGGTTAGTCGCTGACGAAATTTCATTATGAATTTAAAAAGCCCACTTAGCTTTTGCCAACCTATATCGCGTAGGCGAGATATTCGTTTGTTCTTTCTTACTCTATAGATGTGAGACGTGACCCCTGAGGGTAGACGATACTCGAAGGTTATTGGTACTCAACCATCGATGTCTTCGAAACATCGCTCGCGTTAGCTGGGATCAGCGAGTAAGCAATAACGATGTTATACGACGGGTACTAGGGAAACGTGGTAAATCAATCGACGAGGTTGTGAATCTTCATTGACCGAGGTGGTTGGGTTATGTATGCTTAACCACTGTCTACCTTGATGCGCGATAATGATCGATATAGGTTTGGGATGGGAAAAAGTTGGTAGCAGCCAAAACCAAAATATGGCATTAGTCCATGAAGTCACTGACTACAGGTTTGGATCGTGTTGGTAACTTCAGACTATCTGGTTGGGATCTATGCGGATATCGCAACCAGTGGTTGGAAACTTTGGGTGACATGTCTCAGAATTAGTTACAGTGGCGCAGATGTATTCAGTCCTTGTCCTCCCTTAAATCGTGAGCTTAGAGTTATTTCACAACTTTCTTTCCACGCTCCATCTCTTTTCACGCTGAACTATATTCTATGTGTTCATTGTTCTTTGTTTTAATTATCATCATTGAAGTAACTTCTACTTCTGCTAATGTGATGTTAATCTTGTTGCGCTTTAGAGATATGGCACACATGTGCCAGGTTCTGTGTTGATTATACATAATTTACGTTTTCCTGAATTTTGTTTATTGTTAGTACACTGCCTGTATACTAACAGTAATACAGTAATAATAATAACAGTGAAAATTTGACAAACCTTTCCCCGACACGTCATGTAAACTCGGTTGCCAGTTTTCTTTCCTAGTAGCTTTGTGAGCTGGTTGTGAGAAACTTTTGACATTAATTCACCGCAAGTTTTGGCATCAAATGCTTGAAATATTTTGTCTGCTAGAGAACGACCAATGTCTGTAATGTAAAAATGCGTAAATAAAATATCGTATACATGTGGTTAATGTATTATAATATCCATAATTAAAGAAGCTTAGTCTTACTTGGGATTTCAATGAGGGGTAGGTCACATAGCCACTGGTACGCTTCGCCACTTAATTCACATTCAGTGTTGGATTCATCCTCGTCCATGTTTCCAGTAGAAGAATACCATCTCCAGCTTTCCACGTTTGTTAGCCTACCAGATGGTGGACAAACACTTCCACAGCGGCCAAGAAACCAATACTGACCATTGGGCTTGGCCTTTTTTGTGGCTAAACGTGCTAATAGTTTGCTTGTACCAAATCCGATTGACGCTGTACATCCACTAGTGATATCTTTCACTGATTCTCGTATATAACTACCCAAAATTAGCGGATTAATGATTTGATAAGCTGCTTCCCAAACTCCGTCGATAAATTTTGGTTTGAATTCGCCTTCATTTGTGCTACTAAGTAATTCTGTGCAATCAGCATATAATTCATCACAGCTTACTGCTTGAATGTCTCGAGTAAAGCTAATAAGGAAAATGATAGAAGATATAAAAATTCGGACATTTCTTAGTCGAAAATCTAAAAAGTATATTTTGAGAATAATGATAAAACTATTAAAGGTTTCAGATGTGTACTCAGACTGATGTGAATAGAAAAATATTTGGAAGAAATAATACTGCAATAAGATAAATCCGTTATTTTGTTGGCTATAATCGTTGAATCGTAAGATATTTTCTCAGCTTAATATAGAACATGCTTTTACACCTAATTCAGTGTGGTTTGTATCCGAAGAATAGTTGCTGCAAGAATTCCGTATAAAATCTCACCCAGTGATGCAGAAGGCTAAGCGGTCGCCAACTTGAAAGCTGTGGGTTCGATTATCTGGCGGGATCTAGGGTGCTCACTGCTGCATTTTATACTAAGACAATACAGCTGTTTAGTGCTTCCTAGTTTTCATTGATACGCAACCAACATCAATCTGTGACAAATGCAATTAACGAAAATCCGACGTGTTATCCATTACACTAGTTAAATGTAATAATTTCAAACAAAAACAGTGTATTGAGATATGATATTATTTGTTCTGGTGTACAATCAGTGCAAAATCCGTTATTTTTCGTCTTCTTACTTTGGGTCTCCTACGTCCTAGTTTTGATCCACCTTTAAGTGCAATTTTATGCTTGTGAAGAAGAATTCACGGGAAGGATGTTTCTTCCGATTATATGATCGTTCATAGACACTTATGATTGCAGGTGCATAGGACCTAGATTCCCCGGGTTTTGAAGCAATTATGTTATTCTAAACAACTGAGTTAAAACCCGATAAACCACATTTACAACTTCATTTGATTCACGATACATCGCGGAATCCACTTGTGACATGCGTAACAGTTTCCTCTTATATGAATGTAAGCTAGTCAAGTATACTTGATTTCTACATTTACAATTGTTAGCTTTTATTCGCATGATATACAGTGGTATTTCGAAGACAAAATTATAAATTGATGTTTAAAATATGTTGTAAGTCGTCTAAAAACACCCACTTACCGTGAAACGGTATTATACAGAAGCTGTGATACTGATCTATACGCTTCAAACTCGTAAGGTAAAACAACTAAATCCGGACATAACTGTTTAGCTTTTCCTAAAAGCATACCATTTTTCACTCCAGCCTACAAATTATAGAAAAATTTGTGTGAAACATGTTGGATATTGAAAGAGTCATGGTAATTTTTTCAAAAATTTGTTGTGACATCGGTTCATAATATTTTTTGGATACATTTACGTCACTGATTTGTAGGCTTATATTTTTTATCTTAAGTACATTTATTCATCGTATTTATAATCGTTTTCTGTTTGAGTGATCTCATCTGGAATTTGATGACTGCTATTAAATGCTCGGGTTTTGATAATCAGCCGATAGCAAGTTGCTGTTTTATACATGATATATATTTAGTTCAAAAGGTTACTTATGAGAATCTATGTAGAGGTGGAATCTCTTTTTTACAAAATTAGTCCTAGACTTCGTAACACACGTTTATCAGTAGATAATCACTAAAAATTGTAAGCCTATTCATATTTACATTACAGAGAATAGACCATCACTGTGGTAAGCTATTTGAGCTTGGAAATAAAGTTGTGTTTAAACAGTAAGTACTTTGGAGGAAGACGAATAGCAATGAAGCTGTATTCATGGTTATATATTTTTGCTTACATTATATTATTTGGAAATTATCTTATTTATAGGTAGTTCTGCAATGTAACGTCAACTTAGTCGGTCAATCATGTGCAACACAGAACTTGATATATGTGCATCGTACAAGTTGCTATACTTCATTAGTGCAACAAAATGAATACCGAAATACTGGAAGTATTAGAAAGTATTTAACATAGAATATCGTTCTAGAAGAGAAAGGTTAATTCGTGGAGAAAAAGGTATAAACCACTCTTAAGTTCAGTATTTAAGGGAAGATGTAGGATGAATGTACCTGCCCTATTTTTATAGGATTCGTACTGTTATCCAGCATTTCAAACCAATAGGTAAAACATTTGCGTGGAACACAAGCAAATAATTTGCACCTGCCAGCACGATTCAGATCACCAGCCAACGACTTCGGAAACTGATGCTATGTTTTGGTTTGGCCTCCCTTAGCTTTGTTTCATCCTACGCCAGCCATCATTGCATGTATAGGTAAGCCTATTAATTTAAATTAGATAGTCTATGTGTACCTGGTTCTATCCATGTTGAGTCAATCCTTTAAGTGATTTGAGGATAAAACTAAGCGATTAACTATGTGCTTTCGCACTGTAATGGCTAATTTAGAATACGCAAAATGTTACAAAAATCTAATTACACTTACTTGACGAGCAGCATATGAACAAGAAGCAACTTCAGACATAGATTGAACGTGTCTGTGATGGTAAGTAAAAAAAAATATATATATGGTAATTTTTAGAATTTTATGATACAGATTAATAAGGAAGGTTTGAAGAGTAGTTTAAGAATTAGGCAGAAGCTTTATGAAGTGCACACACAGTGTGTAGTTTGCTGTTTCTGTTTAGTTGTTATAATTCCAGCAAAAGTTATGCCACCTCCGACATAAACGTTTTCTCTTTTGCCTACAGACAATGAAAGTAACTGTCCTATGACAAATTAGGTTAACTTATACTAATAGCATATAGACAAGATTGTGTGTAAATTTACACGGTGTAAAGTGGAGACCCAGTTTCTAGTATTTTGGTTGTAAGCTAAACGGTAACCTAAAAAATAAACGTTAGTTTCAGACTGGGTGCCAGAATAGTATCGCAGGCATCGGACTGGATTTTTTTATTAGTAAACAAAAACATGGATAGTTAAAATAATTTATTGAACGGCATTAGATTCCAAATGCGACTTACTTTTGGTTGCTTCGAACATTGTTAATTGAACCACGTGAACTTTTCGCATGTGTAATAGCAACTGGTTTGCCTAACGGAAAACATGAGAAATGTTCTAATGTAAATAACAATACAAGTCATGATGAACATAGTTTTGAAGTGTTTTACATTATTGCAAGATAAATGAATACAGAGGTGAGAAATTACTTCACTTCTATGTAATTTTAATGATCATATAAATGTGTATACATTCAATAGTCACTGAAAAGTGACTAGTGTCATGTTTGTCTTGCCCTTAGTGCTGACCGAATTTTATTGATCAAATTGCAATGTGATTACTAGTCTAAGTGTTTTGACGTAGCGTGCACCATGCGTTGATGTTATGTAGTTATTACCAACAAGAAACCTTGGACCTAAATTTTGCTCTGATTAGCAAGATGTACCTATTGCACTAATGGTACTTATGCCTTCATTATGGTTCAGATAACTCAGTGGCAACATCTCAGATTGTGAAGATGGGTAATGCAGGTTCATTTAGAAGGCATCAGTAGAGGGATTCCTTGCTAACAGGTGCCAACTAGTTTCAGTTGACAATATGCTTGAAATCATATCCAACTTTCGTCACTGATTAGTCAATCTTATTTATTTCATTAAGCCAGGTAAGTAAGATCTTATTATTTTGCATAATCCTATCATTTTCCATACATGATATTGCCATGAACCAGATAACGTGACTATTATATAAGCATCCAAAATGCAACTAAAATGTAATAATTTCTACTACAGTCATTTTTTAGTATATTAGTTCTTTAATTATTAGTAGATTTCACAAAACACAGTAATAATGTATAAGTCATTAATAAAACAATTCACTATGTGGGGGCAGCCATCGCTTCCAGGTTGCCTACATTGTGGAAGCGTTTTTCTCGAGATACCTGAAATACAGGCTAGATTAGCTTTAGTCTTAAAGATTGGGGAACGTGACTTCAGCACTAAAGTGATAGATGCTTGAGCCCAATCGTACACAACCTTCTTTTGAGTTTAATATGTTAGCTCCGTACTTGCGAAGAACCGTTACTTTAAGGTAAGATGACGTTTGGATTTGTATGGCCGCTCTTTTTTAACTTCATCCTTCTGTTTTTAGAGGGCAGTACTATTGCATTCTGGTTATTTAACAGAAACACTGTTGCTTTTCAAACTCCTGTGCAGTCGGTTTTATAACTTCATCCTCGGATCTGCAGTTTGCTGTTTTCATCTTAACGCTCTCCCGTTGACCTACCTGACAATGTGCAATATAAAGGAATGTTTGTTTCACTTCGTATAGCTTGATTAAGTCATCACGATAGACTAAACTCATCTTTACATCAAGATAGAAGTTACGGTCGGGAAAAGCATTTGCTGCACATAACGGATATAATCAGACATACTGACCAATCTGATTACAAATAATGAGATAAGTTCATGTTTTAGTTTCTGACCATCAGTAGAAGAGTAGAATATTGAAAAAATTATTTTGCTCAGCCTTCAAACGATAACAGGAGTTTGTCTTTTCTCTTTATAGTGTTGGACTTTTTGAGGTTGATTATTTGATTGTGAATGCGTCTTTGTTATTTTATGTAACATTATCAGTGAGCTTCTAAGAGTTATTCCACGAATGCCAAGTTGGCATGTTCTAGTAGCCTCGTTTATGATAAGTGGTTATTACAAACTTTTTGTGCTTATTGCATTCCAGTTAACTGTTTTATTTAGTTAAACTCTGATCCTGTGATTTATTGACTATATCCATATGCTTAGTTAAATTGGATCTGTGATAATGTCTATCGATTGTAGGTTGATCTGAATGTCATTCTTTAGTAAACTGCTCGGCAACTGGCTGTAGACTTTAATAATGCTTTAGGATTTTGTGATGCATAAAATTCGGTTTGATTTACAGTTAATATCTTAACAGTTTACGTCGTTTAGACGATGTTTAGAATGATGGCATAAGCTTCGCAGTCAAACTATCCAAAGCCGAGGAATCTCAGTACTGAAGTGTGGTATTTTTAACCGATGCATATATGTGCCATATTCTATTTTGTACATACATACTTATATCACTTCTGCTACAAAGATTAACTTTAGCTGCAAATCTTTCTTGAATATCTTAATCACTGATCCACTGGTCACTTCATTTATGGAATGGATGGTAGATATACCTATAGATACTAGCATGATTTTGGTGTAGTCCATAAATGAGCTCGACATCAAGGAAACAACGGTATTTAAAGAAAATCATTGAATATTTACAGCTTGATGGTATGAATTAAGCAGGACTATAATGTAAAGGCGAACCAATGAAATTGCGACTATTTATCTCAAGGTCATTCCTCAGTTTGGTTGACAATGTTGACGTTATCGTTAGCTATTTACAGGAGGAAGATTTAGTTTGAAGAACATAATAATGTGATTGTGGGGCGTCTATTCCCTTGAAGAAATGCTAAGATAAGAGTGACAAACTAACATTCCGATATCAGTGGTTGCCTAGCAACTATCAAGGTCGTCCCTACATTATAGTCCTGCCGGTGGAAATGTTAGGAAATTGTAATGCAACAATTACCTTTTAGTTCTGGCCTACTTCGAAGACCGACGGATACAAAGAAACAATCCATATCAATATGAAATATAATCCGAGGTTTTTGTGGTTTTGACAATGGATAAGAATGAGGATCTTTACAATTGATATATCGTGCACGTAATTCAATCATTTTGTAACTGTTTGTCGTTCCAGACAGATCATTTGATATTTGATTACACCATTTCATGCCTAGATCACAGACATGTTCGGGATTTTCACGCATTTGTTTAACTAAATCATGTAGATCTTTGGCCCACGAAGAAAGATGATGTAAACGTGAACGTGAATAAAATGTAGCTAGTTTTTCATCTAATGCTGCTTTTAATGAAGTTTGTTCTGTCGACTTTTCAGGAGAAATAGATTCATGTTTCTATAAATAAAATATTGCCATTTGTCATATTTATAGAAAAACTTACTAAATAAGGAATAAAAAAGTTTATAGACTCATTTTAGTACTGATTAAAATGTGTTTATATATGAATATGTAACGTAAAGGAAACACATTCTGTCATAACCATTCGAGATTGGTGCTGCCACGTTACTGATTTCATCGTACTATTTACGATATGATATCTAAAGACTAGTCAAGTCTCAGAGTCACTGTAATTAAAAGACAGTTAGCGATAATCGTTTTGTCTGTGCAGTAGTTCATTGTATCACTCTATGAATGTAAATCAGGGACTATGAAAGTAGAAGACATACATTAATGCAGGTATCTTATCGTTAGATGGTCACGAATCATTGCTAGCATATTTGGGAACGTTCGAGTATGTAATTCTGGTGCGCACAGTGTTTTAGGCAAAGGTAGCAAATCGATTTATGAGATTATAAATCTCCTTTGGCTTAGGTGGTTGGGATGTGTTACATATGATCAACTATGTCTACTGCGACGTGTTATGTTAGCTGGCGTAGGCATATGTTGGAAGAAAGGCTAAACCAAACTAGGAGATTGTATCAGTCTATAGACTAATGGTCACAGCCACCTTGGTGGTTAAGGTGTGCGCACTAATTACGATCGGTAATTGGGGAAATCGCACGATATGCCTCAGAATTCCTCCTAGTGATGCATATATAAGCACTTTTATCTCCTTCCAGATCCTGAGTTCCAAGCATACTGGATATCTTACCATAATATCACTATCTCTAACCGCATATTTAATAGTTACATAAAAGCTGAATTCACTATGTAGCAGCACAGAAAGAAAAAAACTACAAACAAGAAAAAAATCTAAATAACTACAGAATATGGACGAAAAGTATAACGTGGTCAAGAAGAGTAAAAGATTATAGAGTTAATACTGCTATATTCAAGCTTATCATCTATGCATGTTCCCTAATTTAGAGAATTACTGTTATCCAACAACTGTGAATACAATATAGGACTTTCAGTGTTCGGATGTAGTTGGACACATTCAACAGAGTTGGTTTACAATTGTAGGTTGTTTAAAATTATATTGACTGTAGACTAAATTTAAAACAGAATATTTAGTGAATCAGTCATACAAGATGTTGGAGGAAGGTGAATATTCTGATTATAATAACGTAGAAAAAGAATACCCACAATAAAAAAATGTAAAAATGCAGCTTAACAGCTATACTCAGGCTAAAATAGTACACTTTGTTTAAACTTTGGTATATTTCATATGTGGCCACATCGTCCTATTTGAGACTCTTCGGCTAAATGTACCTGTATCTTAGTGTTGATGTTTAAATTGAAACATCAACGTGTTCCCCACTACTCCAATAAATCAAGAAACTCGCCAGCCTTAACAATGGTTATTAGTGAAGCACTCTAATCTCTCGTTTTTGTTATTTAGAACTACATTGGATCACTCTGTTAGCATGTGTTTCAAACAGATTGTTTGTACATGTTAGTCATAAGTTTAAAGCATTTAATATATAGATAGCAATGGAATGTAGGAAGCATGTTTCGTCTTATATCAAGGCAGTCAGTCTATTCAGGTTACACATATGGCAACAGAGTCTAATAAATATAGATCTCCAATATTAAAAAAACGGAAAATGCAAAACTCTACTGGAGAACTTGTGCTTACTGTATGAAGACTTATTTCTAATTAGAGACAGGTGATTAGTGAAACGTATGTTAAAGTAAACAAACATTGGATTTGTAGTTTTATGTGACGAAGCTAAACCTGATCCTCTTTCAGTGTCTTGTACTTTAGAATGTTGATTTTTCAAAGATGAATAGAATAACTGACATATCAGTAACAGTATCTTAAAGTAGCACTACAGATTTATGGAATGGATTTATTAACTATATTAACTTACTTTTATTGGATCAATTATTGTGCAAGCGTCATCAATGGGTTTATTATTTAGAAGTTGTTTTAAGGTAATTGGAGCTTTCAGAAGACTAGATTCTTGAACATTTGTATTTGAACCATCTGAAGAACCTGTTTTCATTTGTGATAAACACTCATCAATACGCGTTTGACGAATTCCAAGTTGTCTGCTACTTGAAGAAGACGACTGAAATGTACTACAGGAAGCGATTTCTGTATTTCTAGTTGTAAATATAATTTCGATGTGAGGAAATAACGTATTACGCTCATCATTATAAAAATAAATACTAAAATATCTCTGAGGTTAGCAAAATCACTTTAATTGTTAACTAGTTGCATATCATGAGAAAACACGTACAAGTTACCATCATATCAGATATACAGAACCTTGAATCTGTTGAATCTGCAATCCATTTGTGTGATATTTTTATTTTCCCATTTATTTTATATTAGTCATCATCATGTATTTATTTAACCTCGATTAGTTTTCGTTTAAAAATACCTTAACAAGTATTCATGTGCCATTATCATTTGGAATTTAGGGTAAAAATGTATCGCATTTTTTTGTCTTAACACAATTGTCTTATTAATTTACTAAAATTTACGAAAAGAACTGTTTAAAATCTATGAATAGAGCTTATCACGACTTTTGTTTTAGCTGAACTACATTACGTTTACTAGATAATAATTATATTCATTTTTATGTAATGTGTTTATGTCGTCTTTCCTTTTACAATTTTACCACTCCATATTGTGTAACACTCGTTTCTGGTACATATTATGTCATAAACTAATTTCACTTAAACATTGATAAATTTTGACACAATATCTTCGATAAATTCGAGGTGATCTTAAGTTGAGTTAGACGAGCATAAGTACAAGCTTTACTACAGTAGATGTTTTACATCGCTTCTGCATATTAGGATTCTTATAGGATACGAGTTCTAATAGTAGATGGAACTTAAATGCTTTATATTACGTGTTATAAAGACACCTAACCATCAGATACGAAAACTATCATGTTTTTTTTATTTTCTGAGTGTATGGATGATGTGGTCTAATCCGCTTGAAAGCATATTACTGCTACTTGCTCCGACGTCTGTTCATGAGTTAAAGAGTAGTATTACTATAGTCTCAAAACGTTCTTGTGGTATTGTTTGTAATTGGTTGTCGTCAAGGGTTCTGCGCTTTTTTGGGCTATATTCTACGGTTGATCTCTTTCTTATGGGTCCATAGATTTAATTTATACAAATAGCATGTCTCAAAAAATTTGATGGCTTTCCTAGAATTTCCACTTTTTCCAGTTTAATTCATATCTATGTGTGTGTTGCGTCAGCTTTATCTAAAGCAATATTTCTGGTTGTTGCATCTTTCGACCTACATAAAATTGAATGGATTCATAATAGTTTTTTAAATATTTGTGAGGGTTTTTGTGATATTTCTCAAGTACGATAAGATCATTCGTTTCCTATTTTCATGAGATTGATCTTTCGACAGTGCGTCGATTATGGAGATATATTTTAATAAGGTTGATGGGGTAACCAATTTACAGGAGACAAAGAGGTGGGATTTTTCATATTATGTAACAAATATAGATTACTTCTATGTTATATGAAGGTTAGTGATGCTATCTGGAATGACAATGAAAGCATAGTAATAAAACTGTCTTGCTCTGAGAACATACCACCAAAAGGAACTGCGTGAACTACAAATCTCCATTAACGTTATATATTATGAAACATATATTTGCGTTCAAGAACCCTTTTTCTCTAATGAAACAAAGACTTGGAGTCTGATCTAATAAAATAAATTCTATAACAGAAGACTGATTTATTTTTTTCCTCTATCATGTCATGATGCACTCAATCTTCTAACGTCTGTATCCACAATTTTCGTGGTATAAACATTTTATATAATTGACAGATAAAAACGACTCATTTGATTTTTTCTCACTAATTTTTTCTTTAGGAATTTCGATGTATAAATAATTAGTGAGGTAAGCTACGTATGTACATTATATCTATTTAATAAATACACGAACTGAGTTACTAAGTGCCCTCTTAAGAACCTTAAAAAGTGTTGAAAGCTATGTATATAGATAAATTATTAAAGCAAGAAGGCCCTTTCAAATTTTTTATGTTTTTCAATTAGGTTATTGCAATAATAATGAGTAATCAAGTTAACCGATGACATCATATTTTTTATTTAAACGGGAGTATGATATATACAACTTAAAATCAGTGATATAAATGCTTTTTGACCTCAGTTTGCGTATTCATAGAACAGACTGTAAGGATTTTGAACGATCGAAAATCATTGTTCAGGTCAATACAATTAGTGTTAACTGATTAATTTAATAGACAATTAATTGTATGTAAAATGTGAGATATTATGTGCAGCTTGACACACTAATCTGACTACTACGTTGCATTAATACTAATACCTTTACTTTTGAGGTTGGTGAATCTCAACCAAACATGGTCCTAAAGAACCTATTTCAGCCAAACTGCTCAGTTTCTGTGAAAGTTGCAACATTTTAAACGTGAAGTGCAAGTCGTCTTCATTCATTAGTACTTAGGCAGAACATACAAATATTCCACAAAAAATAACTTTGTATCAAATAGTTTAGTTCACTGTTTGTTTACATTTCATTTTAATGTGCTATGATATGCACGTAATCCAATTGTTTCGCACTTTTTTGTTTTATATCGAGTGAGGTCAACTTGAACAAAACATTAAGTATTTCTAAGTCAAATTTTAGGTGGATACCAAAAAGGCTTTTTAAAATAAGGCGGCTATATAACCGAAACTGAATTATAATCATAATTATTATAATTATAATCTATAGGATTTTTATTGTGGTGTACATTTTTCTTCATGTATCGGTTTTTTTGAAGCTGGATTAAATAACATTATAGTTTTGATATTGCAACAAGAAGACGAATTTTATCAGAGCTATGGGATATATTTGCGCAATACATTTCGAACAATCTGATCACACATACACTTGTTTAGGCATTTATATGTGAAAAATAAAGGTCACTAGACAATTAAGAGTATAAGTTAAGTAAACAAAGATCGATGATGCAAATAGGTTACTAAGGCGACCGAATACCATGCAAAATCATATTAGTTTATCCTGTGAAGAGGAGAATAATAACCAACTTCCTGTCCTGGATGTATTAGTCAATCGGGGGGATGGTGGCTCAATCAAACGCTCTGTCTACAGAAAATCGACATGGACTGGGCAGTATATAAACTTCCATAGTTATTGTCCGGTGCAGTATAAAAAGAACCTAGTTAAAGCTTTATTTAATAGGATTAATCGTATTTGCACTTATGACACCATTGAAGAAAATGAAAAACCACTGACAGAAACGTTAATGCTGAACGGATATCCAAAGAAGTTCATAAATCGATGGAAATGTTGCAGTATGGTGAAACCTACTGTATTTCTAGCACCCAAAAAATCAGTTTATATCACCTTACCCTTCAGAGGTGACTCAAATAGCCTTGTGTTAAAACAAAGGCTTAAGTCAGTTGTTGGCATTTTATGCTGCTAAGGCAGTTGTAGTAGAAAAGTATAGGTCATTGATTCACGATAAGCCTAAACAGCACGTAAACGAATGCATCACATCCCACTGTACCTATCACTTTACGTGTATGTGTGGACACACATACATAGTGAGGAGCACTCGTGATCTGCATGTAAGGGTAGCTGAACACATACCTAAACGGCTCCAAAATCAAATAGACTCGAAAGGAGAAATAAAAGTACAGGATAAACAACCTTCATCGTCTATCGCTAAACACTTAGTTGAGACAGGTCACATAGTTGATATCAAATCATCTTCTGTGGTGTTGTATAAAAGTGCTTTAGGACGTATACTAAAGTTTGTTGAAGCCTTAGCTATACGGAAGTTCAAACCCCCCTTGTGTGTTCAAAAACAATTTGTACTTTCCCTCAACCTACCTTGGTAGAGTGACTTACTTTATTATCTTTGTTTACTTAGCTTATACTCTAAATTGTCTAGTGACCTTTATTTTTTCATATATAAATGCCTTAACAAGTGTATGTGTGATCAGATTGTTCGAAATGTATTGCGCAAATATATCACATAGCTCTGATAAAATTTGTATTCTTATTGCATTATCAAAATTTATCAAAGGGGTAAATTGTTTTAAAATTATAGTTCAATTATAAAACTCAACTTCCTACAACGGTAACAATAGTACGAACAGACAGATCCAACTCTATGCGACTAAAAAAAAGTAAATTCGCAAACAGGTTTATATTACACCAAATATATATTCTCAATGCATGCGCATCAGTGATTCAATTAAGGAGATGATTGCTGAGCTCTAATTCAGTAATCTCTACTACATTTATTAATAATATATTTTTGTGTCAATAACTAGTCAGTATGCCTGGATCGAATAACACTTACCACCAATAAATTAGAAACCTATTATGTGAACGTAAACTTACTAATGACGTAAAAGTAAAAATATTACTTACAACTAAAATGTGATAACTGAATCACGTGCTTTAATAGAACTAACTTCTACAATTACACGATTTTCATAAGAGATCATAAGATCGAACCCAGTACCCTTAGGTTTATTGATATGCACTTATCTATTGACCATTAAGTTGGAATTCATAGGTTTCGTATATGCTAGTAATGCCTCTTCAAGCGGCTAGGCGCGTTATTAGTTGACAGTCACTAGACAGCGCTCCAACCAAATTTGTTTTTAATTTTGTTCAATTATTAACGGAAGTGTACTCTACACAATAATTATTGGAAATAATCCAACGCCAAACAGTGTTTTAGTTTGCTAGTAAAATTCAGCTCACTAATACTGTCACAATACAAAAACAAATTGATTTGTTTATTCTTTATATGTGTTTATTCTCTAAATTATCATAAGTGCTGCTGTGTAGTAACGAAAACATTCCAACGAGGAATCGCAATAATTAGCAGTATGCATAATAACAATAGTGAACATTGTACAAATAAGAAAAACCTACAAACTAACTCATAAGAATAAATTACCTTTTCATATTAAAACATTGGAAGACTTAGTGTGCATTGCATTTTTTGTTTTTATGAACAACCTTATTAATTATTAACGTTATTAGTGATGATTATGTTTAATACTATAAATAAGATATATGGAACTAACGTTACAATATCGTTTATTAAGATGCAGAATTTGCATGGACTGTTCAATTTAAAATTAGCTCTCATTACGTAATGACACCAGCTGAAAGTCCACTTATGAAAATATTGAACAGCCATTTCATCCTTGTATAGAACTGCTCAACGGTGTTTATTGACGACGCTGCTACGGACGAAACCCCGAGAGATTAATCTTATTATAAAGACGTCAACTTTAAATTACTAAATTAGAACAATGTTGAGCGAAAGTCATGCGATGCCAAACCTTTCCCGTCATCTTTTTGTTTTTTAAACTCCAATATTCATAATGGTTATTATTAAAGTATGTTTAAAGATTTACTTAAATCTTGTTAGTAGTTATTGTTCTCTTGTATTGTAGTGCCTATTTATGTACTGTCAAACTACTGCAGTAAGCCATAGGATAAACTGATTAAACTTTCAGTACAATTTAGATAAATATAACAAATAAAGTGATTTCATGAAAATATGGGACAGTTTTTTTGTCTTGAATAAGCATCAATTTACTTATTATTAAATATATTGTTGTAGCAAATATGATTAGTAACAATTAAACCACATACCTTTCAACAGAGTCCGTAATTTGAACCCTGTTTGCTATCGATTTGTTCATCTGGGTAGTATAATTAGTCCCTACATATACAGTTTATCAGCACCCAGTACATACAATGTTACTACACATATAAAGTATTATAGTTTATCTTAGTTCTAATAAATATCTACATTATCTTTACTGATACAAGCGAAAATAAGTACTGAAATAATGTAAAAAATGTATAACTCTTGTACAGCTGTAAACAGTTTTTAAGATTTCTGTGGAAACCAACAGGTTACTGGAACAGAATGTTACCGCATAATAACTGCATGCGATTCGAGTAATTGACGCGAGCCCAGATTGAAGACAGGGAAATATGTCGTTTTATTTAAGAAAACGATATACTTATTAAGAGAATACATAAATTTGAATGACTATTGGTTTCTGACTTTATAGGTCATTTAACAGTTAATATGATAGCAGTCTAAATGTGGTTAACAAGTGGGATCCAGGAAACAATCTTCGTCCCCCTTGAGACTCGTCAGCCGGATCTCACTTTCCAGCCACAATCCGACTGCATAAGATGCACATCAAGTAGTAGAGATTGGTCAATTTCAAGCCATCGAAACATCAACGGGAGGATATAAATAGTTTCAAACTATAAGGCCTATCATGTCGAACTTAGATGGGTCGTTACAGTGACGTTGACTTCTCTGTGCTGGTTTTAGTCACTAAGTCTCCACTTCCGTAGTAGACAACATTGCCAGCATTTGTTTCAATTAGAAGACACTTTGATTATTATACAAGCATTAAACCAATATGATCTCATAATCTTGTTTCTAGCTAGTCGTGTAAGAATTCTATTGTTTTTGCTGAATTCGTCCACTTCTGGCTATCTAATTGATTGAACTCTTCCGTATAGGCCGATGGACTGGTGGCTTATCTGAGCATCATGCTTCTATAAAGTTTCCGTTATTTTTTAGAATTTTCTCTACTCAGAAATTCTACATTTTCTCACTCAAAATGGCTCACGTAGTTATCTGTATGCGTTAATATAAATGACTAACGTATCGCACCTCATTGCTAGTTTGCTCAAGTGAAGGGGCGTGCTCGTTCAGTTGCTATTGCGTCTTTTCGGGGTACAAAAAATGGAACGAGATGATTACGTTGTTTTGTAAGCTATATTTATTCCGATATGGTTGTTGGTGTTTTTAAGGTGGTCTCATGATAGTACAACTCCGCCTGTAGCTCTTCTAGGGTTGCTGCACGTCCTAACCCGGGTAAAGGAGGAGGGTTGGGCATAGGTCTAAAAAAAAACGCTAACCAGATTAAACCATAATAGTATGTTCCATTTAATAGCTATTTAATTGACATTACACGTTTTAGATTTAATTCTGTTATTCATAAATTGAAATAATATTTGAGTATCACAAGAAACTAATTTTTATCACGAAGGAATGATAATTGCAGTAATAGCCAATAATAATAAACCATTCACTTATAAAATCAAGTGTAGACTGTTCACACTTTTTTATAGTAATGAAAGGTTAAAAGGACACAATACTTACATATTAGTGATTAAGTTTTTATTTTCATTTGTAACGTTAAGTGATGAAACTGTATTCACTTTATCTGGACCTAAAACGAAAAAGTTGATGTAGCCCATTGATTGCGTAAAGATTATAAATACTATAGTATAGGTATAGTTATTAGTTTGAACCAACCACTCACAAATCTAGCGAAATATTATGTATGAAAGCATGGAGTTTTTATTTCATAATATACAAAAGATAAGTGTAGTAGGAAAAGTAAGATTGTGTTATTATCCTCTACTGTTTACCCAACGATTACATTTCTAAGAGGTTAGTTTAGAACTAAAATTAGCAGGTCGGGCACCTGAGTAGATAAAGCAAGTAGACTTCGGTCAAAATGAATTTGTTTATTATGGGATAGGAAATAGGGGGTGGGGGGATGGTCCATTTTCGCCTTTCTTCAAAGAAATCACAAATTTGCTCTTAGTCAGCAAAACTTCTTACATAGTCATTAATGTTTTGCTACATATTATACTTAGAATTAAAAAAAAAGATTGCAATCAACTACGAAAAAGTGGCTAAACAAAACATAACACTAGTCCATGAAATCATGGACAAGTGGGCTGAGCTAGTTAATAGATGCAGACTACTTGGTTACGGTCCGAGTGCTGATCGTAACCAGTGGTTAGAGGCTTAGGTGACATGGCTTGAAATCGTCGGCAAATGCGCAGGTGCATTCTCCTCCAAATTCTAAGTTTCTCAATTCATCACAATTTCTTCCTTGCTTTTCCTTCATTCGCTGATTTATATTTTCTTAAATCCTATCTTTCATCTCTAATCCTTTCCATTAATACCAACACTCACTACCCCAACTACTCTTGGATTTGGTACGTCAATTTTATCTCTATCTGCTAATTAGGGTATGACAACTTGAACGTACCAAATTCTACGTTGTGACTATGATAAACAAAACCATCGTTCTAGATTGGAACGATGCACACAAAGGGGTTTTTGAAGTATGACGATCAAACTGTAAATGGAGCTAGGGACAAGACCAGCCTTAGATTCATTAAGAAGTGTAGATATATGTTGGCATCTTTGCCTTTGTTTGATAACACCTAAGCTACTCGCGTACCTCTTCATAATCGTAGTTTGCGCCATGAATGAGTATCTTCCACGTCATTCGCAAAACTTTAAAATTACCTGAAAATTTCTTTGATAAACAGTTATGAATAACAAATGGCTACATGCAATCATGTAGTTATATCACTCTTAGTTGAGAGAGTGGAAAGTTTTACTTTGGTAGTCAAAAGAGATGTACTGGATATGACTAATTTGTGTAGAACATACTTTATTGGCTAAATTGTGAGATCAAATTACACAAATTTCATGGCATAAAAGCTTTCCTAAAACGTCAACACTACACCAGCTACTTTAGATTTGCATACTTCTATTCACGATCACTCGATGTATCTGTCAACTTACTTTTAAAGTGCCTGTACCCTTAAATAAAATTTAAGTTTTCAACGAAAATTGCCTGTATCTAACAGCATTCAATACCTTACGTATCTTAATAAACTCGTTATATAAACTGATTACATGAATATTAGCACTGTTGTGACACCCAGGAAGTATTAGATACCGGATACCAATATTTATGTGAGTTCAAAACAAGTTCCAAGTATTTTTCTTATTCTAGTAAAAAAGTACAAATCAATCAGTAAACGGCCAACCATATCAAACGTCCGATTTTTATCGTATATGAGTGGTTAAATACTAAGTGAAGAATTATGATACAAGTGATTACTACATTATTCAGCGTCTCTGATTCCCATTAAGATAAACGGTGACTAGGAACAAACCATTATTGAAAACATCTATTACGATACATTATGGAGTTTATGGTTATGTGCCTGTGTGAAGCTAGCATTTACGACAAACTCTAAGATTTTTGATTAGTGATAAGTAGAATTTATTAAGTGCTACTTTTAAAATGTGAATAAGTATCTAAATAGAGCATAGTACAGTATATCAACTTGGACTTTTTCGGGCTCTTGTGAAGTCCGAGCGTTCTGCAAGAAGTTTACTAATGGTTGAGATTCAATCAAGAAGTCCTTGGTAAATTAGTTACGTTAACCGTTTATTCAAGAAAATTCAAAAATGAAATAAACTTATTATTAGAATATGAAGTGGATTAGGTTGATTTATTCAGATATTGAGGCATGTATTCTTGTGAACAAACAGTATGAAGTCACATTCTGTTTGGTAGATATTTTAGTGTAAAACAATCATTAATATGATCATCAGCTGTTCTTCCTAGTCAGTCATATTTCCTCATGAGACAAAAGATTCTGATAATTACTAAATGTTTTCTGTTATGAACCGTTTTACGATTATAATTTTAACGAAAATCATACCTATATCATTGGTGGGAAGAGCAGGCGTAATCTTCAAAGTTTTCTGGCCAGGCCCAGAACGATGAGTCGGATACAGCTGATAGCTTTGCCAAGGTAAAAGTTTACCAGCCTCAATACTGAAAATACAAAATGTTAATGACTACGTTTGTAAGTAGTATGACTAATAAAAATTTTACAACTGTCTATTTGGAATGGATGATCATATTCTTCTTTTGGAGAAATAGCTGTTGTTTGTCATTTTATTGTAATTGACTAACCAAGTGCACGTTTATGATCTTGTATCCGAGCCACGCTTTTGAAGTAACGGTTAATAACACTACCTAACTGCCCAAAAATAAGTAGGCAGAACGAGTATTTTTTGTGTCTCATACGATGTGTGCTGCGATGGAAGTCGATAACTGGCACACATACTACCCAGGCTTTTTCATGACATCTGGGACAATCACTTCAGTCAACAGTGATCACACTAACTTATCGTACCACTTCAAGTAATCACCTAGGTTTCTTAACAAAAATATAGTCCTCATATTTTCATAGAGTCAATTGCCTCATAAATTTTTAGCGAAACGAGTTTACTCAATAGATTTGCTAAGTTAAATGGATAATGTCCATATGCAAAGTTAACTGAGTGATTGCTATAAAGATTGAAGCAACGTTCGAGAATATCATACTGAGTTATGAACTGATAAAAAGATGAAATGCGGTGGTTAACTTTGTGATTAAAAGTCGACGATCAAGACTGTCTACTTTTACTTATCAATCAGAGAGATATCAGTGTGATATAACCCAAAATTTGGATTCTCTATATCAGTGGACAAAGAATGTTACTGCTCTTTGTAATATTACAGGCGTTATTTTACTAGACGCAAATATTTCACATTTCATTAGGTAAATGTTCCTACTCTTTCAGAGTTACTGGTTGACATGAAACTAAATCTTTTGCCTAATCGAATTTCATATTAGGACTTAATTACCAACTTCAAGTCAAATACTGAAACTTATAAATTTAGTAACTATTGTGCTGTTTAGCAGTTAGACATAGGCTCCCAGAGTGTGCTGGTGCGGCCGAGAATGGGGAGAGTTCGCTCTCCCTTACGGAATACTCTCATATAGCCAAGCGTCTAGCTTATGACAGGGAAATTTTATCTACTGCTTTCTCTTGGTGGGGTGTTGTTTACTAAAGCAGAGGGACGAAACAACATCCGTTGCTTAAACCGGGGTGGTGGAGGGTCATGGAGGGTTCATCTAGAGTATTTAGAAAACCCTGATTCCAAACCAATAGTGCACTTGACTTCCTGATCTCAGAGGAATGAAAGGCTTATGAACTTTGGTCGCCAGAAACCGCAGGACTATATCTCCTGACGATGTTTCACTGACATGTGGATTAATCTTAAGCTCGAGGAGTGGCCCCTTGAAAAACCATTCATGAAAGGTTGACTTGATAGGAGCAGTCTAGTTTTCTATCAGATAGTGGATGTTTCTATAACATTTCCACCTTCACCCGAGTGTTGAAGCACCGTTACACTTATTGCGAGCCAACAATCGTTAAAGGTCAAAAGCTCGAAGAGTGGTCCCCTAAGAAAACCTACTTCGATTTGACGATCATCTACTACTTTGTGCAGGCCACAACCTGTTTCTATCCAGCAATAACGTCCGGCACAGCCACCACCGATGCTTTACCTGACATCCTCCCTCTGAAACCCAAGCCTTGACATAGATTGATTATATTACGATCAGTTACTAATGGCGTGGTTGTGATCAAGATTGTCGTTTCTTTAGAAAAACCTATCTAGACTCTGATCATGGTTTGGTTTGCGCCGCACTTGTCTTGCATTTCGATGGCCAGCAAACGTCTTGACCTAAACTGACTGATACTAGTAAATTGGCTTCAGCTTCAGCTGTAATCAAATATCAATCCGAGTTAGCTTCTCGGGTAAATGTTAGTCCACCGGATAGCGTAGATGGGCACTGGTTGCATTTGTATAACGCCATAAAAATGGCGAGCCACCTCTCTTGGGGTTTTGTGAAACGTCCCGCTTAGAAACATTGGATTTCTACAGGTTCCTTACAACTTCTAAAGACACATCGGTCCACTCCGACAACTTATGAGTTTGGTAATAAACGTAAATTCCTGCGTTACGAAGTCGTATTGTAACTGTGGTGAATAAAGATCATCATCTAGTGCTATAGCATGGAAGTCGTGCTGAAAATAATTAATAAGTTCACATTGTATCTTTTAATACTTTCAATAAGCTGTCTTCTAATCTCAATGAAACCACTCAACATTCAAAGAAATAACAGAACTGTGTTAACCATGATTTCTGTAAACACTATCAAATACATAGAAATCAATTGATTTACAAAATATGTAACTACCTTTCAGTAATCCAATTGGCAGTGACTAATTTCTCATCTGAAAGTTTATTTATCTTGCTGTAAGTTAAACGACTGGCAATCACATGAGTAACATCTGTTCGACTGTAATATGCTTGATAACGGCCTCCGTGACGTGTTATTAAATCTCGTAAGGCTAAAGCAGGCGGGTCTACAAGTAGCAATGTTAATAATAATATTCGATAGAAACAAAAACCGATTATCTTACCTGTATAACCATTCACATAAATGGAGACACCACCAAATATTGACGGACCGGATTTAGCTTGTTCGTTGAATTGCGCTTCTAACTTCCTTTTTTTAGCACCCATGTATCCACCCTGATTACAACGACAATCATAATTTATCAAAATAAATACTGTAATACGGTAAATATGAAAAGTAGAAACAAGATTTCACTGGAATATAGTGTGGAAATTTTGTTAGGGAAGTCAACTGGTAAGACACTAAAATTCAAAAAGCTCGGATAATTGTTGTTTTACACCTGAAGCCTCAGCAATATACAAGTTGAACAATCTTCCAAAACTGCATGAAGAAGTTGAATTCACCGTTGTTCTATTAGGAAACCATGAGTGACAAACATCCCATTATAATAAATCGGAACAACTTTTATCCTTATTATGACGGAAACATACTAAGTGTTAAATACAAAATATTAGCACTACTGTTCATTGCCAGTGTTTCTCATATCGCATCAGGTTCTATACTTAACTCTTGGTTTTCACCAAACATAGCTAAAATGGCCTATTTTATGTAAATTACCATTTCACATTTCTGATCAATCTAAACAGTAATCAGTCGAAAATCAAATCAAGTACTACTCGCTGTATTATATTTCGGAATAAAGCTATTAGAGACTTTATTCTAAGTAGTATACTTTTATGCATAATATAGCTAGTGAAAATAGCATATAAGGCTTTTAACTAATTTGTGAGCGAGGTGCATTTTAGACTTAAATTATTATCCTCACTTATGCAAATAAGTCTCATATATCACAGTGTATATATATATATATATATATATATATATATATATATATATATATATAATATTTGAAAAACCAAATCCGGGCTATACACTAATTTATACGCGCCAGCTAGGGATATCTAAAATCCTCCCCTCAGGAATTGGCCTGTGTCGCCTTGCTTCACAGTTTCAAAAATTGCCACCGATCAATTCCGGTTGTAACTAGCCTCCAATAAGAATGGAAACAGTTATACTTGTTTGTAGATTGAATTTTATTAGCAGTAAGAACAAAATAAGAGCATGGCATTGATTATTACTCGTTTGTTAATCACTTATTAAGTTTCACGTACACACATCATTAGTATTGTCTGTGCACTTATAAATATTCTCGTTGTGTTATGCCTAGCATTGGGGAAATTATCATTATTTAATCTAGCGGCAACTTATCCCTTTAAAGCTAATAACTACGTCAAGAAGATTAACTGTTATCTTCAACTGGTGTTATAGGTAACACCACAACCTGAAATTTGCCAGTTAGTTGTTGCCAATGTAAAATCGGATACAAGTGTTTGTTGGTCTAAATCGCCACTCATTACACTAGGACAGTGAGAGTAATTGTTAAAACGTAAAGCAGGGGGGGGAAACAAAAGAAACCACAATAAACAACTACACATAATAAATGCAGTTGACAAGAACAAATAGTTCCTATGGATATGGGATGGCATTAAATTGTCAGGGAAGTATATGGGATGATCTTAACAGGGTCACTGCAATGGCGTTAGCGGAGAAATTTGTGAGGCAAATAATACACCAATCATTAGCAAATAGAATCGTCTCAAATAGTGAACACTTTTTCGAGGATCAATTTAGCTGGTCTGTCGCTCCTTCAGCTAAGATCAAACCTTCCTGTCCTCCGCCCAAAAGACGACGACTGACTCGCACAATTGAGAGGTTCACAAGGAACCTCGACTTCAAGGTCACAAGCCAACGGGCCAAGACAGTTCGCCTCCAGCTGCTGTTAAATCTCTTGGCGAATTCATGCTCAAGGAATTAACATAGTTGTTTATAAGAGCTTGAGAAATACAGTATAAAATGACACGATCGTCGTCCCCATTTTTAAAAGACTTCACGTAACCAACTTAACAAGCATCAGCCGTAAAATTTACTGTTCATTCCTTTCAGATTACTGGATCTTATTACAGTCAGTAGATTGTGCATAACTCGTAAGTAGTCGACTTGTGAGCTGGTTGGCTTTTATTTAGGTAGTGAATACATTGAACACATTTCCATCTTCCGTCAAGTGCTGAAGCCCCATCACATGGATTGCAGGTCAACACTTATTATGCCACTTAACTTCCAAGCCGCCTTCAATTTGTTGGACAAGACTGTATCTTGGAACAGTTAATTAGAGAAGCAGATGCCTTGGAAGCTTATTAGCGTCTTAAAGGCTCTGTACACAAATATCTCAAGCAGTGAGGGCATACAATACTCTTCTCCTTTGTTCCAACACAGGAGTGGAGTTTAGTAGGATTTTCCAATCTCCATTCTATAACTGCAGACGTCAGAATTTGGTAAAGGGACAATGAATTCATGATTAGTCGCCAATGAATAAAAGAAAGCCGCATAAGACTGGCATATATTAGTTTATGAGGACTCGATTCAGAATTAAGTTTCTAAGTGACGGTGGTTTGCAAATGATGTACTAAGTGACATCTTCAAGCGAATTATAACAGTTTGACAATGGACCATAGCTAATTCATTTTCTACTGTAATTGTCCATTCCAATATAGAAGATTGCTGTCAAATATTATTAACAGCTTTGATTATGAGACCTACATGCACCATGCCAATAATGTTTATTCGATTTCCAGATTTTTCTAGCAAACAAAAATAGCGGGACTCTACATCCATTCAAGTAATACAACTTTTAAAAGTTTTAGTTGAGAAGATAACAAAGCCAGACGCTGTACGAACTTGAGGTTATTCGATTATAGAATTATTTGCTTACTAACTCTGCCTGCAGCTCTTCTAGGGTTACTGCAAGTCCCAATGCCGGGTAAAGGAGGAGGGTTGGGCGTAGGGCTAGTATTCTCATTCCGGAAAACACAAGCTTGCTAAAAGAACGCTAACCAGATTAAACAAACCAAACCATTTAAACTCTGCCCTGGGAGTGAAGGGAATGATAATGACACCTCATAGTGAAAACCGGGATTCTTCAGAAGTCATGAGGCCGGTGCCACTTCTAACAACCAGAGCAGAAATTTTTATAGGTACATGGAATGCTCAAACAATGTGGGAGAGCTAGAAGACTAATCAAATAACTGAGGAAGTGAAGAGATACAACTTGACAGTGCTCGGAATCAGAGAAACTCATTAGACTCAAGCCGGACAGAAAACATTAGCTTCGGGAGAGATGCTACTATACTACGGCCACGAAGAGAAAAATGCCCGGCACACCCAGGGAGTTGCTCTGATGATGTCCAAAGATGAACGTACTGCACTTGTAGAATGGGAACCACATGGACCCAGGATCACCAAAGCATCTTTCGAAACAATGAAGAGGGGGATCACAATGAATATTATCCAATGTTATGCACCCAACAACGACAGCAACGACGAGGACAAAGATCCGTTTTATGATAGGCTACAATCAATTATAGCGAAGTGTCCAGGAAAGGATCTGACAATCCTGATATGGGACCTAAACGCCAAAGTCGGAATGGACAACACTGGACATAAATTAATCATGGGACGATAGGGACTGAGAGAAAGAAATGAGAATGGCGAAATATTTACAAATCAATGTGCTTCCAACAAAATGGTTATAGGTGGTATAATATGCCCTCACAAACGCATACACAAGGCTATATGGGTCTTAGTGGATCATACTACAGAGAATCAAATCGATCATATATGCATCAATAAAACATTCAGAAGATCAATGGAAGATGTGAGAACCAAGGGAGGAGCCGACATAGTTTCAGATCACCACATGGTGTTTGCTATGATGAAACTGAAGCTAAAGAAGCAATGGAAAACTGGAGTAACAGCATCACAACGGTTCAATACAGCCTTACTGAGATGCTGACAGTCTCAAGGAATTCAAAATAACTCTCAACAAGCCTTACAAGATCTACTGAAAAAGAAGAAACCACTATAGAGAACAACTGGAAAGGAATAAAAGAAACACTAACTTCAACGTGCCAAGAGGTTCTAGGCCTCAAGAAGCACCATTGTAAGGAATGGATCTCCATTGCGACCCTGAGAGAAATTCAAGAAAGGAGCAGTGTGAAGACAGAAATCAACAACAGCCGAACAGGAGCAGAGAAAATCAAGACACAGACTGAATACACAGAAGCAAATAAGAAAGTATAGAAGAGCGTTAGAGCCTACTAGCGGAGATACATCGAAGGCCTCGCAACGACAGCGGAAAAAACTGCAAGATAAGGAAATATGAAATAGCTATATGACACAACAAAGAAACTGGAAGGCAAATATAGTAAACCTGAGCAACCGGTCAAGAACAAAGAAGACAAACAAATCGCCGAGATTCAAGAACAAAGTAACAGATAGGTGGAACACTTTGCAGAACTCTTGAATAGGCCAGCTCCACTGAACCCACCAGACATTAAAGCAGCACCTACAGATCTTCCGATAGATGTCACTCAACCAACAATGGAAGAAATCAAGATGGCCATCAGAAAGCAGCAGGACCTAACAATATACCAGCTAAAGTACTCAAGTCAGACATAGATGTAACGGCAGGGATGCCCCACGTTTTATTCAGGAGGATCTGGGAGGAAGAACAAGTGCCAGCTGACTGGGAAAAAGAACACCTTATCAAGACACCAAAGAAAGAAGATTTGGGCAAATGTGAGAACTACAGAGGGGTCACACTATTATCAGTACCAGGAAGTCCTAAACAGAGTGTAGTTGAACAGAATGAAAGATTCAGTGGATACTCAACTTCGAGATCAACAGGCTGGTATCCGTAAGGATCGGTCGTGCACACACCAAAAAACAAAACTACGGATTATCGTTAAACAATCAATTGAATGAAACTTGTCACTGTACATCGACTTCATTGAGTATGAGAAGGCGTTTGACAGTATAGACAGGAGAACACTATTGAAACTCCTTCGACACTACGGAGTACCAGAGAAACTCATCAACACCATCCGATATTCTTACTACGGAATACAGTACAGAGTCGTGCATGGAGGACAGCTGACAGATGCGTTCCCAGTGAGGACCAGAGTCGGATAAGGCTGCTAACTCTCACCTTTTCCGTCTAGTGGTTGAGTGGGTCATGAAGACCTCCACATCTGAGGAGAAACACGGAATTCAGTGGACAAGTAGGATGCAACCCGATGATTTGGACTTCTTGGATGATCTAGCTCTTCTAGCTCATACACACCAACAAATGCAAGCGAAGACAAACAACGTAGCAGCAACCTCAGCATCAGTGGGTCTGAACATACATAAGGGAAAGAGCAAGATCCTCAAATAAAAAAACAAGGAGCACCAACCCAATTGAACTTGATGGAGAAACTCTGGGAAAAGTGGATTCTTTGGTGTACCTGGGAAGCATCATTAATGAGCAAGGAGGATCCGATGTAGATGTAAAGGCAAGGATTGACAAAGCAAGGGCAACATTCTTACAGTTGAAGAACATATGAAACTCAAAACAACTGTCAACCAACCTCAAAGTCAGACTCTTCAATTCGAACGTCAAGAAAGTTCTGCCGAATGGAGCTGAAACGTGGAGAATTACTGCAAACATCATCAGAAGAGTGCAAGTATTTATAAACAACTGCCCACGCAAAATACAGAATGTCCGTTGGACGGAAACAATCAGCAACAGCCTACGATGGGAGAGGACAAACCAACTTCCAGCCAAAGAGGAAATTAGGAAAAGACGTTGGAAATGGATAAGACATACATTGTGGAAATCGTCAGACTACATCACGAGACCAGCATTAACTTGGAATCCTGTTGGGAAACGGAAAAGAGGAAGGCCAAAGAACACACTGCGTCGAGAATTGGAAGCAGATATCAAAAGGAAGAACAGCAACTGGAAACAGCTGGGAAGGATTGCTCAGGACAGAGTTCATTGGAGAATATTGGTGCTATATTTTCTCTCAGATGAGGCAAACGCGTGGGTTCCTATTAGCTTTGTACGGTTCGTGATACGATACAGCTAAATTATCTAGGGTAGCCAAATTCTGTCTGATTCTCTCGATAATCTGTACGGTTGGTGCAAATCGTTATCTCTGATACGTGTACTTCAAACAGATATCACGACTTGTTCTTCTCCAACCCACAGCTACTCCAAAAGACTAGACTCGTAAAAACATTATATTGTGGAGCAAAATATATCTATATCAGACGAGACTAGGAAACAATGTTTATATACATCACGTTTGAAATTGGATTAGTTGATGAAAGGCTACAAAGCATTCTTACAGAAAATCGATACAACGACTTTCAGGAACAGTTTAACTGGCCCCCAGCCACGCTTAGCTTACCCACAATCTCCAAGCTACCCGAATGGAAAACTGACACAGGTCCCCCAACTCTCAGTGAAGTTGAAAACGTTATAAGTAAACTGAAACGAGGGAAAGCAGCAGGGCCTGATATGTTGTCTACCGATATCTTCAAGGATGGTGGTATAGTTTTAGCGTGCAGGTTGACTGATATATTAGCCAAAGTCTGGGAACTAAACACCATCCCATCTGACTGGTCTCGATCGCTGATTGTTCCAGTCTACAAAAAGGGACAGAAATCCTCTTGTGATAACCACAGAGGAATCAGTTTGACTATTATGGTATCTAAAATATTAGCCACTATAATCATCCGACGTTTAACTAACACTAGGGAACAACAGACTCGAGAAAACCAGGCTGGTTTCAGACCTGGCCGGGGTTGCATTGATCACATATTCACCCTGCGCCAGGTCCTCGAACACAGACATATGTACCAACCCCCAACTATAGTTGTATTTCTTGACTTAAAAGCAGCGTTCGACTCTGTTGACCGTGAAGTCTTGTGGCAATGTTTGTCATTAAAAGGCGTACCTCAAAAGTACATTAACCATATAAAGGCTCTCTACTCGGTCACCACTGGTCGAGTCAGAGCATATGGCGAATTGTCACGAGAAATTTCATCCTCAAATGGGGTCTGTCAGGGTTGCCCCTTATCCCCTTTTTTATTTAATTTCATCATAGATGTACTCTTAGAAATCTCACTTACTTCTTTTAACTCCTCTGGGATTAGTCTCCTTCCAGGAGGCTCTCTCGTCGACTTAGAATATGCAGATGATATAGTCATATTTGGTGAAGATGCACACAGCATTCAAGGTCTCTTGAACACGTTGAGTAACAATGCAGGCATATTTGGGATGCGCTTCTCCCCTCCCAAATGCAAAATGTTACTCCAGGACTGGTCTGCTTCTTCCCCCAAATTAGTTATAGGGAGTGAAGTAATTAAATGCGTTGATCGCTTCACTTATCTCGGAAGTCTCATTACCCCTGGTGGGTCGGTGTCTGATGAAATCTCAGCGCGGATCCAGGAAGCGCGATTGGCTTTTGCCAATCTACGGCACTTGTGGCGCAGACGAGATATCCGTGTCTCAACGAAAGGCCAGGTGTACTGCGCAGCAATCCGCGCCATCTTAACATATGGCTGCGAAACGTGGGCCATGAAAACTCAAGATATGCGTCGTCTCCAGATATTTGACCATAGGAATCTTCGGAACATCGCCCGTATACCATGGAATAACCGGACTAGTAATAGTGAGGTTAGACAAAAGGTTCTTGGGAAACACGGTAAATCAGTCGAAGAGGTCATTAACCTTCATCGACTGAGATGGCTAGGACATGTATTGCGCATGCCCGACCACCGTCTACCCCGTCGCGCCATGTTAGCTACGGCTGAAGTAGGATGGAAGAAGGTTAGGGGCGGCCAAACCAAAACATGGCATCAGTCCATGAAGCCCTTGACTACTGGTCTAAGCCATGTAGGTAGATGTAGACTACCTGGTTGGGGTCCGCGTGATGATCGCAACAAATGGCTGGAGACACTAGGTGATATGGCTCAGAATCGGTCACAGTGGAGCAAGTGTATTCACTATTTAACCTCATCTAGATCTTAAATTCTATTGTTATTTTCTAGTCATGTTTACTTTACTCTTCCCTCTTGTATTCTGTCTATACGTTACCTCAATATTCTCGTAGTGCTAATGTGGTATGGCAACTTGAACCTACAGGCGTTTGTGCCCGGTTCTAAGTTGCTGATGATGATGACTGTATTTTTGGGGATTTTGAATCCCCAAAAACTGATGAACAGCCTACGCTCCTCTGTAAGAGGTAACAGGCATAAGTAAGTAAGTATTTGCTTACTACGTAAGTCCCATTCTTGCAGCTTAAGGTGAGACTAAAATTCTGTATGTCTAAGTATCTTCACAATTAGAATAACACCTCAAACCAATATCTAATTCAGTTACAGTAAAGAATACAGTACGTAATTATCAAATACAACAATAGGATTTATGATTATTTGCTGTAGCATATACAACGTCATTATAGTGAAAGAAAGTCACCTGGTCTGACCATCCATCATCCTTCTTATTTTCTAGGTAATGATGTGACATTCTATCGAGTATTAGTTGACTATTTTTTCGATAAAAACACCAATTATAGAAACCACGGCTGAAATATAAAAAAATATGTTACATTACCAAAGCATAAAGGAATATGATATCTATATATATACACTAACGGATTACATGAAACTGAAATAGTAACTGAGTAACAAGCGTGTCCCGTTTTGAAAAGTCCATAGCGTCAATAGCCTTAGCACAAAAACATTAATTGGAACTGAATATGCAGCCTTTTACTTAGTCGTTGAGCTCTATTATTATATTTTAAGATTATGTTACTATTTAAGTCCAAACACGAAGGTATCTGTTTAAAATAACTCAGGAAATGCTCAATGTGAGGCCGTATATTCGCAGGATAATAAAAGATCCAGGTCGGACTAAAGCAGTGTCCTATTTGGTTGAACCAGTGACAAAATATCTTCACGAAAAAAATTGATTTAAAGGATAATCTTTTGTGATTGTGGCTAGAATCAGTTTAAGGTTATTTAATAAACTTCCCAATATCATCACTACAATCTAGATATCTTGTAGATATCAAGAACCACTAGAAAATGACAATTATAAAACAATAGGAGCATCCTAGATAAAAATTCAAAAACAAGAAGCTTCTGGAGTGATCTGAAATTTAGTACAAATATCAATGTTGATTAATCAGAGAGGTGAATTAAGAATTGACTAATTGTCCAATGCAGGGTATCTTCCTGAAGCCTCGAAGTTGTGTACCATTTTTCTACATGAATTTTTATGATCCATATTTTCTCTAACCAGAAACTAGGATAATGTAGGTACTTTGAATAACAACGCGGAACATCCAGCAGCGCGGAAATTACGACATACGAATGAAATGTAACGCACTGTTTGAAAATCCTCATAAGGCGTCACTTTCGTCTTCATTTTTACCCGGCTCAATGGGTACGCTTCTTGTCCTTTGTAATCCGCATCTAAGTAGTAGGAGGGTTCTTCCAACGTTCCAGTCTATCCCATGAAGGTTAAAATCTCCTACAATGACTTTCGCATTATAAGTTAGGCAGAGGTATATACAAAAGCATCAATAATGTTGTTACCTACAGTAGTCAAGGTGTTAGGAGTTCTGTATATACATCCAAAGAGTAAACTATGGTCCGGAGTATTGACTGATATCCAGACCGACTCTGGTACCTCGCCGAGTATTTCGTCATCGATTTTATTAGACGACAAACAAACACTTGCGTATATTAGACAGACACCACCCCGTTTATATTCTCTATTGTCGCGATGTAACATATAGTCCTGAATGGCTAATTTCGGGTCATTAACTGAGGGGGAACACCATGTTTCAGTGACAAATATTAAAGAAGGTTTAACTAATAAGGCTATAGTTCTTAGGGTTGATATTTTATTTAGAAGTGAGCGGGCGTTAATTACTAAACAGTTTAGAAACGAAGTGTGATTTGTGAAGAATCGAATAAGATCTTTATCTAAGTCGTTCGTGTTTCGTGTAACTAGATGTTGGCTTGAAAACGCAGTCTGACTGTTTGAGCTAATGTCTGGGCAAGCTGTATTGCTAAGGGGACTAATGACTGCCTGATCCCAAAAAGTTATTATAGTAGTCAGAGATATTAGGATGTTCAGAGCAGTTTGAGTTAGGCAACAATGCAGCTTATTGACGGTGTGCATAAAGTGGAGGGTGTCCTAGTAGTTCACCAGGAGTATAGTTATAATCATAATAGTGAGGAGGAAGAGTAGAACCACTTACATGATCTGAATAGGTGTATGGTGAAGGGTTACTGAGGCTTAGAGCATACTGGTGTGTATTTAGCGTTCTAGAATTTCTTACAAAGTTATTTTCGACAGGGTTGTAAAAAGGATCGTGTACATGTTCGCCGCTTGGTTTATGCTGGTATTTAAATGAGCTATGTTCTGATTAGTTACGTACAGCCTGTGGGCGGTTACGACCTTCATTACTACTTAGTCCATTACCACTAGGCATTGAGGCCTTATAACCCTCCTTGCTATATAGTGATGTAGTAGGCACAGTAATATTGTGTCCTCTTTGTGTAGACGGGGTCATAAAACCTTGCTTGGAGCTTACCTTTAGTTTCTATGAACTTTTTGTCTCGTTTTTTATTATACCTAAGTTGTTTAGTAGGCTAACCATGGCCTTTACTTTTACTTTGGGAGTTTGCATTTTTTTTACCTAATGAAGCACTAAGGAGACTAATATTACTGGAGGTCGTGTGGTCTAAATCTATATCATTTGACGGGTGGTTGTCAGAGGTTTTACCTGTAATTTTTACAGCTGTCTGTTGATAAGCAGTATCATCATGGGACTCTGTAGCCGTACTAAGTAGTGTAGTTAGGCATTTTACATCGGTAGTGTTCTGCCCAACTTTACCCAAGTGTCTAGTCTCTTATGAGTATCTAGTCTCTTATATCTCTGGTTTAGGGTCTTAACCTCTACTACACGAGCATTTTTATACTTAGTAGTTGCAGTTATTAGCTATTCAGCCCGTTTTAATTGATCTGCTGCCGGTTGAGAATCAATCAGATAGCTAAATTGACACGAACTTTGCGCTCCGCTCGAAGGTTGTAACATTTTCTTAATGTGCTTTGCAGATTTCAGCCTTTCCGACATGATTTGCTTGCCGCTTGTCCATAGTTCTTTAAAACAGTATATCTTATTAGATACCTAACCATTCAAAATATATATCACATCATTATGAAATGGTTAGAACATATAAACGCATAAGCTGAAAAAGACGGTCACGAAGTAGCCCAAGCAACATATCTAAGAAGGCCTAACTCATGTCCTCATTGGTGCCGTAAACAGCACTTTGGTTAGGATTTCTGACATACATGATACTGTGGAAACTTAGCTTGACTAGTTAAAAGTTCACTTCAAACCTTAAGCATACGACAAAACAACTAAGCTCCAGTATTCATCTGCTTCCTTAATCTGCATAGGAACGATATTTCCTATCAGCTTATATTGAACGTTGAGAAGTATTTGTGTGTTCGAATAACTAGAACCGCTCTCCACTGTCTCCTGTCCACGCTACTGAATAAAGATCTATTTCCAAAATAGTCTGGTTTCTTCTGTCACTAGATCGGGATATACCTGGGAGCTAAAATACCTAGCTAAACTGACACGTGAACTCAACTAACTGACAACACACGAATATTTGGGACCATATTAACAAGAAAAACATTGAAAACCTTTCAAAGACTAAGTGTTTGATTGATTTCGTAACAACAGAAGCTGTAAAAAAGGTTATTCCCTGGCGTAATGTAGTGGCTTGTAATATATTTGACAGCTTAGCCCTTGTAACAATAAGGGATACATGCTTAAAATCATTCAGTATGCCAGAATCTCAGTGACAATTTATAAAACTTAGAAAAATGTCATATAAGGAAACTTGCCAACTATTATTTAAAGTGAATTACCCTATAGATGCAAAGATATTCATTGCTTCATGTAAAAACGTCAAGGAACTAATCTCCCATAAACTTACAGAAAGCACCGAAGATCCAACCCACTCCCTATGTCGCATAAAGAGACATGAGGCACCCTCACCTAATAATTGCACCACAGGTATCGATCATTGGAAAATATCCCCTATTTAAATAAAGGAAAATTATTGCATATCTCAATACAAATATATCGCCTTTACTATCTCCTGAAGTAGTAAACTACCGACAACAGATATAGTTGATCTTGATAAGTCTCTAGAGGCAACACCATGCAACGGCGAAACCCCTTTATACGGATGCTTATAAACATATGTGTGCTATAGGTCTACTCTAGTCTGCTTTTACATAGAGAAACCAATGTCAGCTCTATTAAACGACTTGAATATGGATATTCTTAGCCAACCGAAGTCCAGTCCCCAACGAATTATTTCATAAGATGATCTAAACCTGGATTTAAAATTAAGCGACCCCAAGTAAGTTCATGATGCATTACAATCCGTGCTAATAGCTACACGCAGATTAAACACCATGCCCCAAATAAACAAAACCCCAAGATCATATTATCCTCTATAAATAAATTCTCTTTGCTAGTTTGCAACGAACCCATGAGTACAAATAACAACAAGGTAAAAGATGAGTGCCAGTTTATTTAACTTTCGGCTATACACCACGACATAAAATGTGATAAACGACAACATGGAGGACATGTACACTTGCGTCTTCTAAAATCTTGCGCCAGCACTTCGTGAACCAGTTTTTCACCCCTCATTCTTTATAAAGCTCTACTTACAATAGGGGAGATGCTTTAGAACATTAGCCCAACCGTTATTCGTGGGATTTCTTGGTCCATATATGCATAAGAACTCCACACTTTAATCCCCTTTACTACGCCGTGCATGTCGGGAAACGATTTATTGGTAATGATCGTAGTATTGCCATATTCAGCTTTGACATGGATGCCACGGCATCTAAGCATCAGACAACTGTACTCAGCCGACACTTTCACCAAGTTGACTAGGTGAACTTCCCAAACTACACTGGTAGCCTTAACTGAGGAAACTACTTTAATTAAGAAAAACTAACAAACGATTAATGTTCTCTATAATAACATAGATGACGCTCTAGATAAAATTGCACTATTAAGACATCCGAAACAAGGAATTCCTAACGACCTGTTTACCCCAACCCATATACGATTACGCCTCCGAAGAAATGCTGTTCAATTTAATAGATCTAGAAACTTCATTGCTAATCACAATCGAAAAAATCGATGTAATGACTATAAAATCCATATAGAAAAGACCATTACATAAGAGAAACAACCTATCATAAGCAGAAGAAATCCCTCTGAACTTCTTAAAAGTTTTGGAAGCAAAATTAAGAGTTCTAAAAAAAAGGCAGAAGACTCTGTTGATGAAAACCAAGCATACGACAACCCCAAGCTTATTGCTGCACTGTTTAGTGAACACTTCAGTACAAGACTAACGTACGGAAATTGTCTAGATGACTACGAATCCGCCATAACGCCATCATGTGAACTCACAAGCGTAGCCTTCATTAAACGAAACATTGCTGAGACACTAAAGACGTTGGAGCACTCAAACACCGAAGGGCATGAGGGTATCCTTGCAAACATACTAAAAAGGGGAGATGAAAACCCCCACCCAATACTTCTTATATTGTTTGCATGTTACTCATCAACCTGTAAAACCACACACATTATCCCCAAAATTAAAAGTTGACTGGTTTCAAATGCATAAAACTGCCGACCAATTAACCCGCCTGTTATCTGTAGATCGATGAAAAAAGTAGTTAAGGTTAAAATACTTCTGTACCTGTAGGAACATAATCTGACTTCCATCTCACAGCATGTGAGATGAGCATGTTTCCAAATTTTTCTAACCCTAACTGTGACCATTTTGGTCTGATGGTAAAATACTTTGTGATAATTTATCTTATTGGTTTGACTGTGCATTGACGTGCTATAAAATGGCGATACCTCACCACCTCATCACTTTTCTAGCATCATGAGCATAAACGATGTTAGTAACAAGTCTCCTACCATAAAGGCTTAGTTTGACATCAACGCTTAGTGCCGTAACCGAGCAAGAAGATTTATTCTTGACTATGCTGTTCTTAGTTTCATTATTATTTATTAGATACACTTAATAATGCAGTAGGAAAATTCAAAAGATGTGGCCAGAAGTAGTTCCACCTAAAGACAACTAGGGAACTATCACCTGCGCTTTCTTTGACCGATGGATAGAAAACTTTGGTTGTCCATTTACAATAACGACGGACCTTGGGTGTCAGTTTGAGTCTGGATTATTTTAATCTGTGGCCAAATTTCTTGGTACTACGCACTTCCAAACAACCACCTACGACCCACAACCTAACGGTTTAGTAGTGATATTTTATCGACGGCTGAAAGCATCGCTTTCAGCTACGAACATCCCTCAGCCGACCGACGCGTTACCCTTTTGTTTTATAAGGAGTTCCCAGCACTGTAAGAGCAGATGCTGGATTCACTGTTGCCGAATTAGTCTACGAAACAAAATTTAGATTACCAGGCGGATTCATGGAAACTGCTGCCACCTCAAAAAGCATGGATCTCAGTTCTTACGTGAACCGGCTTACAAATGCTATGTGCTCAGTTAAGCCAGCCCAAACTCGACAGTAATCAACAGATGTTTTAATTCGATCCGCCTTAAAATACAGTACACACGTTTCCGTACTTCGTGATGCCCTACGCCCACCTCTCGACGCAACTTACGAAGGACCATACATGGTCTTGAAGAGGGAATCGAAATACCATGTTATCAACAAAAATAGCCACACATGGAAAGTCATCAATGACCGCCTTAAAGCAGCTAATGTAGAAGGCGAACCTTTCAATTCCAAATTCTCTGCAATACCTCCAAAACTTGACAACAAGGTCACTACGCCCCGATCAACGACTAGCAAGCAAGCAGAAACTTTGAAGAGTTCCATAACTTGAAAGCAACACGATTTGCTAGAGCCGAAAGATTCCCAAAATACTTGACCAAATATTGCATTTATTGACTTTTTCCTAAGTTTCCACTCCTAACGTCTTGGAAACATTTTTTGTAAAAATTCGAATAAAAATAATTTTTATTATGTGGTATGCATTTTAATTATTTTCGGATGTTTAAAAAATATCAAAAGGCGTTTTATTTATATGGGCGTTGTCAATATTTTGCAAGTTCTTGTAATCACATTGAGCCGCTAAATTAATTTCTTATTTTAAAAAATCACATATTTACACATTTTCTCCCCTTGGTTTTCCAGGTTGTCTAAAAATGAAAGGAAGATCACTGCGACGACACTATAGCGTAGGAACAGACGTCCAAAAGCTGCACAACATCGCAAGCTAATAAAAAAATTATTACCAATGTCTAACTCATCGGGTTTTATCTTGTGACTGGTACACCTCAGGGGCCTTGACGAACATGTTAGGAGGGAGTGAGCTGTAGCGGTAAATAATTCCGCAAATAAATAGTTGCATGGGCTCTCAACATTAGTGGCAACCATGTTTGTTTTGACAAACATGACTAGCGGAAGGCACTTGGTTATGCATCACCAACAGATTATGATACGACTTACCAGTCTAGACGTTCCTATCTCATTGACGATCTGCTCACAATCAAATATAAATCTACTTCTGTTCCTCACTGCCCTCCGCTTTATTCTTATTTGTAGGTGGGGGGTTAATCGTTAGAAGTTGCTTTGGTTATACTACAAACGTTACTTGGTCATATACCTGGGGTACTTCAAGTTCCACTAACTATTGTTTAGACTGCCCATGGTGCATTGCATTTTCTAAGTAGGCACAAAATAATCGTCGTTGTGGTTCAAATTTTCGGCAAAATGTGACCTTGAGCGCATAAATCCGTGGCGGCAGCTTCTCGTTAACAGCATGGCAGACAGCCCGTTCTTTAGTGGCCCCCAAAAATCTCCACAACACTCATATATGTGAAGAAATATGGCTATCGATGGGCGAATCTTCAGTTTTTACTAATCTTTTCATTCGATAATAGTTGCTTGGCCTGTTCATCACAAGAAATGACGATCTGGATGCAGCGTTTGGAAATATAGTGCTTGGTTGACGATTTTTCAGTTTAGATGATCTAGAACAATCAATTAGAGAGTTTCAGTCTGTAAGGAAAGTAGATTTAACTCAGTCGTAGATTACCTGCACTCACTATATTCATTCGCAAAGTCAACGAGCCTCGTTTTCTTTTTTTAAATACATGTACGTCGTTTTTAAATGCACATTTGGTATTGAAAGAAAATCTCATGGGATTAGTCGGATTAACAAACCTTAGGATGAATTATAACTATATGTTGCTGGCACATCTAAGGTGCAATACCCTTAATGGTAAGCGTTGTCTTTGTTACGATTTATTGAGTTGACAGTTGAAATTATGGTGAAACTAAACTACACCGCTGACCTTGAAGTACCTTTTAGCCAATGAGAATGCAGTGGTAGGTAAAATCATTATTTATTGTGAAAAACGAAATTTTTTAAAGTCAATTACACAGGATATACTGTTTTTACATGATTTATGAACTTCTGCAAGTTGGAGACGGGTTCATTTATTTTAAATTCAAAATATGAACGATATAAGAATTCATCCATATGGCTCCAATTCATGTTGTTTCTAGAACCTTTATAAGGTCTAAAAAACTCCCTCAGACGCGACCAGTATCCCTTAATGTTTTGTGTGTGAACACCAGTACTTGGGTCCACAAAATGTCTATGGTGAACTACGACATGGTGAGCATATCCGAGTCTACGGAGAGGACGATATGCTTTCCAGTCGTCAGTATAAATAATGGATCCTGGTTGAAGATACGTTTGGATTATTGGTATTAGGGTTCTTGCATTTCGGTTTGGGACACACTGAAAATGTCCCTTTCCTAATGTTCTGTCATAAATACCAAGAACCTACCAGTAAGTTTAAAGTAATTATTACTTACCCACTCGGTTTTTACAGATCTTCCTCTATTATATTTTCTCTTTCTGATGGCCGATTCATCTATTTCAACTATTTTTCCGACGCCTCCGAGTGATAGATTCAACCGCAACATCATTTCTGAGCATACGTCTCTGCAGTGTTGATACCATTGCACCACTGATACTTTGCTCACATCTGTAAGAGGCAATGCCAGAGTAACAGGCAACTGCATATTCCACAAGACAACTAACATGCAGGTTTGCCGTAGTGTTAGTTTAGATTTACTAAAAAAACTGCCTGTTCTTATTGACTTTCTTCGCCAACAGGTATTGCATCGAAACGTTACTCCATCCAGACTGTCTCCGTACGGTATTTGAGTCATATTAAGGCCACAATCACAAATTAACTCTCTCCGAAGTAGTCCAAAAGCTTGTAGATTAGAAATAATATTGTCCTCACTAAACATTTCAATAAGCCGATCCAACGTAAGCATTTCGAACTTAAATGCGCGCGCAACCTTAAAAGTAATAACTTGATTCTCATTGGTCACTTCAAGGTCAGCGGTGTAGTTTAGTTTCACCGAAATTATGCTAAGATATTATATACACAGTTCCGATGTAATTGTCCCAATAGACTGCGTTACTCTATTTCCGAAGCTATCCAAACAATTGTTTGAAGAATGATAAACATGCATGAATGGAAGGTTGGTTTTTCCAAGGTTTGGTAAAAGTTTGGCAATGTGGGTGCTAACGAAGATTGAAGAATATGCGAAAAGCAATTCTAATAAGATATGAAGTAAGTTTTCTGATTGTTTCATAACCTTGCATATTTTTCTGTTTTTTACAGGTTTTTTAATCATCTCATTCACTGAAGATCTCTGCTCAAACCTTCCAATATTAACGAATTGTCTATAATAAATAGTATAGGCTAAATAATCGCATTTTGTATTTCCATGTCTTTAGTAGTTTGGAGTGGTATGTATTAGAGTTCGTAGTGTACGGTAAACGGCATTCTGAATCATAAGATATTCACCTACTGTAGTTTACGCACATTAATGTATTTCTAGTAATAGGCTTAATGATCTATACGAAAAGCTTATTCACCTTGATCCTCGAGCCTGATTCTTATTGAATTAGTAGGTGAGTGGTGTCATCTTGGGAACAAGTTACGCCAACTGTTCATAATCAGCGTTACTGTTATTCACAGTCAAGATGTTATTAATACAGTGCAATGTGTCAACGCCTCTTGTTTAACAAGTCATGTGACTTAAGTAGTTGGCTCTATGATGTATGCAAATCGTTCACTACACAGATGCACAGATCATTGCGTGTTAGGCAAGCTGATACTAAAAGAATCTAGCATAAAAGCGAAAATATATTCGAAAGAAGGGTGCTTTTTCCTCGTTAGTAGCCTATTAAGTAACAACTTCGGTTGACATTCGAAAACGTAATCTTTCTAATATGATATGCTAAAGAAAGGCTACATCGTAATGTAGTTGTCGTAAATATTATCATGTGTTCACTGTGAGATTAACATTTACTTCCCCGCTTTGTATTCGCTGTAACAAGCTGCAATGAAAAACTACTATAAGTAAGTAAATAAATAAATGAATAAAGTTTTTATTCTCAAGTATCATTGTGTACATGAGAGCATGCCAGTTTACAGGCATTATCAAAATGATATAAGTTTACATGCATACAAATATCTCGATGAAGCGTTACTGTCAGGACTTTTATGACATGTAAAGCTCTGCATTAAAAACTGAATCAACTGCAACAACGTTTACAGTTCCAGGACACTAAATATATATATTGTAGCATGTTTCATATATGACAAAGTACCGCGCGCTCCTTGACCAATGCGTTACAGTTCCAAAAAACGGCTGAGGGTTAGCAGATTGGATCACTGAGCATGTCCAGACGCGACATAAAACCAAGGGTACTTGGAACTTGGGTGTTGAGGAGATGGCAATAGTTTTGTGCCAGTAAGTTCAATACTTGTCTAGCACATAATTTTCTACAACTAGAGGAAAGATAAAAGAAGGGAGAACACAAAACAACAGCACTGGTATTCCGGAGTTAACAAAGCTAATGGGCAGGATTAGTAATTATACTTCCCACATACCACTTATGCTTATAGGCTGATTAAAATGGAAGAACACTATCATATGACCAAGACAGGTGAGTGGTGCTCACACGTTCAGAGTCCCCATTATTTCGCTAGTGGAGTAAGAAACAATAGTTGGTGTGAACATTTTTAACAAGATTTCAGAAGACATAAAATTACTAACATGCCGTACAAATAAAGGAAGTGATTATGTTTCCCTAATGGCTTGAGGCAAATGGTTCCAGATTCTTGAGAATTCATTTGTAAAATAGTTCATATAAAGAGCAGATTTAGAATGCAATATTTTTATTTTCGAGGCTGAATTGCGTAAGTTATAACAAGGAGGTTCCTCGAGCTGAATTGTATTGGGTGATGAGAACGCTAATTTGTTTAATATTTTATAAAAGAAGATTAGGTTTAATTTTAGCCGTCGCCTCCATAAGGTATCTAGTCCTAACTTAGTACATCTAGTTTAATAGTCTAGAGTACGATCAGCCTCAAGAATACGAAGAGTAAATCGACGCTGCACAGACTCCAGTCTGAGTTTATCCGTAATGGAAACATTACTGAGAATGAGGGTGCAGTATTCTAGCAAAGGTCTGACACAAACTTTATATAGCAGAATACGAGAATCCTTGCTATAAAAGTTACGTAGTATACATCGAATGTTTAGAACTCGGTGGTTGGACTCAGTGCGTTCGTAACCCTACTAGACTCCAAAATATCCTAGACTTAGTTTTCACAAACGGCCTCTGCCCATACGCTGTGCATATCGGGAAAAAATTCCCTGGTAGCGACCATAACATTGTTATATGCAGCTTTGATATAAACATTACGGCAACTAAGCATCAAATAACTTCACTCAGTCGACACTTTCACAAAGCCGACTGGATGAACTTCCAAAACTACATAGGCAGTCTCAATTGGGAAAGTTACTTTGCTGAAAGCAACGCTAACAAATCGACAGAAATTCTCTATCATAACATAAATGATGCCTTCGATAAGATTGCACCATTACGGCAACCAAAACCTAGAATTCCCAAAGATTTGTTCATCCCAACGCAAATACGAAGACGCCTCCGTAAACATGCTTCCCAATTTCATAGATCCAGAGACTTTTCATCGCTAGTCACAATAAAAGAAATATGTGTAGTGATTGTAGGGATACGCATGGAGAAAGCCATTGTAGAAGAGAAACAAGCTATCATAAACAAAAGTCCCTCTGTTCTCCTAAAAATTTTTAGAAACAAAAACAAGGGTTCCAAAACGAAAGGAAATCTGTTTATTAGTGAAAATCGTATATACGACAACCCTAAACTCATAGCCGAACTATTCAGTGAACACTTTAGTACCACATTAACGAGCGGAAATTATGAAGATGACTACGAGTCCACCGCAACGCCATCATGTGAACTCACAAATGTAGTCTTCACTAGGCAAAACATTGATAAGGCCATAAATACGCTAAAGTACTCAAACACCGAAGGGCCTGATGGTATCCCAGCAAGCATGCTAAAAAGGGGTGACGAAAATCTCCATCTACTACTTCTTAAATTGTTTACGATATCACTCTCCACTGCATGCTACCCAACAATCTGGAAAACCACATACATTATCCCCAAACTCAAAAGTGGACCGGTTGCAAATGTAGAAAACTACCGACCAATTAACCTAACGTCTGTTATCTCTAGAGTGATGGAAAAAGTAGTTAAGGTTGAAGTATCTCAGTACCTCCAGAAACATAATCTGATCTCTACCTCACAACACGGGTTCCTAAAAACTAGGTCATGTGATACGTGCCTATTAGACTATCTTAACGATATAACCACTCAACGCGATAGGGGAATGGTAGTATCGACCGTTTTCCTTGACTTCAAGAAAGCTTTTGATAAAGTCCCACATTATAAACTTCTCCATAAACTAAAGTCGTTCGGAATCAAAGACCCATTACACTCTTGGCTCAGTTCATTTATCACAGGAAGAAGTCAGGTAGTTAAATATAATGACCACCTTTCGTCACCCAAACTAATCACAAGTGGGGTTGTTCAGGGCAGTGTCCTAGGTCCTCTTCTCTTTCTTATGTATATAAATGATATATGTGAAGTCATACATTTTGGTAGACCATACCTGTATGCAGATGACCTGAAAATAGTGTACAGCTTTAAGCCTAGTGCATCTAATGAAGGCACATCCGATATCCAGAAAGATCTAGATAACCTATCGATTTGGAGCCAGAAATGGCAACTACCATTCAACCACAGTAAGTGTGGGATTATGCAATTCGGAAAATATGATGTTCGACAAGAACTCTATTTGAATGAATGTAAAATTCAAACACTGAGCTCTGTATGTGACTTGGGTATATGCTACAGCAAGAGCCTTAAGTTTACTGAGCATGTATCGTCAATTATATCCAAATCGAGACGACGAATCGGCTTTATTCTTCGAAATTTTTACACTATGGAAGCCAAGCTTGCAATATACAGGATGTGCGTACGTCCTACCCTAGAATACTGCTCGCTTGTCTTCTCTAATATGAACTATACAGATACCATACGAATTGAAAATCTCCAGAGAACTTTCACCCGACGATTACTGGAGTATAACTGTAACAAAACTTATGTACAAAGATGTAAGTCACTTTCTCTAGAACCCCTATGGAGACGCCGTCTAAAGACTAACCTAATTTATTTTCATAAAATAATTCACGGTTTATCTTTCTCAACGTTTTATCCCTCCTGGAAGACTGCTCTCTTATTATTATTATTATTATTATTATTATTATTATTATTATTATTATTATTATTATTATTATTATTATTATTATTATTATTATTATTATTATTATTATTATTATTATTATTATTATTATTATTATTATTATTATTATTATTATTATTATTATTATTATTATTATTATTATTATTATTATTATTATTATTATTATTATTATTATTATTATTATTATTATTATTATTATTATTATTATTATTATTATTATTATTATTATTATTATTATTATTATTATTATTATTATTATTATTATTATTATTATTATTATTATTATTATTATTATTATTATTATTATTATTATTATTATTATTATTATTATTATTATTATTATTATTATTATTATTATTATTATTATTATTATTATTATTATTATTATTATTATTATTATTATTATTATTATTATTATTATTATTATTATTATTATTATTATTATTATTATTATTATTATTATTATTATTATTATTATTATTATTATTATTATTATTATTATTATTATTATTATTATTATTATTATTATTATTATTATTATTATTATTATTATTATTATTATTATTATTATTATTATTATTATTATTATTATTATTATTATTATTATTATTATTATTATTATTATTATTATTATTATTATTATTATTATTATTATTATTATTATTATTATTATTATTATTATTATTATTATTATTATTATTATTATTATTATTATTATTATTATTATTATTATTATTATTATTATTATTATTATTATTATTATTATTATTATTATTATTATTATTATTATTATTATTATTATTATTATTATTATTATTATTATTATTATTATTATTATTATTATTATTATTATTATTATTATTATTATTATTATTATTATTATTATTATTATTATTATTATTATTATTATTATTATTATTATTATTATTATTATTATTATTATTATTATTATTATTATTATTATTATTATTATTATTATTATTATTATTATTATTATTATTATTATTATTATTATTATTATTATTATTATTATTATTATTATTATTATTATTATTATTATTATTATTATTATTATTATTATTATTATTATTATTATTATTATTATTATTATTATTATTATTATTATTATTATTATTATTATTATTATTATTATTATTATTATTATTATTATTATTATTATTATTATTATTATTATTATTATTATTATTATTATTATTATTATTATTATTATTATTATTATTATTATTATTATTATTATTATTATTATTATTATTATTATTATTATTATTATTATTATTATTATTATTATTATTATTATTATTATTATTATTATTATTATTATTATTATTATTATTATTATTATTATTATTATTATTATTATTATTATTATTATTATTATTATTATTATTATTATTATTATTATTATTATTATTATTATTATTATTATTATTATTATTATTATTATTATTATTAATATAACCTAAGGAATCTGGTCCGAACACTGTATACCGAAAAATGTAAACATAAATCACGAAATAATTTTTTATAACATTGTACAGTTTACTATGGAATAGGTTACCACTTTCTATCCGCTCCTGTGATAATTTACCCAAATTTAAGCGCATGATAAGCTTGTTTTTTAATACCAAAGGAACCCAGCAACTTTTTCCTGAACTATCTAGAAATCCAGACATGATAAGTCACGGACCACCTCATATCTAGCATACGAGTTCACGGCTCATATCTCAAGCATATGTCATTAACCTTATGAAACCTTACCTTTCACAATGACCCGATCGGGTCAGATCGATCTGAACACTACTATTGTACACTTCCGAAATAGCCAACCAATCAAGGATAAAAATTTAAAACTTGCCAAATAAGCTTTAATATCCGAGTATTTGCCAGTTCAAACAGTTATACTTTTCTGATTGCTTAAATAATCAGAAAAGTATAGCTGTCATAATACCGTTGCTCCGTTCTGTTGTTTGTCCTTCTTCTTTCCTTTCAGAACTTGGAGATTGCTTTATATTACGTAAAAGGTTGGACGTCCACATTTTTTTTTTTCAAAATGTAACTCTTCGTATTGGTGACAAGAGCCCATCCTGTTATTCCCCCGCATCACAAGGTCACCCCGAGGCCATGTTCGTAATGGACGCTAGATAAATGCTAGTTTAAAACAAAATTTATCATTCCAATATATCTGTACATCATTGTATAATAAGTCTGCATAACAGTTAAACCATTTTAACTATCTGATATGATATTGTTGATCATACCTGTAAAAATGGCTTGCGCCTGATATTCAGGAAATAAATTATTATTATTATTATTATTATTATTACATCCCAGTAGTCGATGTGACTTAGATGTCTGCATATTGACCTGTTCTGTAAAAGACAGGTTATAAGAGTACCTTAGTCCTAAGTCAACTACTGACTGAAGCCTATACAGCCTACTACCGTTTATGGACAGGTCAAAATTGGGGCATTTATCCCCAAAACATATCCAGCCACACTTAGAAGCATTAAGATCTAACTTCCATTTTGAGCACCAGACTGCGACCTTGTTGAGCTCGGCTGTGGCGCCACTGAATATGTGTTCAAATTCGTGAGAGAGGAATGTGTACACTATTTTGAGATCATCTGCGTATAGAAAGGGTCACTCATGCTAGAGCATTTACATATATCATTTATGTAAGCTATAAAGAACATTCGGCCTAAGACACTTCCTTGTATAACACTACTTGTAACCGGTTCGGCCTTCGAAAGAGTGGAATTAATTTTAACTATTTGCTGTCTATTACTGAGGAAAGAGTTTAACCATGCAAGTAGTGGGCTTCTAATCCCATAAGAGGAGAATTTGCCTACAAGAAGCTTGTGGTTAACCATATCAAAGGCTTCAGATATGTTTAAGTACAATATTTATTTATTTTATTTATTTATTTATTACAGAAATCACGCCAGTTTACAGGCATGGTCATTATGATACAGAAAGTTTAACTCTTTTACAATGGAACACAAAGTTTTCGCGAAATGAATGATTGACTAATAATACCATTTACAAGACAAGCTGGAAGATACATTTTATTCTTGAGTTTTCAGGAATGTATTAGTAGAGAACACTTATTAATATATGTAATCAATTCAGGAAAAGGAGGGTCAAAAACGCGAGACAAGGAAGATTTAGATACCACACAGTTGTTTGAAATAGTCTATTGTGGCGTCAAGTACGAACATGTCCTTGTGTGGGACGGCACCTTGTAGGTGGACGATGGAGATTGGAGGTAACACATTAAAGCATCATGAGCAGATCACTAAGATGCAATTTCCTTTTTAGCGTGGACTTTGGGTTATATTTTCAGCGTGCCACGATAGTTGGGAACTGAAAAGATAAAGAAAAGGAACAAGCGAAAATGCGAGAGGGCACAGAATCAGTTAAGTACATCTGATTACGGAGAGACCTAAAGTGTACATATTGGATTAACTAAATCTCATTTGTTATTCGACTTTTTTATTCTAGGAAACGTCAACTGATACTAGAGATAACTATGGTAAATTTTAGATCTACTTTATCTTATAAGATAAAGTATGGGGGAATAAAGACATACTACATCACCTCTAAGAAGTGCATAGACATTACGAGTTTCCAAAGCACTCTCTTCTAGGTAGAAACGTTCTATTGCCGGTAGGTGAATAATTAAAAAGTTTTTAAAGTCTACAAGTGCCTTTTATTGTTTAGTCGAGTTATAAGTAGAATTAAATGCCAGGAGGTCCATTGATAAATGTACCATAGTCTATATAAGTTGTATTAAGTTACAGATGCCGGCATTGTCCAAGTGTGGGTTTATCGCCAATCTAAACTGTGACAATGAGTTAGATTGTCGTATGGTTTCTGGTAACCGGTTCCAAAGGTTAGCATAACGTGCAACAAAGAAGGAGGATTTTAGCTTACTAGTGGCTCTCTGCACTGTTACCAGAGAGTTTTGGTTCCGCAAGTCATACTTATGTTTTCCAGCAAATGTCAAGGCAGTACAATCTGTTATAATATCTTTATGAAGAATTTTATAGAGTATAGTAAGATTAAGTTTAATCCTTCTGACCCATAAAGGGTCTAGCTTCCAAGCACAGCATCTAGCATCATAGGGTCGGCCAGGGGTTAATAGTCTAGTAAGATGCTGTTGAACTTTCTCTATTCTTTGCCGATCTAGTGAACGCATGCAACTATATATAATTGGGCAGTACTCAAGTAGAGGTCTAACACAGGTTTTATAAAGAATAACTTTAGATTCGCTAAGACGGTAGTTACGATGAATAAAACCAATAAGTCTACGAGCTTTAGAGACCTGTGATGAAGCATGCTCGGTAAAAGATAGACTTTTTGAATACTTTTTAAATGATTCTGTGAAAACTACGCGATTTAGTGCAACCAGCAATCATGCAGAAAAGTTTACCAAGCACGTACAGTTAAAATATCTAAGTTAGATTATGTGAATTTTAACAACAAATAATTCCTGATGATCCTAGTATTAGCACGATAACTGATTACGACATTACGGAAACCCCAAGATGACGAGTAGTCAGGCCCTCCAAGTAGCTTTACTCATTGGTCCATTTTGCAAAACTAATTGTTACTATTATCTGTTACCAGTTACCAGACGTGAACACTACTGAGTCACTTCACTAGAAGTTTTTGAAAAGTAGTAGCAAAAAGTCACTATTTCCTCATATGACTTATGAAAATTTAAGTGGATTAGAATAACACTCAAGTTACATGTTTCAGGGACTTCTCATGACTAGCAGTTTAACAAAATGTAAATCAAGTTTATTGCTACATATTTCATCAAAAAGGCTTTCCCATGATGAGTGTCTGTTGGGGATGTTAGATCCCCAGAATTCTCTTAGTAACCTGTTATTTTTGTGATTTATTTGTGTAAATTTAAATTTCTTATTTTCGCGCCAGAAATTCCCCTTTTCACCTTCAGTTCGTGTTACCCACTTAGTGAGACGCTAAATCTTATTGGTTCGTTGTTTATTTTAGTACGCTATTTGTAACATTTCAAGGACGCTCTCTCTTTTTGTATATATACGCATGAGATGTGTGAATCTTCTTTCGTTGCCGGCTGCCTGTGGAATTAAACGCTTCTTGCTGACTTTTGGACTTCTCTCTCTAGTTAGCTGGGCTGGGGCGCTGCAAATAGCTTAGCTTCCTGGTTGCTGTGTTGCTGGTCATACGTTCGTTAGCAGGTAACGGGGTGTAATTTTATTCACGAGAAACCCAACAAGTGGCGACGGGGCTGGTGTTAAAATGGATCCATCAAAAATAGACTTATTATGGGAGCAGCAGCTAAAGCTGATTCAAATGCTTGCGGACACGAAAATTTCATCTACTTCCTCACCTAGCACATCCACTACCACTGCACCTTCAGTCGATGGCGTTGCAAGCAGCATTGCCGAGTTTCACTATGATCCTGATTCAAACATTACTTTTGATATGTGGTTTCGGCGCTATGAAGATCTGTTTAAATTTGATTTTGCAACGCAAGATGATGCTTGGAAAGTCCGGCTGCTACTTCGCAAGTTGGGTCCAAGTGAGTTAGACAAATACTGCAATTTGATCCTACCGCAGAACCCACGTGACCGCTCGTTTGCTGAAACTGTCCAGTCACTGAGTCAGCAGTTTGGAGACAATTCCTCCCTATTCAATACTCGTTACCGATGCCTCAAGTTAATTATGAATGAAGACAGTGACTTCCTTACTCACGTTGGCATCGTAAATCGCGAATGTGAACGTTTTCGTCTTAAATCTCTTACAGAAGATCAGTTCAAAGCCCTTATTCTTATTTGCAGTCTACAATCGCAGAAGTTTAGCGATATTAGAACACGGCTGCTATGTCGACTTGATCAAGATCCTAAATTAACGCTGTCTGACATCGCTAATGAATATCAACGTTTGATCAACATCCAGCGTGATACTTCTATGGTCCAGTCTGGTGGTAAATACAACTCTGAAGTCCACACGGTACGTCAGTCGTCAAATAATAGCACGCCTTCAGTTGTTGCATCCAGCTCATCTCATTCCAGCTTAGCTCTGTCATCGAAAACGAAGCCCCCAACACCATGCTGGCATTGTGGAGCATGGCATTTTGTTAGATTCTGCCCGTACAAGCTCCATCGTTGCAGAACCTGTAACTCCATCGGTCATAAGGATGGGTATTGCAAACGCCAGAAGCTGCAGCAGCCATCACATCGGTACAAAAACGTTAAGAAGCCTGCTTCACGACCTAGCAAAAATTCACTGAGTTTGCTTGCATCGTGTCATAGCTCTACCCCAGGTAAGAGGAAATTTATTACTCTAAATATTAATGGGTATATGTTTAGATTGCAAGTAGACACTGCTTCAGATATTACGATTATATCCCAGAAATTTTGGATTAGAATGGGCAGGCCATGCATGGAGCCAACTACACAGAGGGCGCGTACAGCATGTGGTAATTATTTGCGCATGTTGGGACAGTTGAAGTGTGTTGTATCCTTTCGGGATATAACGTTCACTGGGGTATGTTATGTTACGACAACTGATTTAAATTTGCTGGGATTAGATTGGTTTGACCAACTGCGCTTAGCCGACGTTCCATTAAGCACTGTATGCCAACTGGTACATCAAACCCCAGAGCCAGAGAACTACACGTCGAAGATATTGGCAGAGTTTCCATCTATCTTTCAACCTGGTCTGGGTTGCTGCTCTACAATGAAAGCTACTCTACGACTACAGCAAGGGGCTAAACCTGTTTTTCGTCCTAAGCGACCAGTGCCATATGCAGCATTACCCAAAGTCGATGAAGAGCTCAATCGCCTACAGCAGCAAGGGGTTATCACGCCTGTTTCCTACTCTGCTTGGGCAGCACCGATTGTGGTTATCAAGAAGGCGAACGGCACAATACGCATATGCGCAGATTTTTCCACAGGCCTTAACGCAGCCCTTGAACAACATCATTATCTACTACCAGTTCCGGCAGACTTATTTACTATGCTAAACGGCGGGAAATTTTTCGCAAAGTTAGACCTTGCCGATGCTTATCTACAAGTGGAAGTGGCGGACGAGTGCAGAGAGCTACTGACAATTAATACTCATCGTGGGATGTTTCAATACAACCGTTTGCCATTTGGCGTCAAGACAGCGCCCTCCATTTTTCAGCAACTAATGGATACTATTTTAGCTGGCATCTCGGGGGTTGCTGCTTATCTAGATGATATCTTGATTGTCGCTACTTCGCCAGAAGAGCTTCATGAGCGTACGATAACAGTGCTACAACGCATCTGTGAGAATGGGTTCAGGTTCCGCCGTGAAAAATGTCAATTTTTCCTGAGGTCAGTAAAATACTTAGGATTCATTTTTGATGAAAGAGGACGCCGACCAGACCCAGAAAACATTCGTACTATTCAACAAATGCCAGCACCTACAGATGTCCCTTCACTCAGATCCTTCCTTGGAATGATCAATTACTACTCAGTTTTTGTTCCATCATTACATCAGATACGTCACCCACTAAATCATCTGCTTGGGAAGAACATACCTTGGATTTGGACCAAGGAATGCGATTTAGCCTTTCACAACCTGAAGTCTGTACTGAGCTCTAACATGCTGCTGACGCACTACGATCCAAAATTACCAATCAACGTAGCGGCCGACGCTTCAAGTCACGGGATAGGCGCAGTTATATCCCACGTATTTCCTAATGGAGGGGAAAAAGCAATAATGCATGCTGCCCGTGCACTAACTCAAGCGGAAAGAAAATATAGTCAGATAGAAAAGGAAGCGCTCGCCCTCGTTTTTGCTGTAAGACGTTTCCACAAATTTTTGTATGGACGGCGATTTACACTGCTGACGGATCACAAGCCTCTGCTCACAATTTTCGGTCCGAAGTCCGGTATCCCACTTCATTCAGCAAATCGTCTGCAACGCTGGGCCCTAATCTTGTTGGGCTATGATTTTGATATTCAGCACAGGCGCACTCAGAATTTCGGTCAAGCAGACGCCTTGTCTCGACTAATCAGCGAGAACTCTATTGTGGAAGACGACACAGTCATTGCCTCACTATCCAAAGAAGACTACGCAGCATCCTACTTAACGAACGCAGTCCGTGCGTTGCCAGTATCGGTGTCAGACATTCAAATGGCCTCCAAGAACGATGCACTGATCAGAAAAGCTATGAAATATGTCATGAAAGGGTGGCCGCACATCGGTTTTGAGGGTGATATGAAGCAGCTTTACCACCGTCGAGATTCATTATGCATCGTGGATGATTGTCTAATGTTTGGAGAAAGGGTAGTTGTGCCAAAGTCCCTACGATCGAGAGTCCTAAAACAGTTTCATACTGGTCACCCTGGAACAAGACGAATGAAGTCCATAGCCCGCAGTTTTGCATACTGGCCGCTGATGGACCAACACATTGTCGACTTGGTGGGCAGGTGCACACAATGTCAGCAGGCAGCAAAGTTCAACTCTAGAGCACCACCATTAGCCTGGCCACAGCCTGAGTACCCGTGGTCACGAATACATATTGACCTTGCCGGCCCAGTCAACGGAGTTACCTACTTGGTCGCGGTGGATGCTTTCTCAAAATGGCCGGAGATTTTCCCCGTAGTGCCACCGACTACTACGAAGACGCTACAGATCCTCATTGAGATTTTCTCCAGAAACGGCCTGCCAGATGTGATCGTTTCAGACAACGGGTCCCAGTTTACTTCAACCCAGTTTCAGGATTTCTGCCGACGGCTGGCCATCACACACTACCGTTCACCACCTTATCACCCGCAGTCCAATGGCCAGGCGGAGAGATTCGTGGATACCTTCAAGAGGGCGCTAATTAAGTCGAAAGGGGAGGAGACGCCCATCGAAGCATTACAAAACTTCTTATTCGTCTATCGAACGACTCCAAATGATGCATTGCCAGAGAAGAAGTCTCCAGCGGAAGCCCTTATGGGTAGGAAACTTAAGACAGTCCACAATCTGATGCTACCAAGCAGGACCGCATGCACAGAGACCAAGAAATTGCCGATGTATGGGGTTGGGTGTCCGGTGTACGCTCGTGATTATAGACCCAACCACAGACCCTGGACGGAGGCCCGTGTGGTAGAAAGACGGGGTCATGTTATGTACGAAGTAGAGGTGAAGGGGGAGAGATGGACTAGACACTGGAATCAGCTGCGCGTTCGAATAGCTGCAGATCGACCCAGTTCAAATCAAAATCTCCCGCTGGAAGTCCTTCTGGATACTTTCAATCTACCCCCGTCGCCAGTAGATGAAGCGGACCAAGAGCCAATCAACATAGGTGCCAGAAGACGGTCACTCAGACAGCGGCGACCAACAGTCAAATTGCAAGTGAACCCCAAGAACGTTCGCTATTAAAACGGGGGAGGTGTTGGGGATGTTAGATCCCCAGAATTCTCTTAGTAACCTGTTATTTTTGTGATTTATTTGTGTAAATTTAAATTTCTTATTTTCGCGCCAGAAATTCCCCTTTTCACCTTCAGTTCGTGTTACCCACTTAGTGAGACGCTAAATCTTATTGGTTCGTTGTTTATTTTAGTACGCTATTTGTAACATTTCAAGGACGCTCTCTCTTTTTGTATATATACGCATGAGATGTGTGAATCTTCTTTCGTTGCCGGCTGCCTGTGGAATTAAACGCTTCTTGCTGACTTTTGGACTTCTCTCTCTAGTTAGCTGGGCTGGGGCGCTGCAAATAGCTTAGCTTCCTGGTTGCTGTGTTGCTGGTCATACGTTCGTTAGCAGGTAACGGGGTGTAATTTTATTCACGAGAAGCCCAACAGTGTCATTCACCAAAAAGTGTTTACGAAGCGAATGAATAACAATAAACCATGTACTTTAAGGATTATTTGTGAAACTATACTTTATAATAAATCGTAGTCTTTGTTAATGGAATGATTATTGATAAATTTTTAAACGCTGTGTGGAAACATAAATGTTTATCGCAAACCAGTCGTTAGCACGAAAGACTAGGGATAAATACTTAATGAATCACATTTAACAATAAATTCGCTGTTTTGATACACAAAGTAGACAATGTTATCTTTAAATTGGTCTGTAGTGGTAAATAATCCCCCTCAAACAAATAGTTGCATAGGTTCTTGACATTGATACTGATTGTTTGCTGTAGCTGAAACGACCAGTTGAAGGCGCTTGGTCAAGAAATCACTACCATGTCACGACAAGGCATTGGGTAGGTAACAACTCACTCTCTAATTAACCAGCCTAGAACTTGCAATCCGATTGACACTACCCGCTATTGAATATAACTTCTCCTATATCCCTCAGTACCCCCCCTGATTTATCCATATTCCTACGTGTCAGTTTAATCGTCAGAAGTTTCCCTGGTTATACGACAAACGTTACTTGATCATAAACCGGGTGCACCACAGGTTCAACAAGCTATTGTTTTGACTGTCCATAGTGTTTTACGTAATCGAGTTTGGGACTTTATATGCCATCTTACTGTTTCGAATTCTTTTCTGTCAATAATATATAACTAGGATGATTTAATCTTGCAATATACAGGAACCCTTAACAAGTAACACATATTATTTCAACATACCCTTAATAAGAAAATAACTTCAATTAATTGATTGACTCCATTAGATTGCTTGACGTTTACACACCATTTACTATTGAATTTTTGTACTATTGCCCAATACAATCTACATTAAAAAGTTACTACAGGTAATTCTGCCATCATCGTAAGCATAATAGCATCGGAAAACTTAAAATAGTAACAGTGGTGAACATGTGTGTTCACCATCTTATTTATTAGTGCATTCACTGCAATGAAAAAACAGGACAGATATTTCGTAATTTGTCATATCGATTAGAGTCTAGTACTTACAGCTAAATCGTGTTTAGTACTTATTTATGAGTAGTGTTGTATTGTAGTTCCGGAGACCGTATCTGAGTGTTTGGTTCCACTGGGGGGGGGGGAGAGAAGGCTAATAATGGAATTTCGTTTACTATTTTATGAAAGAATATTAAATCATGTCACAGCCAACTATACTACAAGGAATTTTTAAGAGAGTGATTTACATAGAGCTGTGTAGTGTATATTGCTGTAAAATCGCAGAATTCGACGCGCGAAACTTCTTTTTACGCTTTCTACACGTGTCCTATCTATGTTATTCATGCTTGAAAAGATAAATGAGCAATCTTTGAGTGTAGATCTTCAGCATATCTCAAACAATGTAAGTTTTGCCTCCGTTGTATAGAGGTTTTTAAGAAGGAAGCCTGTCAATCTGATTTTGAAGATCATAGTGGAGAAGTGTTTTGTAAACTTTAATTTACCGGAATATTTAATGCCGAAGTCTCTCGTTGCTCTGAGTTTTTAGACTATAGACTCTTTTAGAGAAATCATGGACTAGGGGGTTTTGGTTGGCTATGTACATGATTCCACATTTGTTATAGTTAAGTGGTAGCTGCCATTTTCGGTCCAAAGCAGATTAGTTATCACGGTCCTTTTGGATTAGGGTTATACATTCTTCTTCTGTTCTTATTATTGGCCTTCAGATATGATGGGTGAAAGAGATTGTTCCCAGTGCTTTGCCATTCGTTGCTCATTTTTTCTCCAGGATTATTAGAGATGAGGCCATATTGGTCTTTATTGGGAAGAAGGACATTATATGTATTATGATAATAGGATTCGCACCTCATTTCCATTTTAACAGCAGGATGGTAGATTAAAATATATGATTATATGATTGACTGGTATGCTCTCATGCACAAAGCTTTACTTCGAAATACGGGCTTTTATTATCTAACTTTTTATTTTGAGAAACACTTGTACTCCTTTTGGAAATGATGTCTAAATCTATTCAGGTCGCAATCATTTTTGTTAGTTATAAGAGATATTGTTGTGTGTGTATCTACACTGGGTAGGGTTGTGGGTACGTGTGGTTTGGATGGCTTCTTAGTTACCAGTTTGTTGGATGCCGTGAGTAATTTCGGCGAATTTGTACCATCGCTGTGACCCGTTGTATGATTTATTATGAAAGATCTATTTGGAGTGGCTAATTTTAATTTGAAATCTTTTATGCTAAAAGCAACAGAAATGTAACCGTCGGGAGATCTGCGTTATAAAGACATTTTATCAGTAACTATTATCATGTTTCTGAAATAACTACCAGACGTGATGCAATTTATTGATTTCATGAAGCGCTTGTAGTGTGGGGTGGATGCCAAGCGTAACAGAATTGGGCAGTTAGTTTGTAGTATCTTATTACAATCTATTGCATTCATATGGAATATATAACATGCCACTAGCCTTCTATAGGATCGTTCTTACCTTTTTGGTTGGGAAGTTCTCATGATATTGTACACGATGGCTTTGTGAAGTTAGGTGAATCTCTTCACAACTTTGGCTGTGAGGAAGCATAGAAAATTTTCAACTTGCTTTGTCTTATCTAGTTCTGTCATCATATTTTCCAAACAAGTAGGTTAATGCGGTTAGGTCACTTAAGATTGATTGTATCTTGGTGAATGCTAATTATACATCGTCGACTTTGCCTTTATAGTCAGGAATGTTACTATTTAGATCAGTCAGATTGACAACCTTGACAAGTGGTGTGCGATTATTTTTCACCTTGGGTTTAGCGATAAATAGGTCATTAGGGGAGGATTTGAAGTGCTTGGAGGGAGGGCTATGAAGCTTAGACCTTTAAGCCTTATTACAAGCCATATTCGAACGGGTTCTTACTAAATAAATAGGTGATGTGAGTCTACCATGATTTCCGTAGTCGTGTTCTATAGACCGAGAACAAATTTTGGCGTTAAGTAGTCTTTTGATAGGTAGCGGCAAGATCATAACTAGGGTTACTGTTATTTGTGTGAAGATTTAGCAGCACGAGTCGAAGCGTAACGCAAACTTTAAACTTACAGGATTCACATAAATGGATCCACGGTAAGTTCCACTCCCAAACTAAACCTAAGAGGATGCTCCTACCAGATAGGACACGAAAGAGACAGCAAAAAAATTAGCGCTAACGTTTTTTTGTCCGGATACGCAAGCTAGGAAACTCATTACCTAATGAGATTGTGTTGGCAGCTTCTGCCGAATATTATAAGAAAAGGCCGGAGGCATATCTTGACTCTGTGGGCACTCAAGAACAATAGCGTAGGGGTAACACCTTGGTCGCTTCTATTTTTAACTTTTAATCCAATTCTTTTCTCCCCAGTTTAAGAAGCAATATAACTAGCGCTGTACTGAAACATACATAAGCGAAGAGGATGAAACATTTTGTGAATTTACTTAAACACGTCAGTGATGTCAAGTTTACTCACGTGCGTTTACAGGAATCAACGGTTATCAGTGCTTTGTAGTGAAAAACGTCGTTTTTGTGAATTTGAATTCCGTTTTAAAATGTTATCGTGACTTCCTTTCCATATACAAGCACTCGATATGCTGTTTATTTACATTTCAGGATATAATGGAGTGTCACCAATGTTTATGATTTTCAACAAGGACCTTACTGTTGCCCGATCAACTTTTTGTTCATGATTATTATGTTTAACGCGACTGTAAATAAATTCATTTCGCCCGAACCTCGTCATTCCCTTCCATGTTTAAGAAATTAACGGTTTATCGTCAACTTAAGAGTGCAGACTAGATTAGTAAGATACAATTGAGTTTGAGATGGCTATGTTTAAATATTTATTCCAAATTACCTGTCAAACAGTTTCCGATAAGCATTTCGACTGTGCATTTCCACATACAATTAATGAATGAGAGACTGAGGGCAGGTGGAGTAACTCGTTCCGAAAACGAGGTGCCACAGTTACTATAAGACAAGATTCTACTAATCCTTAATTGTTTATGCACACGAACGTTTTAACCACGAGATTGTTTTCTACTTTCCTATAAAGCACCTAGAATTATAAGTCAGCGTCAATTGGTCCATATACAGTTGATATAGGGTGGTTATCATAATGTTTACGATACTTCAATGTGTACCTTGAACTCATTAATTAGCTTTGGTTTTGTTAATACTATACATGTATAGACACCGGTTTTAGTTGTTGATACGACAAAGAACTCATGAGCTCTGATCACTAGCAAACCCGCAATTCGGTACAGTTTACTTCAGTACACTTGTAGGTAAAAGTATCTACCGATACGGAAGGACTTTAGTGTAACCTTATACATTCATGAACAATGCTATTGGTTTTCACTCATGCTTGTAGTTACATGCTGACAGAAAATCAAGCAACTCTCAACTAGCAGCATCCGGCAATATATAGTGCCTACTTGCGTCGCTGTGTTAGTGTCATTTGTCGAATCAATACGCACCACTACCGGAAAACGTTCATATGTTCATATTTGATGATAGCTAGGAAACACTACAAGATCTACCTGATATCCCACCTCCCCACAATCTCCATATGCTCTTCCGGTGTTTCGTAGTTGATTTAATGTATCATTCAGAGTTTCCTGGCAGCGAGGTCATATGCTAATAACTTGCTTTTGGATACTTGATGTAGATTTTCGTAGTCCTTCGAGATGATCGCTTTATTGAAATTCCTATCGACGTACTTAACGACGTTAGCAGGTTCTGAGTAGACGTTAATCTTTGGAAGTAGAGTTTTTAACTGGTCCCAAATGGGCTTCCTATACGAAGTATAGTTGTTTAAATACTTTTGTCACGTCGGTGGCCATGTAGTCTCATACTATGCTACCGCGGATCGATTATACTAATATCAGACTCAAAGCACATCTTTACAGTCACTGAACTTAGATCTGTAAGGTTTAAATCAGTGACCGCTTTACCGCTTTACTCTTTAACTTTCATTTCATGGCCGAAGAAGTAAACATATACAACGTAATGGAATTTTTTATTTAACTTGCTTTCTCTTACTACAAAATGAGTATACTTCGACTATGCTCAGCATCAGACACGCAGAAGGCCGATATAACTGACTTTATGCAACCGATTTACTACTTCATGTAACCTTGTCGAATAAAGTACAGACGTCACCCAGATATAAGGAGCAAGGCACTCATGATAGAAAGATAAACATGGGAAAACAAATTCTTACGAAGCTGGGTGGTCAGATAAAAGAATGTGGCTGAAATAGGTAATTATTTTGGGGCGTAAATACATAGTAATACAATAGTGAGTCTACGTATTTGAATAGTTATCCGTAGAGTACATTAGTTGACATGCATTTATACAATGTAATTAAACATCATGCTATATTAAATAGTGAATTGTGTAGAGTAATGAAGTATTCTGAACAGAATATTATATGTTTGGAAGGATATATAGAAAGATTAAGTTTTGGTTAGTAAAGGCGGCTGTTACAAAGTTGACCTTGAGCGACGGGTTTGCGATCAGCCTCCATTTGCAGTTTTTTTCATGCATCCGTCATTTTTTGTTTTGATCATCTGGCCTCATTAGTGGATGTGAGTTTATCTTCTTTGCCCATTGAATTGTCAATCCACCTTTCACTTTTCACTCTCATTATTAGTAAAGCGGTGTCTTTATTATTGTACTTTACAGATGTGATCATTATAGGGTGGCAGTTGTGTTACATTGGAGAAGAAGGTAACATTTCTCTAGTATTTCATAAAGGCTTGGGGAAAAGGAGATATTTTCCCTGATATGACCTATTTTTGTACTGCTGGGTTTGTAACTTCGTTAGAACTAATAACCATATATCTCGTAATTTCGCCTTTGTTAATAACAAGACTTATACATGCACAACAATCACCAATTATGCGTATGGTCAAGAAGTCTGGAACGAAGATGCGACAAATATATATTTGAATGAAAAGAATCCAACGTCACAAATTGTACAATGCGCTAACGATAAGTTGAACACTGCAATCAAACTTTATAGTACAAATATCAATAACGAATTATACAGTACAAAGATCATAGTGTTGGGGGTAACAGTAGCCTCTACACTCCTATCAAAGTGGCACATGCGAAGTAGCCAGATGCACTCTCAAGTCTACACAACCACGTACCGTAGTCCTAGCTGCCTAGCGGACGATTTTACTTTCAGACGCATCTATAAATGGAGTAAAGTCAGTGGGGGTCCTTATTTTTGGGGACTTCACAGTACACATCAACTGGATGGAGATCACATCTTTAGGCAGAAGGGAGGGACTCCGATATAAATTTGTTATCAACTAATCTACAGTGTACCTTAATGTAGAGTTTCACAAAACCGACACATTCCGGTCTAAACCAGGAACCATCGCTATTAGACCTTATATTTACACATGATTTTAACTATATTATAGATTTTAAGCTCCTGTCCCCACTTGTTAATAGTGACCACGGATGGCAGTTTGCATAGGATAGCTTCACTTGTCCCAAACTGTTGTTCTCCCAAATTGAAGGACGAAGTAAGAGTAACGGTGGGATCCCGTCACACTAGTACACGACAACCCACCTGTGTTTGCTGACTCAGATTTGAGCAAAGCTGAGAAATCATAATATTTCAACGAAACTTTCCCTGCGGATGCTAATGTCGATGCGAATTTAATAAGTACAACTACAGTAGTTGCAATGGAATTGGCCCTTGTTACCACGGAATAGGTTTTCTATTGGCTTAGCCACCTAAACCAGGTAGTCACCGGGTCCTGATGGAATGCACTCCATACTGTTATCGCCTCTTGCAGACGTCATCTTACAACCAATCTCAGAGTTGTCCAGAATCTCTTGCAAGAGCGACTCTCAAGTGATTGGAAAGATGCTGTAAATAGTCCTGCTTTTTAAGGGTGAAAATAGACAATCGGTATTTAACTATAGGCTCATCAGTTTGACTAGCGTGCCAGTTAAAATCTTAAAGATAACAATGCGTGATGAAGTGTTAATTTACATACAGTCACGAAACTTGCTGACTCCAAAAGGAACATGGGTTTCATAGGTGCCCTTCTTGTCTTACTAACTCACCAACTGTGCGGAGGGACCGGGAATAAGCTATTGGTAAAGGATTGTCTGTGGACGTAACATTTATCGACTTCAGCAAAGTATTTGATAAAGTATTCCACATCGGCCTTATACAGAAACTATCAAACATTAGGATAATAGGGCCAATTGAGAGTTGGATAAATAATTGCCTATGCGAGCGGCGATAGAGAATTTAAGTTAAAGGAATACTCTCTGAATGGAAGCCTGTACTAAGCGGAGGCTCCTTAGGCAGCATCATTAGTCCTCCTTTATTTCTACCTTAAGTTAATGAATCAACATCACAGCTAAGATCATCGGTACTTTTAATACACTACCTACTACTTATGGACGACCGTATGAGTAGTATCCACCACAGTACCAGCTCCCTTAGTGAACCCTGTCAAGGCGAAGCTAGATCACTGGAAAAACTATTGCAAGGATTAATATAGGTCATCAGATCTACTATCCTTATTACTAAAGACTAAATCATCTACATATATCCAGAAAGTCTTTAATTTCTCCAAAGTTGATTGCTTGGTTTCCGATTCCCGTAAGCACATGCCCCCACACTTCTTTGCAATATATATTACTTTCTGACTAGATGAAAACCGTTATATCGCGTATTGAGAGTGAGTTCATGGAATCAGTTCTCTTCACAATTCCTGTTGAATTCAGTCCTTGCTTGCCGGTTAGCAACTAGACATTCTATTTTCATGTTGAGTAATACACTCCAGGGATGCAGAAATAAAAAAAACCGGAACAATATGTTGAAAGTTTAATTAATGTCAATTTATAAACGTTATAAGGGGCGAAATATATATATATATATATATATATATATATATATATATTCAAAAAGGAATTTGAAGCTGTCAATCAAGGAGTAAAAATTTAATTACCGTTGCTAGCCTTATGTAGATTAGCGCAGTCGACTGAGTAGACAACCTCTACTAACCATTACTTAAGGCCTGAAACCGAACCGAAACAAAGGGATGCACTTGTAAGGTAATCATTCATTTTGTACTAGCTCATTTCAGTGATGTTGGGTGCTTGAAGCAAAGTCATTCATTCGATTTGGATTCTTATCGTCTTTGGAAAGCCTAACTGTTGGTTAACAGCTGATCACTGACCGTGCAAAAAGTTATGATCCAGTACCATTTTAATGCTTCCTTTTGACCCTTGCTAAGTTACAAGCCCTTGTGTGCAGCAGTCAGTATGTTTTTCAATATCTCTAGCATCATACAGTGTAACATTATGCAGAGCTGACTACTATTGTGGTAAGTTCGGTAGTGTATTCGTACCGTTCATCGTAGAGTGAAACGATGGAACCTCCCAATTACTAACCAATTTTTTTTGCTGTCCGCAGTAGCAAAGGTCGTAGAAAGATTTGTAACGATCGATATCTCTGAAACTGTCTTTTTCTCGTTTGCTTATCAGCATGGTATTCTTCCACATAGACCCTACAATGCAAACTTATCGACTAGATTAGCTGGACTCTCAGTAGATCACATTTATTCTGTGCTTCTGGAATTCTGAAACGCGTTCGGTAGAGTTAAATATATGATACGGAAACTTAAATATGAAGGCATTGCTGGGATTACTTGATGGAAAAATTATATTCTGTTAGATTTCGTTTAGTTTCATCTGTTAGACTCAGTGTTAGTTAGTGTGCTTCAGAACTCCATCTTTTAATTAATTTCATTAGTGGTCTGTGGTGAAGTGAAATTAGAAGCATTTGGCTTTCCTTAAAAAGCGTTATAATGTGAATGTACTTTTAAGATCTTGTTAGTATGCATGTTTTTGCATTTTTTTACTTTAGGTTGTTGAAATGTGTTAATTAGTAGTAACCAACTGTTGCTGCGACCTTAACGTGGTGGTCGGGCTTGTCTATTGTGATGACTCAGTTGGGCTGTACTATCTGGAATAATCGTTCCTTGAAGTCCTAACATGCTATGCAGGTTGGTTGATAAGCGTTAAGACTAAAAGCTGTAAAAATGAGTTTCGAGGGCAAAGTCGTTCTGTCTACTGTATAGAGGTGTAGCGGCAGAAAGGTGTTCCCTTCAGATAACCAGCATGCCAGCGATGTTGCCTTCCCGATGAAAGGATAGCGTTAAAAAAGACCGACCCTAAAAATGTCACACCTGACTGGTCTCAAGCACTAATTGTTCCAATCTATAAGAAAGGACAGAAGTCCTCCTGTGACAATTACCGAGGAATCAGCTTAACCAATATAGTGTCCAAAATATTAGCTCCAGTCATACTTCGACGCCTAACTAAAGCTCGTGAAGAGCAGACTAGAGAGAACCAAGGTGGTTTCAGACCTGGAAGTGGCTGCATAGACCACCTATTCACACTTCGGCAGGTTCTAGAACATAGACACACTTTTAGACGCCCAACAATAGTTGTATTCCTTGACCTTAAGGCGGCATTTGACTCTATCGATCGTAAGGTTATGTGGCAATGTCTGTCAATGAAAGGCGTACCAGAGAAGTACATTAACCTTATACAAGCTCTCTACTCGAACACCACATTTAGAGTGAGAGCTTATGGCAGATTGTCATCAGAACTGATTACCTCAAGTGGTGTTCGTCAAGGTTGTCCGCTTTCCCCATTTTTATTTAATTTTATCATTGATATACTTTTAGAGTTGACATTTTCATCGTCTGACTTCTCTGAGGTTGACCTCCTTCCAGGAGATAAACTAGCTGACTTAGAATATGCAGATGATATAGTTCTCTTAGGCGAAGATGCTGATAAAATGCAGAATCTTTTGACTACCTTAAACAAGAATGTAAGGATGTTTGGGATGCGATTCTCTCCACCCAAATGCAAAATGTTACTTCAGGATTGGATTGATTCGACACCGAAGTTAGTGATAGGGAGTGAGGCAGTTGAATGTGTTGACCGCTTCACTTATCTTGGCAGCCTCATCAGCCCTGACGGTCTGGTGTCTGCTGAAGTCTCTGCGCGTATACATAAGGCCCGATTAGCTTTTTGGAATTTGCGTCATCTGTGGCATAGGCGAGACATCCGACTACTGACCAAAGGACGCGTTTACTGCTCAGTAGTTTGGTCTGTCTTACTTTATGGATGCGAAACATGGCCATTAAGGATAGAGGATATCCGTAGGCTCCTGGTATTCGATCATAGGTGTCTTCGAAGCATTGCTCGTGTTTTCTGGGACCACCGAGTAAGCAATACGTGGGTTAGGAATAGAGTACTAGGTAGATACGGTAAGTCTATTGATGAAGTAGTAAATCTTCATCAGCTAAGGTGGTTAGGACATGTGTTACGTATGCCTGACCACCGCCTACCTCGACGAGCAATGCTGTCTGGTGTAGGAGTAGGCTGGAAGAAAGCTAGGGGCGGCCAAACCAAAACATGGCACCAGTCCATGAAGTCATTGACAATTGGGCTGAGCCATGTTAATAGGTGCAGACTACCTGGTTGGGGTCCGCGTGACGCTCGTAATAAATGGTTAGAGACTTTGGGTGATATGGCTAAAAATCGTTGGCAATGGCGCAGGTGCATCCATTCCTTGTCTTCCTCCAAATCCTAAGTTTCTGAACTTATCATAATTTTCTCTTTACTGGATCATATTTTCTTAAATCTTCTCGGTCTCTATTCCCTTCCATGAATACTAACTCTGTTATTATCTTCCCCACTCTGGGATTTGATTCGACAATTTAATCTCTATCTGCTAATTGAGGCATGGCAACTTGAACTGACGTACGCATGTACCAAGTTCTACGTTGCAACTGTCTGTCTGTCTGTCTGTCTGTCATTCCACGGATTCTCACCTCCAGCAGTAAGACTTTGACAAGTATAGAGCACAGCACCCTGTTTACAGTCAAATCCCTACTTCTAATTGTTCCTTTACTTTTACTCCAATCCCCATCTTTCCCTCATTTCTCCCACATATGCCACTAGTGACCCGATTTCACGTAGCCCTATTCCAGATTTCTTGAAACCACACTCCAAACTTCATGTTGGAACTTTTCATGTGTGAAGTCGTTGACAATAGACAGTCTCCTCAACACCCTGAGTAATAATGGAAGCATATTCGGGATGCGTTTCTCTCCTTACAAATGCAAAATGTTAACCTAGGACTGGTGTGCATTATCTCCTAGACTGGTCATTAGATAGTGAAGTAGTTGAGCACGTTGACCACTTCGTTTATCTCTGAAGTGTCATCACTTCTGGCGAATCAGTGTCTAGCGAAATCTCTGCACGGATTCAGAAAGCGCTTGACTTTTACCAATTTACGTCATCTGTGGCGTAGGCGATATATCTGTTTATCAACGTAAGGTCGGGTTAATGCACAGCAGCCCGCTGTTTTAACATATGGGTGCGAAACATGGACCATAGAATAGTAGATATTCGTAGACCTCAGATCTTCGATCATTGAAATCTTCGTAGTATCGTCTACATATCATGGAGTGAGCAAACAAGTAATATTGATGTTCGATGGAGTACTGGTAAAACAATGGCATGATCATTAAGCTTCATCATCAGAGATCCTAGCTTGTTAGTAAGTAGAAACGGGGGTCTGGTGCTTACCAAATGACCCTTTAGTATTTACCAACATGTGATTGAATTAATTTTGCTTCCAATATAGCCTAGATAGCCAGATATTGAGTCACTAGCAGTGACCGTCACTACTGCTTGGCTTGCAAATTTTCCTGATGATCATTGTTGCTCTGTGAAAACATACAAAGCTTTTCTTAAGCGAATTTATGACTTTATCATTAAAGTTCCCTTACTTCATTACATAGAGATAATCTTGAAAATATCCTACTCTGCTATTTCTATTAATTTAATGTTAATCTTTCTGTGCTGCTGAGATATGGCAACTTGGATCAACGCACATATGTGGCGGTTTCTATGTTATTCATGCATACATACATCCATACAGGTCTCTTCATACTGATGTGCCCTCTTGTTGGGGTCCGCGTGATAATCGCAGTGAGTGACTGGGGAGACTAAGGGACATGGTTCAGAGTCGACCATAATGGCGCAAATATATTCTCTTTATTTTAATCTAGATCTTAAGCTCTTTCGTATGCACTATTACTTTATTCTTCCCCATTGTATTCTGTTGTTTTTTTATTCTTTTAAATTTGACATCGTCGTGCATGCGTAGTATGGCAACTTGAACCTATGGGCATATGTGCCAGGCTAATTGATTGACTTAATATTGACATTCATCAGCCAACAACTTAGCCTGTTTTAGAGATTCTTTCTGGAACCTTAAGTAGCTTAACCCCAAAACTATTGAAAAGTGTTTTCAGTGCCTACCCAAGGTATCATCTAGAAAAAACCCCCCACATTATATTTTCTTACTCAAAGGAGATTGTTGTTCTGACCAGGGTCAGATAAGAACTTGAGAATGATTCCTAGACCAAAAGCTCGCCTGGCGGCCTTAAACTTGTAACCTGTACAGTACAGGAGGATTAGAGAAGTAATTTGCTGTATAATATCTCAACATTTACTTTAATTTACCATACAAAATTTAGTACTAAACCACTCCTTAGAAGATATTTGTATACAATGGTGAGTATTTTGAACGGAGTTCTCAAGAGATCAAAATAGTTTATGACTTACTTCGAGAATTGTCGTTTGTCTGCATCCAATTACGATTTGAAAAACTTTTTGAATTTAGGCAGTAATTATCGATAGCACATTTGAAAGTAACTATTTTGTTGTGTCGCTTCCAATGTAGAGATATTTGATTAGCAAGCGCTGGGGTTAAGTAATGGTAGCAGCAACACAATTACTCCGATGCACCCACACGTTATGGTATGTATAATATCACACTCTGAGATATTGGGATTTCCAGAAACTATCATTAGTTGCCATATATTAGTTAGAATTAGTCCAACTGACGACAATATCTTTTGGTGGCTTTTTAAGAGTATTTACATGTCATAATAACTGCAGATTCATTTGGAATTAATTCCCAGTGATTGTATTTAGAATTCCTGATGTCTTTTAATTGTATTCAATATTGTTGTTTTTCTGCAAGAATTAATCTTGTTGATTGATTTTGTTATTAACTTATAGTAGTAGATTTACTTGGAGACTAGCAATATATTTAGAAGCATATTATGAGTGAAAGTTCACATTCATGTACTGGCCACATATTTCGCCATCAGTCAACATATCAAGATTTGAATGAAATGGATTTTGAGAGAGGAATTTGGGGTGCTTCTGCACGAGGTGATGTAGCCCGTGTTCAGGAATTGTTAGATAAGCATACCGATGTTAATATACCAGACAAATATGGATATACTGCTCTAGTAAGTTATAGTTGATAGTATATTTACCAGCATTATGGTACTAGAAATAACCATGAAGATATTTGTGGATTATTAATAAAAGCTGGAGCTAACATTTTTGCTAGAACAAAAAATGATGGGGCTACACCCGCACATCGGGCAGCATATGCAGGGCATCTGAACATTTTACAATTACTTGTCGGGAAGGGAGGAACACCACTCCTAGAATCCAGGGATAGTTATGGTAGAAATTGCTTACATCACGTAAGTTATCATGTTCATTATTTAGGGTTTTAAACTTACTGTCAGTCGTTGACTGTTTCTGAGTATTGTACACAACCTTTTCTTAATACCTTCTTGTATACGTTGATTCCGTAGTCATATTTTCCAACTACTATCTTATCTTTAATGCGTTTATCACATCTAAGAGCTTAATAACAGATCAGCTCTTCCAGTTGCTGAAACGTTAGTATCATAAAATATGTACTGCAACCGTTGAACACTATCAGTGCTATGCATATTATTGTATATAATTTGCAAGGTTTGTTTATATTTAGTAATCCCTAAAATCCCGTCCATTTTCAGGCGTACCGAGGAAACCAGAAGGATATAATAAACTGGTTATTGGAGAATTACCCCAATCTAGCTATCATCAGAGATAATAGTGGTCTTCTTCCTGATTCTTTTTCAGTCAACTGATGAAGTTCACTCTTGTGAATTGAATGTAAGAGCAACTGCTGATACTTAATTTCAATTGTGGCCATACTGTTTTGGTCCGAACCCGATTTTTAAATAAGTGGATCTCCATCACAACATACTTCAAAAATTAACGACTTAATATAAGCCGAATCAAAAAACAGCGTCACAGTTTAGCACTTTTCTTTAAAGCTGTTCTTGTAAATTTGCATCGTGATTTAACATTTGCCATAAATACCATTTTTGAGAATTTATATATGTAGTAATAAAGTACTGTCCCAAACATAATGCATCTGTTATGACGTGAAAAGAAAGGAAGGAGGAGAGAATGATTTGGGTTGGTGGACGCGAACACCAATAAAATGCGTGCCTGCTGAGAATGTACAATTGACCTAAGCCCATTCACCTCCCTATGCCGACAATAGGACAACCAGAACTGAGAACAGGAAGACTGAGAACCGGAGAACGTATTATATTTTAATCATGCCTTTATATACACATAAAATCAGACCACACAGTAAACCAATCATAAATATAACATTAATACAGAACAAAAGAAATAGTGGTAGTGAATGGGGAGAACTTGTACACAATAAAGTAGACGTAGTTCGTAATAATAAACAATACACAAAGAATCAATACACTAAACGAGAGAACCGGGCAAGGGAAACGTAACAGTCATAGAAATAAAATGATTACATCACTCATGAATAAAATAACGAGAATAGTCCCCCAAAATACAGTTCTGAAAGTTCGTTACTTTTCTTTAATCGCCCGGCGTAACAGCATCGTCATTAACCCTACCGATATAACTACACAATCTCAACAGTTAATTTACCTCGTAAGCGATAACTGCTTGGCTAATTGTTAGTTGGATAGAAATTTAATTCCCATTGACACCAACATCGAATTAAAGTTCAACAGACTAGTTATACGATTTTCGTTTTAACGTATATGGAATTTATTGATGATCATTGTCTCGACTGCCATCTGCATTGATGAGTAGAAAAGTATTCTTAGCGACCTAAAATTGAATGATTCGTGTACTCGACTTTAAGCAATACTTTTTGTTAAGACTACCCGATCACATAAAGCAAATGGATGGGGAGTTTATAACTGAAACCCCAATATAATCATATTAGTTATGTACATCATAGAACCTAGCACATATGTGCATCGGTTCAAGTTGTCACGCCCTATTGGTATACCAAGATGAATACGAAAGTAGTAGAATTATTAGTAACACCATCGGTAGAAAGACATAGAGAACGTGATTTAAGAAAATTTACGGGGGAAAAGTAGTGTCTCAACCGCACAGCACATGTCATTGGCACGAAATTGTAGTCTTAGCCTGTTGTGCAGTTCGAAGTAGTGTTCGTACGTTGAAGGCCGCAATGTGCAGCCTGGAGTGTGCTTTCATTAGACCTGGGACAGTCATTTCATGAACTTGAATAGTTGATATTGGTGGCACATAAATAGGTCAAAGACGGGAACTGGGTCTGATTATTAACACAGTAATCTTCAGTTGGAGGTATGGGGGGACTATTATCACTTTCCAGTTGCCTACATCATGGGGGGCTCACTTTAGAATACCTGAGGTTGACTTTGGTGACCTAGGTGCATGATTACAGTACCCAAGAGATAACTATTAGAGACTGATCACAAGGCCTTTCTGTGAGTAGTTTCGAATATGCTGGCTCTGTACTTGAAAAGGCCTCACTGCAGGAGACAGATGTCCATGAAGATGGGGCGGGCATTTTTAAGATTACCGAAAATCGTATCATAAAGAACCCTCTAACATATTATTAGCAGGAATATTTTAAATAATCCAAACCAAGTGATATACTTTGTTACAATACTGATTGGTTGGCTGTTACACAGAGTGTTGTTAAGGTAGTCGCACGCACCTATTAGCGATGGGTCTGGATATAAGGCAACGGCAAAGGGATTATCGTCGAAATATGTTTATTTAGCATAACAGTTCATAATTGGGCAGTGAAAATATATCAGTAAATAAAAGTGTGTGAACAAAGGCATTGACATCATAGTAAAACCACCTAAATGAATGTCTATTAGTTGTTTAAAATATTGGGTCTCCTTGCAATCTGATGAAATGTATTACTGGTATTTCCCCACTGACAAACATGGGTCATATGGCTAAACCAAATACTGTAACAATGAAATACATGGACTTGTTTTCCCACTTCACTGTACAACTCCCTGAAAAAAGAATTAAAATGATTATTGATCACAGTGAATATTTGATACGAAATTTGTTTTGACAACTTCACATAATATTACAGCTTAATATAAATAAGTAAATTTGTGGATCTCAATTTTACACATTATGTAAACTTTTCGACGGGAAATGATTTACGAAGAGTATGTCCTAGCGAATGTATAGTCTAACAAGGTCTAACGCTCACTTGTTCGTCGCATTTGAGTTGGATTCGTAGGACAGCCAACCATAGGTTTTTGAGTTGTTCGCTATTAACACCTTGATGTAATTATTAGGGATTGTCATATTTTTCCAGCTTATACTGAGGACAACGTCAATGACAAGCTTTACCCTTATTTCTTAAACGATATCGTGTAACAGGCATGGTTGGTGTATAGTGATATTATTTTTTATAGATAGAATTCCATAGTTTTTAATCGTTAGCAAGATTAAAGAGGCCTAGATAAACTGGGATTATCCTAAAGCTTACTTCATCTAAGATTGTGGAATCTGTTCGATCTATTCTATCCTTTTTCTGACCGATCAAAAAGGTACCTAAAAACAGCATCCCGTATAAGTTTTCTTGTATGTGGAAACATTTTCATAGATTATTGGGTCCTAGTAGATAGAGATTCATAAATGTAATTCATTTTGAAGAAAATGCTTTGCTAACATGGATAAGTAAATTCATAACAATTATTAGTACATTGGTGAAGTGAAGTGCTACGATAACGGCTGAAATCTCCATATTTGGTATATAGCACTAAATCCGAATGATCATGACATTTGAAAATAACAATTTGTAGAAGCGACCTTTAATACTTGAATTGTCCTATACTTTGAAAACAACACTCATTGTGGATATCGATTATCACGGGAGTTTCACCTTAAAGTGTATATTTTATGATAACGCCTAGTTGTGAAGTGCTTTTATCATCACTTTCCAGCATATACCATTTTTACTTGGATTGACTGTAGCATACAGATAACTGTAAACAAGTAACTATAGTCTTATTACTGCTGGACAATAGAGAGTGTTATTTATATTGAAATTGTGTTCTATAAATCAAGTGGTTTATTGATGAAGCTTTTATTATCTATGCAGATTGCATCAGTACGAACCTTTTCATCTATCACAAAGTCTCACTATGACTGACATAAAGTTGGGAAAGTTCTTATTCATTTGATTAAAGTTTAAAAAAAGTAGTTACTCAGTAGGTTAGTTGTATCTACGTATCAGACTGATCCCCACAAACTATGGATTCTGGATGGCAACCCTAATTCAAGTGACACTAATCACTAAGTAAATGAATATTTATAATGCATATCAAACTTTAAAAACATCCTTATAAAAAATTTGATGTCAGTGAGAATTGTGCGCATTTGTCTATTTTTAAAGCGAGTTCGCACAATGCCATAAGAAGACGAAGATTATTAGATCTATGCACAAAACCTTTCGAACAATCTGATCACGCGAACTTGTTAAGTCAATGTGTATGACAAATAAAGGTCAAACGATATATTTGAAAGTAAGAAAAATAATAAGGAAAACACTCCACTCTGGATCTAAAACCAATATTGCCAAGGTAGATTCAATGTAAGTACTGATTACTTTTGAAAACACAGGGGGGTTGGTGTTTGGATTTTTGAACTGCTAAGGCTTTAACAGATCTTAGTATACGCCCTAAGTCGCTTATACAACATCGCGAAGGCTGATTTCATATTTACTTTGTAAACTGTCTCAGTAAGATGTTTAGCTATAGAGTGATATTTGCTTATGATGTACTCCTATTTTGTCACTACAACGCATCTGTTTTTAAAGCTATTCGGGTATATGCCCTTACGCGTAGATCACGACTACTCCTCGCTATATATGTCCACACACATACATACATTAATAGATGCGGTGGGATGTGATGCATTCGTTTACATGCTGTTGGGATTTGATGTGGACACTACACTTTTTATTTACAGCAACTCTGACTAAATAATTTGACTTTCATCTTTATGCATACATTCGTAATAATCAACCAACTGACTTGTCGTTTTCCACATTCCGTTTTATCAATAATACTATGATAGTTTACTCCACTATTTATGTGGGTCGCCACATAGAACAATGTTTCTCTTTATCCTTTAAATATTTATGCATGCTGGACATAATTGTAGGAAATGGTCTTCATTTCCATTTGTTGTACTGGGTCGCTAAAAGAGCCTGACTTAGCTTACCCACCTCGGTGTTACGATTCGATGCTACGATTACTGTATATGAGCTTCTAGCTTTATGGGTTTCAGTGGATTTCCTACAGAACTTCCACTTCATCTGAGCTGCAGACAATCGGGAAATCAGCGTTTGCTCTTATCTTTCTGACTTTTTTTACTGTGTTAGTTAGACGGACAACACATGAGCGACTATTGACAGGAGTCCATTTAAGAAACGCCTGTTCTACTCCCATACTTAGTGCTATACTGCCACCAGTCAAACCACCAGGACATGCTGTCAGATCTCAGATAAACGAAGAATAAATCACGTTGGTTTACGTACTGACTAGGTGATTTTATGTCAAAGACCATGCTAGTAATTTGTATGCGTGTTTCGGAGACACAACATACATCAATAGAAAGAGATTTTAGGGTTTTAGCTCGTGAGGCTTAATAATAAACTTGACAGCGTTTGCACATTAAAAGCTTCAACATGAAGTTTACAGTAGGGTTAGAGAGGCCTGGGATATTACTTCGTGAACTCGAATTATTGGCACAAGTGGGATGTTGGAAGTAGAAGTAGGAGGACAGGGTAATCGCCAGTGTTGTTAGGTAGATACTATCAAGACGTTGTTTACCGAGTGTAGGAACAATTATTTAGGTTAATTCCAAAGTGAAGTCTCTTCAAGATTCTCAAGGAAAGGAAGTATATCGGCTGATTTGCAGCAATAACAATCCAGTATGTGTTGATTATACATACATACAGTCCAGTAGAGATTTGCTACACCTATCTGCTTGAAAAATTAGTGTTGAATACGAGCATTGTTAGTAGCCCTCAAATCATAATTGCAAACATGGTCGATAAAAAACAAATAGACAATACACATGACTTTAAAAATCATCAGGATTATTTTAATAAGCTGGTAATGACGGTCGTCTTCTGTACTATTACCCTGCTAAGTGATAATGTTTGCGCAGCGCTGACACAAAGCTCAGATAAAAAGTCACTTAGCAACCAGGACGTCAAATAATGGACTGAGTACATACCGCAGCTATTTGTAATTCAGGTTTGCTTTTCCAGGGATTGCCTACTCGCCACCGATTGTTGGTTGTTTCATGATCACGTATGAGATTGAAGGAATGTAGGAAGTATAACTCCACTACATTTTAGGCTTCAGGGAATTTTATATTTTGTAGACGATTCAATGTGTTTCATTATCGCTAACCATTTGATATCACTATTACTTCTTGCTATTTATCCTGCCGAATTTTCTTTGCAGTGTTCTAGTATGCTGCGTTTTTGTGATGTGACCAATATACTCGGTCTTCACACAGGCGAACCTAAAATAGCATACATCCAAGAAACTCCTTTGGGTGAAGGGTTGGGATAAATGATAGGCGGTTCATAAGTGTCGCCTGAGAGTAACTGAACCACTAAGTGGATTGTAACGACATTTGACAAATACTGATATGTAGAGGGAAATCACCTAGGGTTGTGAACTTACATCGGACAGTCAAGCAATACAGAACCTGATGTATATTTATTAGTCTAGGTTGCCACACCACAATATGCAGGAAGATAAGTAACAAAGTAGTAGTAACGACAGTAGACTTTAAAAACTAGGATTTACGGAAACACAATGAATCTACCTGCACTATTGCCACTGATTTTGGGCTGTCACTCAGAACTTCAAACCAATGGATAAGATATTTTCGTAGATCACAACAAGGTAATCCGCACCTAACAACATAGTGTAAATGGAAAACCAATAGTTTCATAGACTGGTGTCACCGTCCGCTTTAACCGCTGTTAAATTAGCTTAAGAAATTTTGATAGAATACTATCAATCAATGATGTAGGTAGGATATATTGAAAGAACTTTAGATACTATAGTGTATAGCGTCTAAGTCAACCCAGGTAAGTAATAAAAATGAAGCCATGAGAAAACTGAAGTAGACTCATCAACGAACCGCGTTAAACTGGATGTAGGCTCCTAGGGAAACTGTAATACAAAAGATGTCAGAAAGATTTATTGTCGAAAAATCACTGCACTAGGACAATCGATTCTTATTAGTGCTTTCAAAATAATTTAAAGCCTAACTTGGGTTGCAAAGCACTGAACAAAGCAGAATCAAATGAGCTGCTCCAGTCTGGATAATGGAGGCTGCTTGATTAGAATGTACAGGACTGTTTTAGATGATGGTGATTTGATATGTCGGGCTATACGGCTTAGAATCAGTCACAGTGGTACAGATGCATTTGACTAGTGGTGTTATTACTATATCTAGTACTTTGATTATTGTGCTCATGAGATGTAGAAATTCATATTGATGAACAAATATAAATGGACCTACGCTATTCATGATTTGCCGAGCTACCCCAAGCAAAAGTGGTACGTCCTAAGGGTTCTTTACCGATGCTTATTTTACTATAAATTTAAAATACGATTTTAAACCTGTTTGAAGGGTACAGGTATATGAAGGCATTATTTATTAGACTATGGTATTGACTGTATCAGGGATCACTTAAGAGATCCAAGTAGAGGGTAGCAAAATTAGACTGATTTCTTTGCCTTCGAGTTTTGCATACTTTTGTTAAAGGTATAACTAACAAAGTTTTGTCAAGTTTTCAATGTCAACGAAGCCAAATCTTATTTTGAGATTCAGATCTGTTACGCGTTACTCTACTACATGGCAAATAAGATAAACGACACTTTACTTACCATCTGTAGAACTATCCCAATAACATGAGCTTGCAGTATGTAATCCAGCTCCACTTTTCTGCATGATAACACAAGTAACTAAAACATACGTAAACAAATACCCTTCGTACTAACCAATGTATTTAAATGGCTTCCCAAGCTTAGTCAAGTGGCTGAGGCACTGTTCAATTACAGATGAAGTCCACTGTTGCACCTTATTGTGTGAATATGAGCTAGAACCAACGATGCTTTCTATGCTCTAAAATATTTGCTATAAAACTACGAGTTTTAACGATTTCCGCACCTCTTTAACTATGTTTTTTACCTCGTCTGGCACAAAAGTTGTCTAATATGTTAAAAATCGCTAAAATATGTGACATTACTTCCTCGGATGTCTGGAAATCATCCATAATGCGCTGAAATCAATTTCAACAGTGGTCGTTAAGGCCGGAGCACATTGACCCAATTTAACAAAGTGTTGCAGTAAAACAACGCAAATATTTTATTATTATCACATACACATGGTTTGATCGATTTAAGAATTCATTGATGATATTTTGTTTAAAATTTGCCTCATAATATCTCTAACCGTGGGTGTTCATATTTCTTGAGTAAGTTGGCGGTTATTACATAATTTTTAAGAATCTCTTACTCCTTCATGTACGGACTTAGGTGGATAAATCTTGTAAATATAAAGAGGTATTTGTAGGTCGGCAAGAGATTCTGCTCTTAACCATCAAGGGCATATTAATTTTTTAAAGAACCCAGTATACTTCCCTCGAACTACTTCTTTCCGTATGGAATTCCAAGACATGATTATACTTAAAGACAAGAAACTGTGATTACTTCATAATCTACTGTACTTCACCCCGAGTTTCAGGGTTTTTACGCGAATATGGCTTTTAGAACTAAATGTGACCGAATATTTCAAAGGATGCTGAAAGTATTAAGGATTTTATCAGTGATTATTTGGTCTTTTCTAAGAGATATAAATTTAGTAACGAAAAGTGTTTCTCGTGTAGACATACGATGATTGCCATGGAATTAGTGTGAATAAACTTGAATCTAACGAAGTGACATCGTATGTATTAGTCACTGGACGTTGACTGAAGTGTTCCACCTGTTCAAGTTCTGAAACATTCAAATGGACAATTTAGCTTCGGAGAGAATACTGTGGTTCGCCGGCGTTATTGTTATTCAATTTATGTAACTTCCTTTTCGTTGCACATATCGGTGTATATCCAACTCATCCTATTATTACCTTGCTAGTCTATCGCGTTTCAATCAAGACGCCTAGTCAATGTTAGGGTGGTCCAGACTAATGGAGTCATCAGGTAATGTGACTCCAAGTCAAATCATTTACCATGCAATAGAAATTGGGTTAGTAGTTAAGCCTACGGTAGAAGTCATCAAGAAGTATTTCTACAAGTTAAATCACTAATGGAACATCCATACACAAGGTAATGTACATTATAAATTTGATATGTTCAGGGACTAATCTACGCCTCTACGGGCAAAACTTGAGTTTGCTATCTGACTTCAACGTTTATGTTTAACGGAATTCTGTGATATTCTTATCCAATTAGGATGAAGGATGAAATACTTTATCTTTATCCTTCAAATGATGATGGGCAACACTGCTAGGAATTGGGAGTAAATGTTTATTGTCAAACTGGACAAAAATATATTTCAGAATTAATGCACATGATAGTAGGATTATTGGTTGTCCAATAAATCACATCACATTGTACTTATGCACCAAATGTCTATTGATTTTCAATTTATTTCAAATAATTAATAATGCATATTTTAAATTTGTTCCAGTCTATTTTTACCGATCTTTCACCACCAATTATACATCAATTCACAATTTGATGACACTGAGCATTTCAATAATATCTGTTTATTAGTTGTTTAATAAATCTATTCTTACTAAATTTATGCTATAACCACTTATTGAACTATTTAGAATTTTGTTTATTATTTCTTATATATATATATAAACTTGCAGCTTTCGACATTGATGCTGACTATGCTTATTTTAGCGGACACGACTAATTGAAGGCGCTCGGTCACTCATCACCATCTAATCACTACACGACACGACTTAGGAAGCAACTCTCTACTTAGTTAGCCAGCCTAGACGTTGCTATCAGATTGGCGATCTACTCATAATCAAATATAACTCCTCTTCCATACCTCACTGCCTTCTGATTAATACTTATTCATGTGTGTAGGTTTAATCGTTAGAAGTTGCTTTGGTTATACCGCATACGTTATATACTCGGTGCACCTCAGACTTATAGACAACTGCAAGTAATGGGATAAATACATAAATACGAAGTCAGTAACTGTGCGTTTATCAAAATTATATTTGAGCTGAATGTTAATCTAAAAATAGACAACCAAATCGAGCTACATTAAATTATTAATCTTCAAATTGAGTTTAATCATATAGAGAAATGTACAGTATGTAAAATATCATGTTTAGGGTTATCGTCGACTGCTAAATTACAAACTCAGAGGTTAGGGAAAAATCGAAGATTTTGTGCGAGTAAGTTAAATTTGGTGTGTTTCAATGAACTCTTTGGTTCTACCACAATCGAGGTCAAACTGTTCGAATTTCTCACTTGTATGTGTATTAATCAGTTCAATTATTCTTATGGAGCCAGTTATATTAGGCACACAGTTTCATTATTGTATTACTGTGCTGTGAATACTACTTATAAGGTCGTCCATAAGTAGTGGGTAGCGGAATGTCGCGTGGAGAGAATCAGTAAACAGCATACAAGTTAAGTTGCGAGGTGGCAAGGGGCAAAGCGTGATTTAAATACATAGCAGAAATGAGGAAGACCAATTTAAGCAAGCCTACAGCCGACATGGATCGAGGAAGGCGAAGGATATGCAAATTGATGAATAAAGTATTGTATATAATCCTTATCATGTTCTCTGTTTTAAGCAAACAAACGACTGCTTTGTCCAAGCTGTTTTCTCACAACTCAATGTTATCTATCCTCTTGGATCAAAAAGTAGGTTGAAAGAACTATTCTAGACCACTTGATTAGCTCAGAACTTTGAGTTAACGCGAATAAATCTTTATAAATTATTTGACAAATTCTATCAACCATTCTAAATAGCTTGCAAGTTCACTTTTTAGTCGAGGCTGAAGCTTTTTACATTCATATTCGTAGAAAAGATATTTGTATTTAGTAAAGGTTTGTACAGCATCTCGTTCAACTTTGGCCATAATTGTATGCTACACCAGAGAAGTTAGTATAGAAATGCATTCAATGGTTTTCCCAATTTTTCCTACTTTCCCTAGTTTTCGTTGTTGTGTGCTTACATCATCTTAATAGTCGTCCCTTTATTTTTACGTAATTCCTAACAGAATATTTTACTAAGTGTAATATTAGTTTAAATATGATTTATTACAGGCTGTTCTTTGTCAATACATTTTTTAACATTTTATATGTCCTAAACTTGTCTGTCTCGTTGTGTACTCACTTCTTCCACTTCAATCTCTTATCAAAACAATTGTTTAATCTCTTACTTGATTCTAAGTAAGCACCCACTAATATTGACACATTCTTATTCATTTGCCTATGATTTATGACATTTGGGTAGTAGTCTATGGTGGCTGTGGAATACTCTATGCTAATACACCAAAGTAATCAGTCACAAATAGATAAAGGTATTATAATAATAGTTAATGGAATTACATAAAATGAGTTCAGCGTTTATATGAAAATAGTTTACTTGAATGGGCGGCAACCCTTGAGACATATGATTGGTTTTTCAAAACACTACCAAATGTAGTATGCTGTAATTAGGGTATTTTATAGAATCGGTTTGACTGGATGAGTAACAACGTCTCAATCAATTCGGTTGACGGTGATGTCAAAAACAGAGTTATGCGTGTCTGACATTATAACAGGAATTAAACATTATTCTACACAATTAGCACAAAAGACGTGGTTCAGAACAAAGAATAGCTCACTAAAGTTTTATTTAAATACCAACAGAAAAAGTACAACGCTCCAGCAACAATGTGTATATTTCGACCATATCAAAGAGAAATATGAACGTTATTAACGCAATATTCAGTAACAACGTATACGTACAGAAACGCATTACATAAGTAACACTAAATAAACTTTTATGATATACGACGTCTTTAGTTCAGTCTGCGAAATTCTCTTTGTTGACCACATCGTTTTACCAGTCAATTACAATTTTCTTCATGAACTAGTTGGTACTTGCTATATTATAGTTTGATGCATCATCATCATCATTTAACTTGTGGTGATTTTATTATTGTTGTATATGATGTGTGTGAATTAGCTTAAAGTCTTGATTGATGAAAACTAATTGAATAGAAATTTTTTCTAGTTAGTTGCTATTTTTATTAAATATTTTAATTGGATTTTTCACGTTATAAACACATTAATTTTACTGTAGAATAAACAGTGAAACATTTAAAGCAATTAGTTTACTTTGTAAATTTTGATAATGTAATGGGGGGGGGGATAGAGTAAATTTGAAAAAAATGCGAAAATACACTTGTCGCTGCGCATTTTAAACAACCTGGTCACATATTGATAAGACATTTAACTATAAACACGGAAAACTAATAAAGGTCAAGTTAAGTAAGGTGTCAAATGTCTACAATATGAGAAATGAAAAATAAATGATTGAAAGGCTAAAATAACTGTTATACTGTAGTGGATATTATTCATAGGATTGTCCATAAATAGTAGGTAGCGGAACATTCCATACAAATGGCGCCGGGTTCAGGGTGATCAAAAATTCTTTAATCCCGAGTGGAAGCTCACCACTGCACTTCGGTGGGTTGAAACTTCCGACGTCCCGCTACCCACTACTTATGGACGACCTTATGAATAATATCCACTAGAATACTATCAAAATAATAATATTAGTAATAATAATAATAGTGATAACAGTAATGATACTGATTATATTAGTAATAATAAACTATCAGAAGAGATTCAAGGTTATAACAAATTGTTTCAGTGCAAACAGAAATGTCTTAAATTTTCTAATGGCCAAGGTTACTATAATTTCATGAATACGTTTGTGATGACTCCTATGGAAAGCTTTGAAAATAGCTGGAAGCTGCAAATTTTGGCCTGTATCGATTACATATTTTATTGTAGATGAGCAAGGTGTTTTATTCCTTGCCTCTATAAAACAGCTCGATGTTATTTATATTTGAAGATAGTTGGGGACATGTACTTTCCTACTCTTAATTTCAGTGTTCGGTTACTTCTCCCTATGTACATGAAAATCCAGTTGGATGTAATGCAATCATTCATGATAATAAGAGGTTTATGTGAAGTCATGAACGTTAACTTCTCAGTGATAATTAATTCGGCAGCACAAAGTGTTTTTTGAAGGAAGTTTTTAACCTCTGGTCCAACATTACAATATTAGAGTCTCCACCCCCCTTCGATGTTTGATAATATGATAAAAATTCTTATCTTAGAAACAGAATTAGACAAGGGTTAACTGGCTCACACACCGATTTATAAATTTTAGTAGCTATCTATTTAGTATCATTATCTTGATCATCTGTTCGTTATCTTCTGCAATCGTATCTGCTGAACGAATACGCCGAATTTTATTAAACAAGCAACTTATCAGGGTCTCACTTGTATTTTAGCAGATAAAAAACTATGAAAACTTAAATATTATCCAGTCTCTGTTAGATTTTTTTAAGTTAATCTTTGTCAATAACAACAATACATGTTTCAAAGCAAAGTTAATAAGCCGTTTGCGTTTTAGTAGAATTCTGGGTATTGAAGAAATATATGGATAATTAAGATAATGTCAATAAATAGAGGAAGTACAACTACCTTAAAATGTTATTCCTCTAATACATTTCACTTAATTTTATATGTTCACAGTATAGAAGCAATTAATGTTTTACTCAACATTTCACTGATATCGATTACATCTAAATATATCGGTTAGTATTATTTTTATAACAATCAAGTTGATTATCAACAGAATATTAACAATGAACATAAATATAATTCTTCTGATAACGGAGTGAGATTTTATAGACAACCAAGAAGAAAGAATCACTGGAGAGCTGTTTTGTATTAGTATGGAACTTTAACTTAACACCTTTCCCTAAACGATGCATTGGAAGAAAACCTCAAGTGTTCACTCCCAGAGTTAACTGCTTATGGTTTAGAGAGATCGACTTTCTAACTGCCTTCCATGGTAGAATTACACTGTATTTGGATCTTCCTGTTAATTTACCATGGGTTAAAACTGATCAATCACTGTTGCCAATTTGTAGTGGATACTACTCATAAGGTCGCCCATAAGTAGTAGTTGGCGGAACATCGCGTGGAAAGAATGAGTAAACATCATATGAGGTGGGTTGCAAGGTGGCAGGGAGCAAAAGGGTGATTAGAATAAATAGAAGAATTGAAGACAACTAAAAGAAGCCAGCCTACAACTGAAACAAATCGAGGAACGCGAAGCGTTTGCATATTGATGATTAAAAGTAATGTATATAATGCTTATCACGTTCTCTGTTTTCAACAAGTAAACAGTTGCTTCGTCCGGGTGGTCTTCTCACATTTGGTATAATTACCTCTGGAGTAGATGAAGATGCCGTGGCCACAACCATCAGACAATGGAGACGTCAGGGCGTTCCTACGATAACCTTATGCCATCTTGGAGCTAGTCTGTGTTAGCGGGCAGACCGCAAAGAGACTATCCTGCAAGGGCATGCAAGGGCAGCCTCCAATAGTGTGAAGCTCACCAGTGATGGGGTGGTGCAGTAAGACATTGCGGCCAGGTTGGTGTCGGAGTTCGATAGTCAGGCGGTCAGAGAAGCGACGTCGTAGCAGTCCAGAGACGTACGCCTTGACCCCGACGGTTACCCAACCATGTTAGCCGCCACTTTGACGAGCCTTATGAATCATACCTTACCTTCATTAGGCGACAACTCGAGAGAGCACATGCTAACATCTCATTTCTTAGAATGTGTTTTCGGGGACATAATCAAACAACTTCGGTTGGCGCATGAAGACGAGTCGACAGATGTCATAGAGATGACTCGGTTATTTAGACAATTGTTGAGTACGACAGTTTCTTCGGTGACTGAAGACAGCAGAACACTACCCACTGAGAAGCAAATCGATGAGTTAGAGCAGCAAGTTGCAGCGATTCGAATATAACGGAGAAGGGAAGCAAGTGCTTTGAATGTGGAAGATTTGGACATTATAGAAGAAACCACTCAGGAAAACGACATCAAAGACCTTTTAAGCGTTGTACATCGCCTTCTTCCTTTGAAACATCATTTCGGATTGCTGGGTTACTTAATAAGGGTGCGATGTACACAAAGTGCGTGTAAATGGGAAACCACTGGTTTGTCTGGTTGACCAGAACTAGTCTATATCCTTAATAGACGTAGAACTATGTCGACAGATAAGGGCGTGCTCACTAGCAGTACAAACCATGAGCGGAAATGCGCTGGTGATTTTAGGAGTGTCAGGCTATTGTATTGAAATCAGCCATTGCGTCGTGCAGTATCCATTTGTAGTGACTTAAGGTATACAATAAACAATGCTAGGAGTAGACTTCCTTAGAGAAGTGGGGGGGCGGTAATTGACTTTAAGAACAGGAAGGCAAGCACTAAGTAAGGGCATTTCAACATACATGTGAATATGAGCATCCTGAGCGAATTGCCTCGATATATCGATAGTTCAAAAGAAATGTTCTAGTTGGATCGTTGCTGTCAAGCGGAATCCAGGACTCGCTTTTCGTCCTATTTGGAACTTGTCCCAACAATACTTATAAGCTATAGCTATATCGAAGCAATCCACTCAGGATGCGCATATTGCACCAGAGTTTAATCAACTTCGGTTCATGAAAGATCAATGGAAAGATCCAAATACATTCTAATTATATATGCACACTGGTTGCACAAATCTGGCTACCTGGACTCAACAGCCTAGTGATGAACGCGGTGGTGTTTGACAAGAAACGAACAGAGTTCGAGTCCAGGTGTAAACATCAACATTGAGATACAGGTACATCCATGAGATGAGTTTAAAATAGGATGGAACGTGTATCCTCCATTGCACTTGCCAGTCACAATCCAACTTAAACAATATCTTTCATGAAGTAAAACTTTAAATACAACATACTTTATAATACTGACAACAATTTTTCTAACAGAAATCATAAACTTCATGATCATATTAAAGTATATTTTATAATTCACTGTTCGATGATTTACATGAAAGAAACTTTGAAATCTGTATACTTCTTAACTTAACATCTAATTTAAAACTACATAATTTAACTTTGACTAACTAACTAAGTTAAAAATAGCAACATTCTTAATCCGCCTACTTGTGAATTAATTAACTGAATCCAAAATTGAATGTTAAAAAAGATTCTGAATCAGTTATTTTCCATGTCAATATAAATTTTATTTAGGGAATAATTTTAGTGCTTCATTATCATTTAAATTGATTCAAGATTATTTGGATCGATTAATTGTTAGTTGATTGGATAAAAACAATTTCAATATTACATGTACACAAATTGCCAATTGGTTTACATTGTAAAAGCCTACATAAACAAATTTTGTTTATTTTACTATTTACAGTTTACTGATTGGTTTTTATTAGTAGTAGTGGGTAAACTCATCATTTACAAAAAAAAAGTAACTTAAAATGAAGAAAATAATGTTTTCAGTAGAAGTTTGTGTAGAGAAACTATTATAAATTCAAGATTCAATTTCTTACTGTTGAATTACATTCCTTTCATTATATGTACTATACTATTAAGTGTTGAGGATTATTTCTGGAAGCATTTAAGTAACAATTAACTACAGACATACTGACGTACTCTTCTCGTTTTAATCTACCAGATGAACAATAACAATCATAAACAATAAGATAACCTTGCAACAATATATTCAATATATACTACTGAATAAATCTTATTTAAAACTTTCAATAAATCTTTCAGTGTTGTTTAAGTAGTAACATATTAAAGAAAAAAAGAGTTAACATATGGAAGATCCTAATAAATCATTTAAATCAGAAGATAATTTAGGAAATCTTGCTTCATGGAGTACTATAACACAAACTGCATCACAGACTATAACAAAACGTGATCGATGGAAAGGAAAAATTGATTTTCTTATAGCTTGTATGGGATTTTCTATTGGTTTGGGTAATGTATGGAGATTTCCTTATTTATGTTATAAAAATGGTGGAGGTAAATTCTTATTTATGTTATTATTATAATAAATTGATTCGATTTATAATTAGTTGAGTCAATAGTTTAATTAAAACTTTTGGTAACTAAGCTAATCTAAAATCAGACTACCATTAAAGAATAATTAGGTAGTGTGGAGATTATCGTATTTTAATTTATTATCGTGAATTGGTCCAAGTTAGACAACCAGCGGAAACCGGGAAGCACTTAATAGCTGCTTCGTTCTAGTATGAAGAGCTATTTAACAGTGTTCAGCCACAATCCCATCAGGGCATCTAACTTAGAACCTTCAGTCTTCACATTGACCACTTAACCATTAGATAACTGCACTGGCTTCCAGCGGTTTATACTTTTAAATAAGTCAATTAACGATCTTGGTGAAGTTATAGATGAGCAATACTAAAGAGTTCCAAATAAGTACAGAAGATCTGTCCAGTGTTTCCTGGTTTTTAATGGTTGTCTAACTCAGACCACTTTGTAATATCAAGTTTAAAAAATAATAAACTGCCAATTTAAAGACATACTATGAATAATCAAGTTTAGTTGATTCTGAAATGTTATATTTAGAACAGTAACTGAATGTATCAATAGACATTTATTATCTGTCGTGTATAAAGTCTATGAAGCTTCGTACTGTGTGTTACTTACTAATTGGGCAAGGCAGTTCATTGAAATATGGAAATATAATTGAGTGCCTAAACTGAAGAATTTCATAAAGTGTTTTGTCAGGAGGATAAAAGACATTCATGGTAATATTCGTGAAGATCACTGAATGGATATTTTTTTCTAACAGAGCTATAACAAACATAATGACAATCCATACAGCTCAATATAAATGTTTATTTTTTATTTTTACTAGACAAACATAGTTGGAACTTCAGTTTTCACATACCGATAGTATCATTATATAATTATAGGATGCATTGGAAATGTAAAACCTCCATGCACTACTTATGTCATTAATACTTTGAACTACTAGTGTAAATATTTATGTAGTAACTAAATCATTTCGACGCATTCAGGCTCCATAATTAATATCACCTTACTTTTTGAAACTTGGCTAGAGGGTTGGACATAAATTCATTATCTCACTATCTATATCCGTTCTTTGAGAAATATATTCTTCATCTTTGATGTTCGCTGCTTCTATTACTATTATCTTGCGTTTTATTTATCATTCGGCTAACTTCCTACATCAATTTGCTGATGTTGTGTATCATAATCTTGGTGTGCATAAATTTTTATTGTATCGAGTCCGATATTCTGTACGACTGGTTCCATAGCCATGTGCATGATATGAACTTCAAGGTTGGCAAATTATTATTTAAGTTATGCCGTTTGCTACAGACAACTTTAAATGGCCAACTCAATAGGAGATATATTTTATCATAAACATGAATTTATTAGTAACAATCTTTCTGAAATGAGATGGTTCTTGAAGATTGATATTAAATTAAGTTGATTGACTGATGTTAGCAGGATACCAGTGAATACTAGGGAGCACTAAACAGCTGTCTCGTCCTGGTATGGGACTCCTTAGCAGTGAGTACTTTAGATTCCTCCCCAGGGACTTCAGACTGGCAAACGCCTAACACTCTGCACCACTGGGCCAACCCGCATCCAGTGGTAGAATCCCCACTTTCATTAATTTATGATATAGCGCGACCATTGTCACTGACTGACTACTGAGGAGTCCCATGGTCGGACGAAACGGCTGTTCAGTGCTCCCTGGTTTTTATTGGTATCCTATCTACAACAGTCTGGCGAATTCAATGAACTAAACTCTTGTTTCATTTAAATTGTGTCCTATTTCCAGGAAGTAGATATTGTATACAGATAAGATTAATAATACAAATAAGAATAGGAGTGTAGAGATTTGTGTATAAGAAGAACAAAGCGAATAATAATTTGATAAAATAAAGTTAAGTTATGGAGATAGAAAGTAGGCTTCATATACGTTAATCTAATTAGATTATCCTATGACTGAGGTGAATGTTAACTGATAGGATATGGTGTTGTCCACTGTATAAGAAATTGATCTGACTAGCATAATAGAAAAGGTCCTCACTGAGTCTTTAAAACGATAACCAGTCAATTTTATTAGACTTATATTAAGCAATTAAACCGCTAAGAACATATATCCCAAAACTTTATAGTTTACCAAAAGTTCATACACCAAACTTTGGATATGGCCTGAGATACCACCAACCTCGATATAGGAGAACCAATATCGTAGCAAAGACATCAAAACCGTTAGTTTTATGTCCTCATGTCTACTCCACGATTCCTAGTCCCCAAGCAGGGTTGAAGAACATAAGGTAAGTTAGCCAACAACCACTCTGTCTTTATTTCATTCACTCATTTATATACATATAAAACCTAATAAAATGAAATAGTCTTCTAAGAAACAGTTCTGAATGCTACTTATTCTTCTTGACTTGCCCTATATAACAGCTTTCTATTCAGGTCATTCTCAGATATGTAAAATTCACTGCCTTATCTTAATGTAGCAAAATGGCTAATATACCCTCCTTACACACGAATTGTTAAGCACAATTTCAAGCATATGTAACAATTTGTAGATGTGATCATGAAAGTCGACATCAAAGTTTGTGATAAATTATCTTTGAATGTTACATCTTTGTCGACAAATGTTTAACTAAAATAGAGAATGACCAAATGATACAAAGTGAGACAGACATTACTGGCTGAACATTCATACTAAAAGAATTATGACTTACCATGTGTGTAAATTTCATGTTGACTGATGAAATATATAGAAAGATGGATAGGTTAATCATTAGCTTACTACTAGGTCTCATGTCAGATAACATTTCCCAAGCCAGATTAAAAAAAATAGTCCACTTGTACAACTCATCACGAACTTATCATTCTACTGCCGATATATGGGTGATACGTTCATCTTTTTCAAAACGGACCACATGAAATGATGTATGATTGATGTAATTTGTTTAAGCTTTCGAAACAATCTAGTATTACGTTGTTACGCTTACATGAATTCCAAGATTTCTGATGAGATTAATTTCATTAACATATTACCCATCTTTATTCATTTCATATTAGAAATCATCAATACACTAAATATGTTTCACTTCATGATGAAATCCTAAAACATATAGACTGTCTTTTAATCAATGAAATGAAGCCAAACAAACATGATTTTGTTTTATTTAGTTCAACACTTTACATAAAGCAAAATAACTGCATCTTATATATTTTTTATTTAAATTTCATTTAGGGGCTTTTCTTCTACCTTATTTCATCAGTGTTATAGTGGCAGGTGTGCCATTATTTCTTCTTGAGGTTGCTCTGGGTCAATTTATGTCTAAAGGAGCGATTGCAGCTTGGGATATTTGCCCACTTTTTAGAGGTATGTTAATCGTAAATTTTGGAAAGTTAGATATTATTTCTTTATTGAATACATTTTTTAAAAATCTACTTTAACTGACTAATTAATTATTATTGTTTTTGTAACTTTTACTTTATAGGTCTTGGATGTGCTAGTACTATGATAAATTTTCTGGTCAACAGTTACTACACAGTGATTCTGGGTTGGGCATTTCATTTCATTTTTGCTTCGTTTAGTAAAGAACTTCCTTGGGCTAAATGTGGACATCCTTGGAATACGAGATCATGTATTGATTCTCTGTCTAGACCAAACGTAAGCAATTCAACATCACTTCTTCGTCAACATGTACTGTCAGCTGATCCTGCTTCAGAGTATTGGGAGTGAGTTCGTATACTCCGAAACTGTCTTCATGGGGCACTACACAGCTATATTTTGTGTTTAATCCTGTGATGCAGCTAATAATCTAATCAAATGCTGCTTGGTAAGCACTCATCAGGAACCTGTAATAAACAGTTCCCAGTGCTACCTAGCTAGCGATCTTATTAGCATAAAATAATATTTTTATTAGTTAATTTAATATTTTAAATCTTGATTCTTGTTTTGAAGATTCAGTAAATAAATATTTAATTAAATTAATCAACTGATGTATCACTTACACTTGTAAGATAAAACATTCATATTGAGTAAGTTCTTCGACATTAAAACTAAACTGTTAGAACGGAGTATGGTAGTGAATTCATCAAAACTATCATGGAGATGAACTAAAACTAGTAACTCCCGTTTCAATCCAAACTATTAGATGACAATTCCGTTACTTTCATGAGATTATCTAGATAACCTCTACAACATACAATTCAAATAGTTGAAAAGAGAAATGAACGCTGAATACTCAGCCTTTACTAAACATCTCTGAAATCCGATGTGTAACCCCTAAACTATTTAAGTTGATTCTATAGCACTGACAAATTAATTTTATCATTCACTCGACCGTAACCGTTGCCATGTCTTTTTAACCCTATGGTACTTTTTGCCCTCTATCTCAGTTAGTTGTCAGCTATGGAATAACTAAAAAGCGAAACACCAACATACAAACTATAATTTAGCGGTAACTTACTTGACTATTATTAATATAAAAAAGGTCTTAGAGTAGGTTTCAAGAGTAGATATCAAGACTTAGCAACTTGTTCATTATTGATTTGATGCTCAAAACGATGAGTACTACGTTCCGGTTTCACTAACTCTAAGATGTACTTACATTCAAATGACGAATATTAAAAAGAACATTTCCAGTCATTAAAATAGAATAATTAGATTAGTTTTAGAAAATTGAATATTGAACAGATACTCATAAATGAGAATTGTATACCAATAACATGAAACTACAAACTTCAAGTACAATTACTTAAACGCTTAGTTCTATTTATAGATATCTTTTAGAAATGAGTTATATATATATATATATATATATATATATATATATATATGCTACGTAATAAGCTGTATATCACTGAATGATTACATAATACTTTAACATAATCAGATTATGTGAATCTTTTATTTTTGTAATGTATAATGTATATTAACATTTAATATTTTATACATTAATGTCAACTAGTATGATTATTAATAATTAATTAAAAGAATCTTTTGATATCGGTCAGTTACATAACTGAGAGTAGAGTTTACTAAGAAAAAAGAAATCTGAATTTGAATTATGTTTCTATGCTAAATACACATAATTCATGTATGTCAAACATAAAATTTTGTTTTTTTGCATTAAATCATTTATATAAATGAATTTAATGCGTATATATTCATGTTACATAAGATGAAAATACTATTTATTCAATGTATGCAATTAGGATTCATAATACATCAATGGCTTCTATTAATTGATTCAATGGGATTAAGTTTTATTTATATGATGTTTCATCATTACATGGGGAATTTGACAACTAGAAAATGGTTGTATTCTATGAAGTCGAAATCTAAGCCACTATCTATTATAACCAATGACAAGAACTTTGAACTATTCAGACTGTGATTATTACTGCTTTCATCGAGTACAGAGTACATAAAAATGTACTGTTGAAATATTTCGATTAGTCTACATGTCTAGACATACCGTTCATTATATTTAGAGGACTAATAAACTATTTACTTCTAACAGTACCTCGACATTAAAATATCAAATATGAATATGATATGAGGTCAATGAGAATGTTAATCATTATTTTAATGATAAAGAAAACATATACATATTTGATCGTAATCAATTTAACCTAAATGTTAGGTTTCAATATCCTTCATGCAAATTAAACACATGATTAAGTTGAACAACATTTGCAGAATGAAAGAGATCTATCAATACGTCAACAGCTACAGTACAGTCTAAAATTGCAGAATTAAATATTGGACATAGTTTATTCGTTGAAGTTGAGATGGATGTTAGGAATAAAAATAAAAATTATTACAAATAGTACAATAAATAATATATAGTGGTTTGACATACATAAATTACAAATTATAGAGTGCAGGTGTAAGAATATTCCAAATAGGAGAGAGTTGTGCAACTAAGCAACATAGAGAAAGCAGGATAAAAAATAATTCAACAATAGGAATCTATTTGTCAAACCGGAAGAAAGTATCACAAAATTTCAAACTCAGAAACTAAAGGAAGTAAAAAAATAGGAGTACTTAACAAAATTGGACGGCACGATCGGAGGTTAGAGTTATGATGGACGTGTATCACAACACCTCCCCCCCAAAAACTTGACGCTTCAGAAAGGGTATTAAAAGGGTTTATGAAAGATCTGAGGTACACCATAATGAAAGATGTTGCCACAGAACATCTTCGGTTATGTAGACGCGCAGGCCGTAAGTAGCATCATTAGTCCACAAACAAAGTGGAACTAAAAGTCCAATAACCAAATAGAGTAGGTACATGATGCGTAGACAAGCATATTTGGAACGAAGAAAGGAAATCTTATACGTTTGAAAACTCAAAAGACCTTCAGTTCCTAAAATGGTAGTCTGATAATGTGATAAATCTCTCAACATCACGCTGCCGTTGTTTTGATTTACAACATTAAGGAGATAGGATATTCCGTATGATTCAGTATCTGATCATAGACGTTTACGAAAGATTTCTATGTTTGTGGGACCAACGAGAAGCAATACGTGGGTAAGGCATAGGTACTAGGGAAATAGGGAATCTCTTGATGAAGATGTAAATCTTCATCAGCGGTGGAGGACATGTGTTAATATGCCGGACCACCGCATACTGACGAGCAATGATGTTGCGTGTGGGAGGGCTGGACGAACGCTAAGGCGATGAGACCAAACACATGGATCAGTCCATGAAGTCACTGAAATTGGGGGGGAACATGTTAATAGGTGCAAACCTTACTAGTTGGGATTCCGCATGTTGATCGTCACAAAAGTTAAAGATTTAGATGATATGGCTCAAAGGTCGCTAACCAGAATAAACAATGTTAAACCACGTAAACTCTGCCCTGCGAGTGGAAGACTGATTATGACGCTATGGGGGCAGCTGAGATTCTTTAGTCATGAATGCTGATTCATCTTTAACAACCCGAACAAAAATATTTATACGTAATGGAAAGTACGGACAAGTAGGAGTGGAGGGGAAGAACAATCAAATAGCTACAGAAATGACGAGCTACAACTTGACAGTGCGCGGAATCATGCGAAAACCAGTGGAATCAAGTTGGACAGAAAACATTGGCAACGAAACAGATGCTACCCATACTCCGGCACACGAAGAGGAGAATCCTCCTCACACCCAAGGAGTTGCTCTAAGCTATCCAAAAAAGACGCAATGCACTTGTAGGATAGACCCACATGGACCCAGGGTCATCAAAACATCTCTCAAAAAAGACAGAAAGGGATTACATGAATTATCCAAATATTATGCACACCAACCGATAGCAACGACATGCGGACAAAAGATTCAGTTTTTATATAGACTGCAATTAATCAGAGAGAAGGTTAGGAAAGGACATCCTGAGAATCTTGATGGGGATCTAAAACATCAAATTGGAATGGAC